>JARQOD010000003.1:527618102-527634200 GCA_033576555.1 Oophaga sylvatica | reverse complement strand
AAAATGTAACTGCATATCAAACACATGACCATTAAACAGAGAAAACAAGAAACAAATATCCTAAAATAAAACAAAATAAAAAATATTGCAAAACATGCATAAAGTTGTAATAATAATAATATAAGGGTGTGACCGCCCTGTTTTTGAGCTGAAAATCCATCCTGTCTGGCCTATGCTTCAACTGGTGGGTTCAGTTCCTCTGCCTTGTTCACATTTACGTCACTTGACAAGTGGAAAGGTTTTTAATATTAGAGTAGGACTGTCCCACAAAGGGTTGCCTTGACGTGGCGGGATGGCTTGTACATTCTTTTGATCAAAATTATGTTTACCAAATACCCTTATTATTATTTATTATTATTACAACTTTATGCATGTTTTGCAATATTTTTTATTTTGTTTTATTTTAGGATATTTGTTTCTTGTTTTTTGTTTTCTCTGTTTAATGGTCATGTGTTTGATATGCAGTTACATTTTGCATACACATCAACTTACTTTTTCAGTTCAGACCCAGTTTTTCATGTAAATAGACCCTCCAGGAAGCTCACATCTGCCTTGGGGGCTCAGTTGCAGATTCCATCATATTGCAAAAAAAAAACCACCACATTTTCTTTGGTAAATAGATGGAAACCAATGGACTCCATAATATATTGTTGTTGGAGCCTTAGGTATAAACTGTAGGCAACTAGAGATTGATTGCAGATGGTAGATTGCTCAATAATCCAACTTCAATGTGGTTTTTATTACTAAGGAAAATTAAATTTTACAGACAAAAAATGGTTACGGCAATAAAGCAAGTACCGTAATAGCTAATAGTTGTAGCTGTGTACTCAGTCATTGCCCACTGTAAGTGATGTACATTGGGCAGTTCATCTCAAATTCATCAGCCTGAGCCAAAGGGCCTGAAAGGCACCCCTAGTGAACGGTGGAGCCACCATGTTTACAAGGGGAAATTATTGGGAGTGATCGTTTAGTCAATCTGTCTGTATAAATGGCTCTTACTGCTGGGAGGTTGCTGCGTCTTCCACCTCTAATGTTAAGATACTTTACTGAAGAGAGTGTCACTTTACAATGAAGGTAAATTCCTTTCCTTAAAATTTGCTGTGTCCCACTCCCTAATCTTCCAGTATCTGATTCCCCCTGTTTGCCCCAGTCACAGGCAGTGTTTTTTCTCCACCCACAGTTGTCACATCAGGTGACATGTTATCTTCTGTAAATCAGGTGAATATAAATCTGTGTTCATTTATTCAGGCCACTAAAATCAATAGCCATGTTTTTATTTTTCTTTGTACCTTTTTTTTTTGTACAAATTAGCTGACGTTTATTGATACCATATTGGGGTAGATACAGATGTTTTGATTGCCTCTTACTTTTTTTTGTTGCATTGCTGCGGCGGCTAAACCCCCCCCACTTAATTCTGGCGTTATATTTATATTTTTTTTATCATGACCCCGTTTACCGGTCAGGTAGCTTTCACAGCATCGAAATGACAACACAGAGGTCTTCAGCAGACCCCTGGCTGTCATGGCAACACTTTAGCGCCCCATGATCACATCATGTGGAATGACGCACCCCTCTTCCAATGTGTGATAAATGCTGCTATCAGAGATTGACAATGGCATTTAACAGGTTAACAGCCTCGGGTAGAGCTCTGCTTTACCCTTAGCTGCTAAAGGCATGTGATGACTGCTTAAATTAGCCATCATCAGTCAGGAAAGATGCGGGCTCAGCGTGCGAGTCGGCATCCAAGTCAGGGACACAACTTATGAAGTAAGTGTATGGGGTTAAAGGGACTCTGTCTGCACAGAATGACTTCAAAATGGCAGGGCCAATCGTGTGTACACACATACACACCACACACTTCTCTGATCCCAGCTGTTACAGCATAGTGTCATCTGTGCAGAACAGCCATCATCCATCTACAGATGGAGCAGATGTATTTCATGCACTTTCTCTGCACTATACATTTTCTTCACTGCATAGTGCCAATGCCATAAATGCATTGCAAATTGCGTGAAGGTGTTAACATACCGCATATTCATATTTGCTCTTCTATTGTACTAGATGGACAACCTCACTGCTTAAACACATTGCAAGCAGTGTTGACAGAAGCCTGATATCACCGGGCACAAATGTCGAGTGTCAGCTGAAGTGGCGTATAGCACTTCATTGCTAATCACACTTCACTTTCTGGCAAACAAATCTGGGTTTGGTAGTTACCAGTGTGATGCAAGTGCCAATGTCAAGTTAGGTGGGAGAGGAGTAATGGCCTGGGACAGTTTAATGGTTGGCGTAGGTCCCTAATCCCCAGTTACTGGAAACATTAATGTTATTGTGTACAATGATAAGTTAGAGAGTTTTGTGGCTCTTGTTTAGTAGAAGTGCTGGTCTCTGTATTGGGGCGTAGTGGTTGTGTAAAACTCAGGTACAACCTGTGTTCTGGTCCTGGTGATCTATGCTTTCCCCTCTGGATAAATGTGATGGGTGCTGCATAGTGGGGGCTTCTGGTAGTGGGACCGTCTGTGGTTTTGTATCTGTGCAAGATTGATAAATCCATGTGTTTCTAAGTAATATTTAATAATCTTTTAACCACATTTCATACTTAAAATATAACAAAATATTACGTGCTTTTTTGTGTTTTTGTCTTCAAGGATTTGGACGCAAGGACGTTGTGGAGTATTTACTGCAGAGTGGTGCCAATGTCCACGCTCGCGACGACGGTGGTCTTATTCCTCTCCACAATGCCTGCTCCTTTGGTCATGCGGAAGTTGTCAATCTCCTGTTGAGACATGGCGCTGATCCAAATGCCCGTGACAATTGGAATTATACCCCTCTCCATGAGGCCGCCATTAAAGGCAAAATAGATGTCTGCATAGGTATGTCAATCTCTAGAACGGCATAGTAAAGGGTGAATCCCTGGCCACAGATTTTAACACAAATGCCTAACTGTTTTTTTATTATGATTTTCTTTTCAATATAATTTTCCACAATGTAAAATATAGATGTTATAGTATGAATAAAGACAAGTTTGCATTAGTAAAAACTTGGGCAGATTTCCAAGAATTTCCACATGACTGGAATAGCAATTGTAATTATCCACAAATAACATATAAGATTCTAGGATTTAATATGATATCAAACCATCCAACAAGCTCATTATACATATTTTGTTGTTTTTTTCATAGTGCTGCTTCAACATGGAGCAGATCCAACTATCCGCAATACAGACAGCCGGACAGCTTTGGATTTATCGGACCCATCGGCAAAAGCAGTGCTGGCAGGTAATGGTTTCAAGTGACTTAAGTGTCTTAATTTGCAGATTTTGTCTGCTGAGCTCCAGTCTTGCAAGTCAGGGCTCATTTGTAATCTATTTAGAGTGCTTAAAGGCAACTTGCCAGCTGTTTTTTTTACCCCTACAGTGCCACCAATATCTGTTAGTTCACCGTTTGTATTGTAAGGCCCCCTACACTTCAGATAGCTGTCAGCTGAAAGTCCTCTTTGGCCGGAAGCTGTCTTGCCCGACACACCAGAGCGAGCGTTCCTGTGTTCTCTAGATCTGCTACCTGAACAAAATGATCTGCAGTCTGAAATTGGACTTAACGGATCCTTGCCTCCTCGCAACATCATGTTATGGGGCCCCAATACACATTAGACTGTCAGTCGAATTTGGCGATATCGGAGAGTTCAGCCAATGTTGGTGTAATGTGTATGGGTAGAGCACAGCACAAATTAATTTTCATTCTAAACGCTTATCTATTTAATGCCATAATCTAATCGATTTTCTAATATACCTTTATTAAAATGTCCCTATTCTTCCCTGAATACACTTAACTGCTTTATTTTTTTTTCTTTTTTACTCCTTCCATTTTGATGACACTTCATTTGAGAATCACAGTCTATGCTAGGATGCTCAAACGAATCGTCATTAGGGGCAGAGGCTGCTGTCACTGCCACAGTTTCTGCCCCCTACCTGAAGCAACGCGTCATCAGTGACATCCTTTCAAGGCTGGGCTAGTTCTTGCTCTACTGAAAATGCTTTGGTTATCAATTCCAAAGGATACTCAGTAAAGAGATGCACAGTGACAGTGCTCTCTTAGCATCTCTGAACAGAAGTAGTGATCTGGCCCATTTTTTTTTTTTTTTTTTTTACATATGGGAACAGTTGATGCTTGTCCCTCAATAAAACAACGCCTTTGCTTCTTTTTCTCTTAGATACACTATGTGCTAGTCATGAGAAATGTAGTGTAGAAGCCAAATACAAGTCAGACTGGGTGACCTCTTCCGCTGACACCCTCAGTGCACTCCCAACCTGATCGGCATATGGCTTCTACACCAGATTTCTCATTGCTGACATATCTCATCTCTAGGAAATAAAATTAATTTTAATTGAGGGGAGTGGGGGGAGAGAAACGCCAATCCCCTATTTCTATATGTAAAAGCTTGCTGACGGGTTACCTTTACTATACACTGTCCTGTAGTATTGTGCTTATTGATTATAACATTTATCATGTCTTTTTTTTTTTTTGGTCTTTTTTTTATGTATTTTTTTTTCTTTTTTTTTTAGGGGAATACAAGAAGGACGAACTGTTGGAAAGTGCTAGGTGTGTAATCCTGCATGATTTATTCAGAATATATACCCCTTTCTAGTTACACTCCTAGCACAATCAGCCTAATAGGCGGGGTAGTTCCCTGAACCACAGGGGTGAACCACTACATAACAGCTCTATATGAATGACTGCCTGTGGACACCGCTGCATGCTCCACTTCAGACAAGCCAAAATAAGCCCAACAGCCTTTCTATTGACCCAAATGAACCGCTTCATAAAATTTTATAGTTCTGTCCTTAGACCCACTGTAGGGTCTGGAGTTGGGCTGTAATACACCTCCAAAGATGCGGCCTTATTACACTGGTGTGAAACTGGCCTCATGGCAATAAGATCAAAATAACTTCCTAACTTTACCTGGCAAATTCATTGGTTTACTGGGGTCTTCTTTGTTAGAAGTGCGGTCTGTGATCTACTGACTATTTTTTTTTCCCAAAAACTATGTTTTTGTAGAAGTGGAAATGAGGAGAAAATGATGGGTCTGCTGACACCCCTTAATGTTAACTCCCATGCCAGTGATGGAAGAAAGGTAATGGTTTATACAGCATCAGTGATGTCTCTAGTTATTGCACTGGCATCTGCAGCCAAAACGCATGTTGCATGCATTAGAGAAATCTTATACTTTTTTTTTTTCTTTTTACAGTCAACCCCGCTTCATTTAGCTGCTGGCTACAATCGTGTCAAAATCGTACAGCTGTTACTTCAGCATGGAGCAGATGTACACGCCAAGGATAAAGGGTAGGGGCTCACTCATAACTACTTGATGGGGTTTTTATCCAGGCACGATAGTAAGATAGTTATAATCTGTGATTTGAGATCAGATCTTGCTTCCTTATTACATTTTGGATGCTATAATTTGCATCTTTTTGTCATTTCTAATATTTTTATAATGGTACATGCAGTAACTAGCTATTTTCAGATACAAAATGGTATTAAAATGGTTATTCTACTAAAAATGCTATGTTAAAATGTCTATCATTTGAAGAGAAGTAATTCATTGGTTTAAAAGTATTGATTTTGAGCGCACAAATTGGTGGTAGTAGCAATACTCCATCGTTTTTATCTTCATGGTGGAAAGCTGTGGTCTTTGTACAGTGCCTGCAGCTCAGCTTTACTCCTCTGACAAGTGCATGAGATTCCTCTTTGGTGCTGCTTGCGTTTCAAGGCTTTAAAAACAACACTCCAGCATTTTTTTTTTTATTTCACCTTCTGGCGTTTTCATCTGTTTTTTGTTGCCGATCCCGTCTGCCTCCGGCGATAAGTGACCAGCCCGCAGCTCTAGTTTTTCATAGAGCTGCACGACGGTCACTTTCAATACAAGTCTATGAGAGCCTTGTTATGGCCTTGTTCTGATTCTCATAGACTTGTATTGCGAGCTTTTGACATAGCTTCTGACTTTTGGCTAGTTAGAAGCTACTGTCACAAAATTGAGCCGTGGGACCGGAGAGGTTCCGAAAAACAGTGAAGATGCCGGAAGGTGAGTATATGACCGGGGGCAGGGAGCTTGCATTTAAAGCGCCACTCCAGCGCTGAACACCCCCACGGTGGAGTGTTGCTTTAGACTTAATTCTGCACTGATCACTACAGAATAAAGAGTTATAGGGTAAGGTCAAAAGATTATTCTGTATTCACGTGGATGGCAGCACTTTAGCTCCAGCCTGGCTCTTTGATTGTTCTATGTAGAGCTGTACTGGTACATATCTATGTTGTTGCAAAATACGTCTGCATTTTTTTTATCAATATCATGGTAATTTTTGCAAAATCACAAGATTTTGCTGTGATTGTGGCATAGTTTTCATTTTCCATTGGACCATGTATGTTCTTAGTAGCTGCATGTGGGAAATATCCAATTGCTTTTAGAGCTCTTTTGATGTTTTGCCAACCCTGAGGGTATAAAAGGGTAGATGTTCCTATTAACACTATCAGTTATTATGCAAAACCATTGAAAAACATCTGTATACAGGATGCCATGGAAAGCACATAGGTCAGGCTTAAGCCCCCAATCTCACATAGCGAGATCGCTGCTGAGTCACAAGTTTTGTGACGCAACAGCGATCTCCCCAGCGATATCGCTGTGTGTGACATTCAGCGACGATCAGCCCCCCTGCTGGGTATCGCTGATCGTCGCTGAATGTCCTGGACATTTTTTGATCGTTGGTCTCCCGCTGGCCAGCACGCATCGCTGCGTGTGGCAGGCGGGAGACCAGTGATCAGCTGCTAACCAAGGTACACATCGGATTTCTAGGCGCCGGGCGGTGCCTAGAAACCCGACGTATACGTTAGATACCAGCACTCTAGTGCATGGGAGCTGGTAACCAAGGTACACAGCAGGTTTCTAAGTGCCGCGCGGTGCCTAAAAGCGCATTGTGTACCTTGGTTACCAGCTAACTGCACCAGCGCGCTGGTATCTAACGTACACTGCGGGTAACTAAGCAATGTGCGTCGCTTGTTACCAGCATAGTCGCTGTGTTGATCGCTGCTGAGAGCTGCCTGTTTGGCAGCACAGCAGCGATCATGTAGCGACACACCAGCGATCCTGACAAGTTCATATCGTTGTCGGGATCACTGGTGTGTCGCTATGTGTGACGGGGCCCTTAGTCATTTCTTGCTAAAGATGCCTGTGAAGTTAGTGTCTAGACCAGAGATCTCTTGGCAGATCTAGGATTACAGTTTTTTTTTTTTTTTTAATTCTCGGTTCAGATTCCCATATTTAACTAGTGATGGATACATTTCCTTTTTTGCAGGGTTTCTGCTTCGAAAAGTATAATTGTGAGATTCATGTAGAAGTTGTCAGCTTCTAGATTGCATGCGGTTCACTGCTGCTATTGGATCACAAAATAAAATTAACATTTGGTTAGCAATGGTGTCTCATATCAATCACCTAGTGTTGGGCGGCATTACACTGAAGATGGAGCTGGAACTTCCAGCCTCACTTAAAGGGAATCTGTCACCCTAAATTGGCGGGATATTTATAATGATGGCAGTCAGGTCAGATGGGCGGTGTTTTGGGTACTTGCCTTAACATGTTGTTCGCCGCTGCCTCCATTATTTCTGGGAATTGTAGTCGTTGCCCTCCATATAACGCGCCTGCACATTGCAATCTGCGAGCAAAGCATACTGCGCGTGCGCAATTCAAGATTGCAATGCGCAGGCGCGTTATATGGAGGGCAACGACTACAATTCCCAGAAATAATGGAGATAGCGGCGAACAACATGTTAAGGCAAGTACCCAAAACACCGCCCATCTGACCTGACTGCCATCATTTAAATATCCCGCCAATTTAGGGTGACAGATTCCCTTTAAATATTATTTCTAAGGTTGATTTCTTTGTAATGGAGCAGGGTTTCTATTTTATAAAGATATGGATTCACTTGTGTTCTTATAAAAAAAAAAATCATGTAAGTGGTTTGAGGGGCTAAAATGAGCTGACTGATTCCCTTTAAAGGGAACCTGTCACCTCGTTTTGCCGCTATAAGATGCGGCCAGTGCCTTTCCTTGCTTGCGTACAGCATTCTGTAATGCTGTAGATAAGCCCCTGGTCTGACCTGAAAGATAAGAAAAAGAGATTTTATTATACAAATTCCTCTTCACCCACCTCACAGTAACACAAAAAAAACAGTATTATACAGCAGGATTATAAAAACACTGCCATATCTAATTTAAGGTTACCTCCCTGAATAGACAGAATGGACTTAAAGTGCTCTCTAAACCTTACATACATTAGTCTTATAGTTTTCCCTATATAATATCTACCGCAGGGACAAAAAATATTAAAAACATACTGGGTTTTACAGTATATGAATTCTGAAACGTGATGTATTATACCTCCCAATTTAATAGGATTCATATTTTCATGTGAACTGAAAAATTTGCAGTTACCTCATCTGTGATTGCCAGTGACATTAGAATTGTTAAGGCACATTTGGAGAGGATCCATTTACGGATTCAGGGAGGTAATCGCAAAAAATTACACTTACATAGAGAAGCCAAATGCTTCGCAGCAAATTTCACCATCTATGCATGTTCTGAAATGATTGTAGTTTAACACTGATTTTAAACATAATAAGGATTAGGGTTTTGTGGTTATGAGTGTGAAATGGCAGAAAATATTAAAGGGAACCTGTCGCCAGCAAAAACACTACTAACCTGCCCGGCTCCTGCACTTAGCCAAACGCTACCAGGAGAAAATTAACTTTACCCCTCCACCCCCGGCAGCTTTCCGTTTCAGATCATGTGGACAGCTCTGAGTCAGTCACCTTTGTGAGTTTACAGAACGGCGGCTGTAACCGCGCACCCGGCCCTGACTGACACTGGCTCTGCATTGGGGCCAGCTCACAGTCAGGAGCGGGAGCGCTGTTACAGTGGGTACGGAAAGTATTCAGGCCCCTTTAAATTTTTCAATGTTTGTTTCATTACAGTCATTTGGTAAATTCAAAAAAGGTAACTTTTTTCTCACTAATGTACACTCTGCACCCCATCTTTACTGGAAAAAAACAGAAATGTAGAAATTATTGCAAATTTATTAAAAAAAAAAATGACATCACATGGTCATAAGTATTCAGACCTTTTGCTCAGTATTGAGTAGAAGCACCCTTTTGAGCTAGGACAGCAATGAGTCTTCTTGGGAATGATGTAACAAGGTTTTCACACCTGGATTTGGGGATTCTCTGCCATTCTTCCTTGCAGATCCTCTCCAGTTCCGTCATGTTGGATGGTGAATGTTGGTGGACAGCCATTTTCAGGTCTCTCCAGAGATGCTCAATTTGGTTTAGGTTAGGGCTCTGGCTGGACCAGTCAAGAATGGTCACAGAGTTGTCGTCCTGTCCCTGCAGTTGAAAAACAACCCCATAGCATGATGCTGTCACCATCATGTTTCACTGTTGGGATTGTATTGGGCAGGTGATGAGCAGTGCCTGGTTTTCTCCACACATACCGCTTAGAATTATCACCAAAAAGTTCTATCTTCTTGTCATCACACCAGAGAATCTTATTTCTCATAGTCTGGGAGACCTTCATGTGTTTTTTGGCAAACTCTATGTGGGCTTTCATATTTCTGGCACTGAGGAGAGGCTTCCATTGGGCCACTCTGCCATAAAAGCCCGACTGGTGGAGGGCTGCACTGATAGTTAACTTTGTGGAACTTTCTCCCATCTCCCTACTGCATCTGTGGAGTTCAGCCACAGTGATCTTGGGGTTCTTCTTTACCTCTCTCACCAAGGCTCTTCTCCCACGATTGCTCAGTTTGGCTGGACGGCCCGGTCAAGGAAGACTTCTGGTTGTCCCAAACTTCTTCCATTTAAGGATTATGGAGGCCACTGTGCTCTTAGGAACCTTGTACTGCAGAAATTCTTTTGTAACCATGGCCAGATATGTGCCTTGCCACAATTCTGTTTTCTGAGCTCCTTGACCAGTTTCTTTGAGCTCATGATTCTCATTTGTTCTGACATGCACTGTGAGCTGTGAGGTCTTATATAGACAGGTTTGTGCCTTTACAAATCAAGTCCTATCAGTTTAATTAAACACAGCTGGACTCCAATGAAGGAGTAGAACCATCTCAAGGAGGATCACAAGGAAATGGACAGCATGTGACGTAAATATGAGTGTCTGAGCAAAGGGTCTGAATACTTATGATCATGTGAAATTTTTAGTTTTTCTTTTTTAATACATTTGCAAAAATTTCAATATTTCGTGTTTTTTCAGTCAAGGTGGGGTGAAGAGTGTACATTAATGAGAAAAAAATGAACTTTTTTGCTTTTACCAAATAGCTGCAATGAAAGAGTGAAAAATGTAAAGGGGTCTGAATACTTTCTGTACCCACTGTACATCCGCTTGTGGTGACTGAACCCGTGTTGGCGATGCCTCATGACTAAAACTGGGAAGCTGCTGGGGGAATAAACATAATTTTCTTCTCACACAGTTCTGCTATGTGCTGGAGTCGGGCAGATTCATAACGCTAACACCATATCTGCAGGTTAATAGCGTTTTTGCTGGTGACAGGTTCCCCTTTAAAGTGTTACAACTTGTACTTTGAGACAATATTGCATTTGTTTCTGGCAAGTACAGCATTACACATATTGTATGCATGTAATTGTACTGTATTCAGACCATTCCTTGTTTCCTTGCTTTCCATAGAGATTTGGTGCCTCTTCACAATGCTTGTTCATATGGCCACTATGAAGTAACAGAACTTCTTGTTAAGGTAACTGTGATTTACTGTTTGACTTTGTTGTTAAATTAATGCAGGGGTAGGGAAGTGTTTTCTACCAGGGGCCATTTAGATATTTTTGCCATCTTTCAGGGGCGTACAAAATGATCGGCCTGAGAATTTTTCTGCTATATTTGATCAAGCATTTAATTCCCCCCCCCCTAATGTGATGGCAGGAGCTGCTTCTCTTTGGTGACGCATGTGTTGTTAGGTGGTATGGATGATGTTGCTACTCGCTACTGATTTCCTGATTTGCGTTAGTCTTGAGCGCAGTTGACTCTTTGCGATAAGTGTTGTAAAGAACTCGCAGCAGTATGGTGTTCAGAACACAGATGTGTATTACACTGCAGGCCTCCTCACAGCGGGAAATACATTACTGCTCATGCATCATTTATAGAACTCAAGCTAGTGGGTGGTCTGCAGTATACATCACATAGGAGACTCTGAGACTGCTGTATATACATCACAGGAGACGCTGGAGCATGTACATCATATAGGAGGGACTGGAGCATATACAATTTATACTGGAGTTGAAGCATCACATAGGAGATGGAAAGGGAGTGCAGAGCTCACTGATTCCGCCCATATAGTGCAACTTAATGCTGGCCCTAGCCAGCATCAGGACATAGTCCTTCATTGCATTCGCCACAGCGTTCAGTACTGAACGCAGCGTGTGCTCACAGTGTAAGGAACAAGTGAAGGGCTAACAAAACGGGGCCACCAGCCCGAGCACTGCAGCCTGGGAATCTGTCTAGGGCAGTGATGGCGAACCTTGGCACTCCAGCTGTTGGAGAACTACAACTCCCAGCATGCCTCAACTGCTGCAAGTTGCAAGGGCATGCTGGGAGTTGTAGTTTTACAACAGCTGGGGTGCCAAGGTTAGCCATCACTGGTCTAGGGGCTAGAGAAAAGGTCTATTTCGGCTTGTGGGCCAGAGGCTCTCCAACCCTGCTTTGAAAGAACATGTTATGGTGAAAGTGGTTTCTTATGTGCAGTCACGATGATGCAGAGCAGTATCACAATTTTTTTTTATGAAGTAGTTCAGTGGGTGGTCATATCAGTGATTGACAGGCTCCCTGTATGACTGCATGCCGAGATAACTGTTAATTACCAGTCACTAGAACAGGGGTGGGCAATTAATTTTGCCAGGGGGCCGCATGAGAAATTGGGATGGTTTTAGAGGGCCGGACTAATATAATTAACTCCGTTCTACCCAATACTGTATATATACATTATATATATATATATATATATATAATACTGTATACTGTATATATACATACCTGCCCATTATCATCATCTTCTCCCCATCATCATCAATGCCTCCCCATCATCATCAATGCCTGCACATAATCATCTTCTCCCCATCATCAATGCCTGCCCATTATCATCAATGCCTGCCCATTATCATCATCTTCTCCCCATCATCATCAATGCCTCCCCATTATCAGCAATGCCTGCCCATCATCATCTTCTCCCCATCATCAATGCCTGCCCATTATCAATACCTGCCCATTATCATCATCTTCTCCCCATCATCATCAATACCTGCCCATTATCATCATCTTCTCCCCATCATCATCAATGCCTGCCCATCATCATCATCATCTTCTCCCCATCATCAATGCCTGCCCATTATCATCAATACCTGCCCATTATCATCATCTTCTCCCCATCATCATCATCAATGCCTCCCCATTATCAGCAATGCCTGCCCATCATCACACACAGACAGCACATAAGCACTCTCTCACATACATATACACACACACACACACACACACAACACCAAAGCACCGCACTACATAGACACAAACACACAGAGACACGTCTTACCTGTCCAGCGTCCCCGCTCTCTGACACAGCCGGCCGCTGAATGATGACGTCATTCAGCGGCCGGCTGTGAGAGGAAGCGCCGGTGGAGCCCAGAGCTGCAGCAGCGGAGGCACGGGAGAGGTAAGTATTGTGCCAGCTGATGCCGGGCCCTGAGACTACCGGAGCGCCTCCGCGGGCCGGTCACTGACAGCCGGCGGGCCGCCCTTGCCCGGGTCTGCACTAGAAGGACCGTCCACTGGACTCACTCATACAGATGCCAGAGATGTAAATGAATAATATAATGAATCTATTCCAACATACCTATATATCATTCTGCTTAGTTTCACCTTCTATAGCTCAGAAGGTACAGCTTGTACAACGTGGCAGGTTCCCTTTAAAAATATTGGCCTATCTATAGAGAAAGCAAAGAGCGATAGACAATGAATGGAGTAGAGGTGCACTTCAGAGCTGCGTTCTGTGGACCACCCGTGATCCGCTTGTCGTCCCCTATCCTGTGGCTAGGTAGTAGCTTGCTAAGTTGAGTTCGCCACTTTCTCTGAATACTAAATGATGAAGTGGTTGTCATAGTTTATGAAATAAATGAGTATAGGAATATAAAATAAAACACTCATTACTTGTAAAATTCCCAGGTTTTCTGACTGCCTTTTCCTGTACTGACAAAATGCTGTACATTCTTGTGACATCTGCAGCCAATCACTGGTGATGTGGTATGTACGTCATGGGACTTCTAAGGCCAGTGACTGGCTACAGGGGTCACATGGATGTACAGCATGTCATCGCTTTTTTTTGGGTGTGGGTGGGAAAGAGGGTACATTTCCTGTAGTCAGTTTCCCTCCTGAACTTTGACAACCCCATCAGACCCCATTAAAGTCAGTGCTTCCCCCGGTGTGTAGGACAGTGAGATGGCTACCCCACTTTCAGTAAAGCATTACCATAACCGGCCATACATATCTCACCAAACTTTCTTGTCTTACAGCACGGAGCCTGCGTAAATGCAATGGACCTGTGGCAGTTTACGCCTCTTCATGAAGCGGCCTCCAAGAACCGTGTGGAGGTGTGCTCCCTCCTTCTCAGCTATGGAGCAGACCCCACATGCTCAACTGTCACAATAAAAGCGCCGTGGATTTGGCCCCAACACCACAGTTAAAGGAGCGATTAGCATGTGAGTCCTGACGTATTCAGCATTTGCTCGCTATAAACTATAGATTTATATGGCTAGTGGGACTGTTAAGTAGTTATTCCTGGGGTAAGTGTGTTGGCATGAAGTCACTGACAGAATCTCTGATAATGTAAAAATGGCAGTGTCTTCAGTGGCACAAAACTAGTAGGTTTACTATGAGTTATAAGAAATGTGTACAGTGGCATGTAAAAGTTTGGGCACCCCTGGTCAAAATTACTGTTATTGTGAACAGTTAAGCAAGTTGAAGATGAAATTATCTCAAATGCCTAAAGTTAAGGATGACACATTTTCTTTGTATTTTAGGCAAAACATTAATATATTGTAATTTTTTCATTTTAAAAGTTGCAAAATAGAAAATGGGCTGATGCAAAAGTTTGAGCACCCTGCATAGTTAGTACCCAGTAGCAACCCCTTTTGCAAGTATTACAGCTTGTAAATGCTTTTTGTAGTCAGCCATGAGTCTTTCAGTTCTTGTTTGAGGGAATTTCATCCATTTTTCCTTGGAAAATTCTTCCAGTTCTGTGAGATTCCTGGGTCATCTTGCATGTAATGCTTTTTTCAATGATGTTCAGATGAGGGGACTGTGAGGATCATTGTAAAACATTCAGCTAGCGCTTATTGAGGTAGTCTATTGTGGATTTTGACATGTGTTTAGTGTCATCTATTTGATCTCTATTCAACTTCAGCTTTTTTACAGATGGTGTTATGTTTGCATCAAGAATTTGTTAAAATTTCATTGCTAATTTCATTAGCTGCAACACAACCCCAAAGCATGATTGATCCACCCCCATGCTTAATGGTTGGCGAGATGTTCTTTTCCTGACATTCTGTGCCCCTTCTTCTCCACACATAATTTTGATCATTGTGGCCAAAGAATTCTTTTTAACCTCATTGGTCCACAGGGCTTGTTTTCAAAATGCACCCGGCTTGTTTAGATGTTCTTTTTCATACTTCTGACTCTGAATTTTAGGCCGGTGTCATGTTTGCAAGTGTGATGCGAGAAACACGCAAACGTTTCTCGTATCAACACCCGGCACTCGGACCGGAGCGTGTGGCTGCATAGAATTACATGTAGCCGCACGCACCGGTCCGAGTGTCTGCGGCAGTGCCGGGTGTTGATGCGAGAAACTCATGCGAGTTTCTCGCATCACACTCACTCGCAAGTGTGACAACAGCCTTATAGTGAGGATGCAGGAGAGGTTTGCTTCAGTTGACTCTTCCATGAAGGTCATATTTGTGCAGGTGCCTTTGAACAGTAGAACAATGTGCCACAACTCCCAGAGTCTGCTAAATCTTTCTGAAGGTTTTTTGCTGTCATGCAGGGGTTCTGATTTGCCTCTCTAGCAATCCTACGATCAGCTCACACTGAAATTTTGCTTGGTCTTCCAGACCTTATCTTGAACTCCACTTTTCGTATTAACTGCCATTTCTTAATTACATCTTGGACTGAGGAAAGGTCAACTTGAAAACGCTTTGCTGTCTTCTTATAGCCTCCTCCTGCTTTGTGGGCCTCCGCAACTTTTATTTTCACAGTGCTAGGCAGCTGCTTAGAAGAACCCACAGCTGCTGTTTTTGACACAAGGTTAGAGGAAGCTTTTTTTTTTATAAAGCTGGGAAATTTGCATCACCTGGCCTTTCCTAACAATGATAGTGAACAAGCCATAACCCTAAGAGGCTGATTAAGGCCTGAAATCTTGGTAAGATTTAAAAGATGACTGTATATATAGTCCTATATATTATATGGGCAAAAGTGTGGGCACACTTGGAGATTAAATATATAATTTTTGTTTTACTAAAGTACAAAGAAAATGTGTTATTTTTGACTTTAGACCTTTGTACAGATCATTTCATCTTAAGCTTGCTTAAAGGGATTGCGCCACAAGTATTTAATCTACTGATCTTGGAATAATAATAATTTCCACAATCGGATGTGTTCAAATAAAATGTTCCTGTGCTGAGATAATCTTAGAAATGTGCCCCTGCTGTGTCTAACCATACAGGAACATGGTCTGATCATACCACAGCTCCTGGGCAGGGGAGGAAGCAAAAGAGTATGCAGACATTACAGCATGGGGTCACAGCTGATACTTTTTTTTCTCAGTCTCCCATGACAGCACCAAGGAGAGAGGGGATCCGCCCTTCAGGGACAGGAAACCTACAGATAAAAGGGCGGTACCTCTCCCTCGCATCAGCTGGTGTCTTGTCCCTGACGGGAAACCTTCAGTTTCTGCGGTACCTGAAAGAAGATTTGGCAGTACGAAGATCCAGGGCCGAC
>JARQOD010000003.1:527452014-527618002 GCA_033576555.1 Oophaga sylvatica | reverse complement strand
TTATTAATGTTGCAGATTTGTGGAAATTTACACCTTTACACGAGGCCGCAGCAAAAGGGAAATATGAAATCTGTAAACTGCTCCTTCAGGTACGATGGTTACAAAACTGAGCGATTTTGTAAAATTCCTTTTTCAGCAGCAGATGGAAGGAAGAGAGCCACAGTCATTACTAGTGGGTAGGCGGAGCCCAGATGAGATAGACACCTCGATTAAAAGAGTGTTGACCGGCCCCTCCAGCTCGGGCTCCTCCTACTCAGCTCTCCAGTTTACAATTTGAGGTCTGAGAGGATAGTCGCTGCTGGAAGCAGCTCCTCAGAAGATTTTATTATTTTTTTATCGGACAAGAGACTTGGATCACCAAATGTGGTCTAGAGGTCTCAGGGGTCTCAGCGCTGCTGGACCCCAACCTCTCCCTTGGCGGATCTGTATTACCCTATATGGTGGTCCCTGCAGAACCCTGCCGGCCCGGGGGGATGAGGATGGCTTCCCTGGCGGGGACGCAAACCGCGCTGCAGGGGTCACTACTTTCCCTGCCCTGGGGGAAGCATGGGCATAGCGCCAGAAACCCCTGGGGGTCCCTGTGGCGCTTTGGCTGGTGAGTACTCCACATTTTATTGATGTGTGTGAGTGATTCAGCGACCGCTGCAGCAGTCGCTGTTACAATACATGCGGTGACTTGTGTTTTTTGTCCGCAGGTGGATGCCTGCAGGACATAGGAGCGGGGGAGAGAGGAGCTGCGCGCCTTTTTATTTGAATTTCGCGCCGCTCTGAGCGCGCGCTTTACTGCAGTCTCCATTTCCGGCTTCTCTACATGAGCACACGGAGGCACAGCGCGGCGGCTATTATTAGCAGGCTGGAAGCTCCTTCGGACATCGCTCCCCTCCCGGCAAGCGCTGCACCGCGACCAGCTGGGTGAGTTTCTACCGTCTAGGGCAGAAGTTTAACCCCCTCACCCCCACAGCGCGGACGCCTTTCTGAGGCACAAATGGGTGGCAGACTGCGCTGCCTGCAGCTGTTATCACAGGGGGCTCGCACACCATTTTCATAAAAAGGATGTGGGGAGCCTGCGATATTAATATTGCCGCTATTCTTTTCGCTAACGATACCGATTAGCTGCCAATCTGGGCGATCTCATTAACAGCGCATAAGCGGTTAGCGATCCCCTTAATGACTTTGGCGGTCATTGCGATTTACAAAACAGCGCAATTTTTTAGCGATCTTGTTAGTGTGGCATAGCTGTCCTGTAGCTGCTGCCTTATAGAGGCACTTGGGGCTCGCACACCCCTTTCATTTTCAAGGTGTGGGGAGTCTCGCGACTTTAACCCCTTCTTAGGCGGTGAACTCTTAATGAGAGGACAGCTGGGGTAGCTCTCTCATGAGCTTTAACCCTTCAGCGTTCGTTTTTTATTTACTTAAGAAACGCATTTTAACCTGCCGTATACTCTGCAAGGTCAGAGACCACTGCTACAGGATCAGTCTCGCGTATCTGACACGCAGACTTCGACGGCGTCAAGCGCAGCGGTCGGAGGTTCCAGTGGTGTCAAAATGGAGGCCCTCGCTAGTTTCTATGGATGGCCTGTCTGTCTTTCTAGGTTATTGAGTGTCATAGATGCTCTCATGGCAGGAAGCGACACAAGCCGGTACCTTCCTTCCCGCATAAGACAAGGAGGATCGGCAAAGGGACACTCTGCCCCTCTTTTGGACCGTAAAGAGGTTTTTATTGGAGGCGTTTCAGTTACCGGAGGAGGTATCTGACGTCCTGGTAAGTCGGCCCGGATGTTTTTCAGTCGCGATCAGCTTTACCATCACTGGATGAGCTTAATGGGACAGTGGAGAAGGAGCGCCTGTGTCCAGATAATTGAGACACTGTATCCGTTTTCTACGGAGTTGATTGATTGATAATTGAATTCCTTCTCCTGAAGTGAATGTCCCTTTATCCCAGCTTAGAAAAATCTTCCTGTTAAAGGGAAGGTGAGTCTGCAGGATCAGCTGGACAGAAAAACATAGATGGCAGCAAATCCATCTACGAGGCCGCGGGTCATGGATTCAGTACTAGAGTCCATGTGTGCTTGTTTAAAGCTTCCCTGAGCCGGTTAGGCCGTCTATAGGCGGCGTGGCAAGATGGATCCCCTCTATCGAGGTAGATGGGCTTTTCAAGTTGTTGGAGGATACTGCGTCACTGCTATCCAGGGCGCAATCCTCGGCAGTCACAGTCAGAAAGCACTGTGGCTTACACAGTGGACCGGGGACGCGGTTTCCATTACAAGGTGGTCAGCTATTTGAGTCTGACCGCATGGAGCTGATTGCCAAGGCAAAGGCAAAAGAAACGGCTTTACCGCAGCGCAGAGCTGTGTCTTCTGCGTCTGGCAGGTCTAGTGCCAGTAGTGTCGGCAATCTTTTCGGTCCAGGGGACGGTTCGGTCAGCCCTCTTGGGGATCGGGTCGTCCCTCTTTTTCAGGAAAAAAGACCTCTCAGAAATCCCACACTCCCTGGAAACAAAGTTTCCGTCAAGACAAGCGGGAATCTGACAAAAAAAAAAAAACCCGCTAAAACGGATTGACGCCAGGTTTCCACTCGAGGGCTCTTGAGTGGGGGGTCGCCTGCTTCTATTCAAATTGACTTGATTTTCCCGCGTCCCGGACACCTGGGCGACGCGGGTTGTGTCGGCAGGCTACTTCATAGAGCCCGTCAGAGCCCGAGCTATATGCCGCTCTACTGCGAGAAGTCGACTTTTTCTGCAGAAGGGTGTGGTGGTACCGGTTCCACCAGAGGACGGGATGAGGGTTTTATTCCAACCTCTTTGTGGTCCCCAAAAAGGAGGACAAATTTCGCCCCATCCTGGATCTCAAAAGATTGAATCGGCATGTCCACACCCGAAAATTTCGCATGGAGTCGCTTCGCTCCGTTGTGGCAGCCTTGTCGCAGAACGACTTTTTGGTGTAAATCGACATTCGCGCCGCTCATTTGCACGTTCCAATCGGAAGGGCTCACCAACGTTTCCTTCGTTTTGCCATAGGTCAGGACCATTACCAGTTGTGGCTCTGCCATTCGGGTTGGTCTCAGCGCCCAGTGTTTTTACAAAAATTCTGGCGCCTTTCATGGCGATTCTTCGAAGGTAGGGGGTTATGATTCTTCCCTACCTGGACGACCTTCTGATTGTGGCGTCTTCGAAGGAGGAGGCGGTAACCGCTCGCAACCTATCCCTTCAGCTCCTGGAGGACTTCGGGTGGCTGGTCAATTGGGAGAAGTCGTCTCTGGAACCGTCGCAGTCAATCCTGTTTTTGGGGATGCATTTCGACACGGTCCGAGCAGTGGTGTCCCTACCTCCAGACAAGCAAGCATGTCTCCTTCGACATGCACGGGATATGAAGTCTTCGACAGCAATGTCCCTGCGAAGCTGTATGCTTCTTCTGGGGTTGATGGTGAATGTCCATGGAAGCGCTTCCGTTTGCCCGGTTTCATCCAGGGCCCTCCAAAGGTTCATTCTGAGCCTTTGGGATCTATCGCAGGCTTCACTGGATTGCAGTGTCATCATCTCCCTCAGGGTGCGAGAGTCTCTAGGATGGTGGATACGTCTGAAAGAGTTATCCCTGGGGAAGTTCTCCCTCCCTCCGAAGTGGTCGGTCATAACCACCGATGTCAGCCTGACGGGCTGAGGGGGGTGTCTGGAACGATCTCTGGACTTAGGGAGTATGGTTGTCGGAAGAGTCTGTCTTGCCGATCAACATCCTGGAATTGGGGGCGATTTTTTCTTTGCCTCCAACACTGGACGGCCCCTTTAAGCGGTCTGCCAGTGCGAGTGCAGACGGACAATGCGACGGCGGTCGCATATATCAACCACCAAGGCGGGACAAGGAGTTCCAAGCTCGTGGTGGAGGTATCTCGTATCCTGGTATGGGCAACCAGAGTGCCAGCTATTTCTGCGATCCACATTCCGGGAGTTCAGAATATCACGGCGGACTTTCTCAGTCGCGAGAAGATGGATCCCGGAGAATGGAGTCTTCATCCGGAAGTTTTTTTGCACTGCTGTGCTCCCGTTGGGGAACTCCCCAAGTGGATCTGATGGCATCCAGGATCAATGACAAGTTACCAACTTTCATGTCCAGATACAAGGATCCTAAAGCTGTGGATACTCTAGTGGCTCCCTGGGGCCAATTCGAGCTAATCTATGTGTTTCCGCCGATTTCCTTGCTTCCTCTGGTGCTGCGTCGGATCAGACTAGAGAGAATCCCGGCTATGTTGATAGCCCCAGATTGGCCAAGAAGGACGTGGTTCTCAACTCTGGTGTCGCTCCTGGCAGCGCCACCATTTCCACTTCCTCTTCGCTCGGACCTGTTAACCCAAGGGCCCGTTCGTCATCCGGACCTGAAGTCTCTGCGTTTGACGGCGTGGCTCTTGAGACCGAAATTTTGACCCGTCAAGGGTTTTCAGCCGAAGTCATTGCCACTTTGTGAGCTGCCAGAGGTCCGGCTACTTCTAGGATTTCCCACAAGACTTGGGAAACCTTCTTTTCGTGGTGTTCGGGTTCTTCAAGGAACCCGAGGATTTTTTCCATTCCCAAATTTGTTGGCCTTCCTGCAATTTGGGCTGGACAAGGGTTTGGCAGTGAGCACCCTGAGGGGTCAGGTTTCTGCTCTGTCCTTGCTGTTCCGGAAGGCTATCGCCTCGCGTAGGGACGTACGTTCCTTTTTTCGCGGTGTAACCCGTCAGTTTCCGCCGCGGAGAGCACCTGTGTCTCCTTGGCGGCTCAACCTTGTCTTGGAGGCTCTTCAACACGGGCCTTTTTGAGCCTATGGACTCTGTTAGTCTCTCTTTGCTTTCTTGGAAGGTTGCCTTCCTAGTGGCGGTCACCTCTTTGAGAACGGTTTCTGAGTTGGCGGCTCTTTCTTGCTCGCCTTCTTTCCTGGAGTTTCACCCGGATCGCGTAGTGCTTCGCACACGGGGCGACTTCCTACCTAAGGTGGTGTCGCATTTTCATGTTAACCAGGATATTGTGTTGCCCTCTCTTTGTCCGGGGCCGAGTAAGGCGAGGGAACGGGACTTGCACACATTGGATTTGGTGCGGGCTTTGAAGTTCTATTTGTTTATTACTCAAATTTTTCGGAAGTCGGACTCCCTGTTTGCGATTCCAGCAGGTCGTCGACGTGGTCATCGAGCTTCCAAGGATTCTATAGCTCGTTGGATTCGGTAACGGCCATTTTGGAGGCTTACCGACTTAAGGGCGAACCTTGCCCGATTAAGGTTCGAACCCATTCCACGAGAGCTGTGAGCTCATCGTGGGCTTTCCATCAAGGGGCCTTGGCAGCTCAGCCTTGCCGGGCGGCGACCTGGCGCTTCGTTCCACACCTTTACAAAATTTTATAAGGTGGACGTTAGTGCTTCCGCTGATGCAGCCTTAGGACGTAGGGTCCTGCAGACGGCTGTGGTTTAAAGTTTTCGTTAACTTGTGTTTAGCGCTGGTTGCACATTTTCTTAGGTTGTTGGGTTCTGCCTTTTATGGTTTTTTCCCACCCTTAATTTTTGGACTGCTTTGGGACGTCCCACTAGTAATGACTGTGGCTCTCTTCCTTCCATCTGCTGTTGAAAGACTGATTTTAGTAAGAACTTACCTGTAAAATCCTTTTCAGCGAAGGAAGGAAGAGAGACACAGCTCCCTCCCATGGCAGAAGTGTGTTTTTGTTTTCAGATGCGGCGTGACCCTCCTCTGATAGCGATTATCTGGACTGAGGTTGACGCGCTAAGGCTCTGTTCCAGCATCGCCAGCTCATCACAGTGGTCAGGTTCAGTGAGTAGTACCTGGAACTGTGTGTTTTTTTGCCTACATGCATGCATAACCTGTATTTTTTGTGTTTTCTTCTCTGAATTTCTTCAGAAGGGGTTATGTTGCTCCGCTGGTGATATTGCTCTTCCTTAAGCTTGTGTACGACTGGAGAGCTGAGTAGGAGGAGCCCGAGCTGGAGGGGCCGGTCAGCACTCTTTTTAATCTGAGGTGTCTATCTCATCTGGGCTCCGCCTACCCACTAGTAATGACTGTGTCTCTCTTCCTTCCTTCGCTGAAAAGGATTTTACAGGTAAGTTCTTACCAAAATCCGTCTTTTAATTCCTTGAAAACTAAAACTTGTGTGATTTACAGCCGTGCAAAGATGTAAGGGCTTCCCTCAGTCCGTTACATCATGAACCTTCACACAGTGTCATAAACTATAGTGATGAGTAGAAATGAACACTCTTGTGTATATATTAAGTGTTTGCAATGCCAGTTCCAGTATCACTTGTCGGGTGCACTCTATCACTGTGTATCTTGTGCTACAAGTAAAAGGGAAAGATATCAGAAATTTGCGGAAATGTCTGTGTAGATGCCACATCTTGTTTATCATAAATTTTTCCCCAGAATAAATGTGATATCTGGTTTTTCAATAAACTGCCAAGCTGTGTATGAGACGGCAAACGGCTCTCCCGTGATCTACAGATCCTGGCATCCTCTGCTGCCCACATCTCTGTCCACTGGCTGCCCACGTGTGTGTCCACTGGCTGCCCACGTGTCTGTCCACTGGCTGCCCACGTCTCTATCCACTGGCTGCCCACGTCTCACTCCTCGTCTGCTGCCATTCGAGCCGAGCATCTCGTGTAATGAAACACGGTAGGGTCTGAAGTGGGTGGGAGATCTGCTCACTATGCCGAGAAGCAATCGGAGGAACTACAGAACTTCTTTCAATAAATGGAGTTGACAAAATCTCAAAATAGCGTTCCGTTAGCAATATGGAAAAAAATGGATGACTGTTCTAATGCTGGCCTTGTTCCCATATCTGTCCCATCTGTACTGAACTGCTTAAGAGATGACACTTAATCTTTGGGCACATTTTAGTACTGGACTGTTTTAATCTTTGAAGACTTTTAACATACCGTATTTTTTGGACCATAAGACGCACTTTTTTTCCTCCAAATTTGGGAGGAAAGTGTGGGTGCGTCTTATGGTCGGAATGTAACATGTGGGAGGGGGGCAGGGGGCAGCAGTGGAGTGGGATCAGCAGGAGGCAAGAAAATATCCCCTCTGCTGCAGGAAACAAGCGCTGGGGAAACCCCTGGTCCCTACTTAAGTGCAGTGAATATTAATCAGCCGCTTCCCCGCCCACCTATCAGCTGAGCAGTGAGCAGGGAGCAGCAGATCACAGAGCCACACAGTTTCCCCAGCGCCTGATTCCTGCAGCAGCTGGGCAGATCGGTGTCTGAAGGAGAAGGAGGCAGCAGGAGCAGCTGGCATACCTGACAGCCTGGGGCTGTGCTGATGGGAGGCTGAATGCTCCTGTGAAGGACCTGTGATGAGGTCATGAAGAGGGCGGGCTGGAGCATCACATGACCAAAGCCCTGCCTCTTCATTATGTCATCACAGGTCCTTCAGACACACTGTACAACAGAGAATTAATTAAAAGGTTAGGCTACTTTCACACTTGCGTTTTTTTGTGCAGCGCATCATGCGCACATGAAACGCATATGTGTCACATTTCTATCAACTCTGTCTCTATCATCTCTGTCCTTCACTGTCCTATCATTCTGTCTCTATCATCTGTTCATTGTCTTATCATCTGTCTCTATCACTCTGTCTCATCATCTCTGTCTCTATCATCCTGTCTCTATCATCTCTGTCTCTATCATCTCTGTCTCTATCATCTCTGTCTCTATCATCTCTGTCTCTATCATCTCTGTCTCTATCATCTCGTCTCTATCATCTCTGTCTCTATCATCTCTGTCTCTATCATCTCTGTCTCTATCATCTGTCTCATCATCTGTCTCTATCATCTCTGTCTCTATCATCTCTGTCTCTATCATCTCTGTCTCTATCATCTCGTCTCTATCATCTCTGTCTCTATCATCTTCATCTCTGTCTCTATCATCTCTGTCTCTATCATCTCTGTCTCTATCATCTCTGTCTCTATCATCTCTGTCTCTATCATCTCTGTCTCTATCATCTCTGTCTCTATCATCTCCGTCTCTATCATCTCCGTCTCTATCATCTCGTCTCTATCATCTCCGTCTCTATCATCTCTGTCTCTATCATCTCTGTCTCTATCATCTGTCTCTATCATCTCTGTCTCTATCATCTCTGTCTCTATCATCTGTCTCTATCATCTCTGTCTCTATCAGCTCTGTCTCTATCATCTGTCTCTATCATCTCTGTCTCTATCATCTCTGTCTCTATCATCTGTCTCTATCATCTCTGTCTCTATCATCTGTCTCTATCATCTCTGTCTCTATCATCTGTCTCTATCATCTCTGTCCCTATCATCTGTCTCTATCATCTCTGTCCCTATCATCTGTCTCTATCATCTCTGTCTTCTTCATCTCTGTCTCTATCATCTCTGTCTCTATCATCTCTGTCTCTATCATCTCTGTCTCTATCATCTGTCTCTATCATCTGTCTCTATCATCTATCTCTATCAACTCTGTCTCTATCATCTGTCTCTATTTCTATGCAGCATGTATTTCTATGCAGTCGCACGATCCAGTCTGAGTGCCGGCGGCAGTGCCGGGTGTTCATGCGAGAGACTCGCACGAAATCGTGCGAGTTTCTCGCATGTGTGACCCCGGCCTTATACTCACCCTCCAGCGTCTTCACATAGTAGTTTACAGACACCACACTGGTCCCGCAGCACCATCTCCTACCCGTAGCTTCCAACATAATAACATACTATTATATATAATAACACCACATATAATAGTATGTTATTAAATATTTTACCACATTTTTTGCTTCAAATATATTTTTCCCTATTTTCCACCTCTAAAACCTGGGTGCGTCTTATAGTCCGGTGCGTCTTATAGTCCGAAAAATACGGTACTTTCCGGCTAGAGTCCCTCTGCACTTCCAGTTCTCATGAACGTGCAGATCAGAAAGTATTGGAAATATTGGGCTCCTCTATGAAGCTGCACATTCTCTACTAGTAGACAGTCCTTCACAAGATGGTGTCTCTAATAAAAAATGCATCCACCATAGGGCAGAGTTCTTGCCCCAGGACGGTGATTGCAATCTATCTATAGAAAAGTATCCATCTTCTCTAAAATTTACGTTGGTGTGGCAGGAGCCGCTCTCTGCTACAGTGCAGCATGCTGTGCGATGGGATGACGCGGCCTTCCTCTCATCCTTCTTCCCCCTCACCCCTGCACTGCTAGTGATTTGATGTATGACGTGAATGTATAAAGAATCGCTTGGTACAGATTCCATCTTGCATGGACCCGCTTGTGCTTGCTAGCACCTATATTATGTACATTTTTTTACAGAGCTTCAATATGGGTGCTAAATGCAGCAGGAACTGGTGTGCAAAGAAGCCACTGAGCACCCCCCCTATTTTGTACTGCCCACATCATGTTCAGCACTTTGATGTGGGTGGTGAATGCAGCAAGAGCAGCTGAGTCAAACACCCAGCTTAGTATAGTAGGAGCCGCTCTCCACTACACTGCTAAGTGGAGGATCTAGTGGCCTCATGTATAGACATTGCAGATCTTAGGTATCCATGGTTACGACCACTGATATAGTGAGTTAGCTAATTGCTAATGGTCGTTACCATGGATACCTAAGATCTGCAATACCTGCATATGAGGAAAGAAACATAGTGAATCAGAAAAACTACACTACATTTCTAGTTGGAGGTGTTTGCTAATATTATTACATCTACTACATATTGGGATAGGATGTTGGAGATGGGAATACCCCTTTAATGCCTTGGCGCGTCCTGTGCTTATCCAGCCAGTATTTTGGTTACAGACACAGGACATGCTAAAGCATATCTGGAGGTACATTATATTCTCTGTATAGTCTTCCTCGCCACATACTGTTAAGATGTGGATTATTTGCAGACTATTATTTTTCCAATATAACGTATTGAATAAGGAAGCAACTCTTTATGATTTGAATGTTTCTTCTGCTTTCATGTGAACAGCATGGAGCTGATTCAACAAAGAAGAACAGAGATGGTAACACCGCATTGGATCTGGTGAAGGACGGAGATACAGACATTCAGGATCTTCTCCGAGGAGATGCTGCCCTATTAGATGCTGCTAAACGAGGCTGTGTGGCTCGAGTTAAGAAATTGTGCACCCTGGAAAATGTCAACTGCAGGGATACACAGGGCAGGCATTCGACCCCGTTACATTTAGCTGGTCAGTATTGGTTAGCATGAAGCTTTCCTTATTTTAAGTTGCTGAGTATATGGTTCTTTGTGATTTATCCCCCCAGAATCAGGTCTTCATATTTGCTGTAACTAAATGATGCCTTAGACTGTCTTTTTACTTAGTTGTTCGCACTTGTATGTAAGTCTGACACTGCAGTGATATAGAAAACGTGACCAATTTTTTCTGTGTTTTTACCAGCTGGTTATAATAACCTAGAGGTTGCTGAATACTTGCTCCAACATGGCGCTGATGTAAATGCACAAGATAAAGGAGGACTAATCCCATTGCACAATGCAGCTTCTTATGGGGTATGTCTCTGAAATATTCTGCTGTAGAGATAATTAAAGAACATTATACAGGCATATATTCACATGGATGGGTACACGTATAATCTATAGTACTTCTTCTCATTACCCATATACTCTACTAATGCAATATTTACCAGTTCTGTAAAGTGACAATGTACACATTTTACTGGTTTGCAGCATTTGCGCCCCCACTCCTCCAAATTTTCCCATTTGGGCAGAGCTGCTTCAAACTGGTGTGAAACTGCCTAAAGTTAAGACGTTTTTGCGCGTTTTTGACTTTCTCCTTTGCCTCATTTTGAGACACAGGACCATGGGTGTTATGCTGCTGCCACTAGGAGGACACTAAGCAAATATACAAAGAAATTAACTCCTCCTCTGCAGTATACACCCTCTGCTGTTTCTATCCTGAATCAGTTCTTGCTTAGTGTCTGTAGGAGGCACTACCGACTTTATTTCATTTTTTACTTTTTTACTCTTTTCCTATGGATTGAAGGGGCGACTGGGCCTTTCAAGGTCCCGATCTCCCAAAATCATTAACAGGCGGGAACGCGGAGTGTCGTATCCCGTACCCCCTCCTGCAACCTCCATGTCATGCCTGGGCTCTCCTTAGGGGCGACGGATTCCTATAATGGGTCCGCTCTCCTGATAACGGACTGGAACATGGGGTGTCGCCCTCACGTACCTACCCCCTTCCGGAGCCAGTCCTTCAGCCGAACACTTGCCCTGTTCTTCCAATATTTACCTGAGGTACTTTGGCAGAGTATCCTTTTCGGCATCCGTGTGACACCACTGTCAGAAAGCGGCTGGTGTCAGGAGGCAAGCAAGCCCTCTCCACCTCCCTATCAAAGGGATGGCGGATTGAGGATGAATGGCACGGCTAAAGATCCAGCAGAGGGTGTATCTTCTCCTGTGGCTGCGCACCCGACTCTGCTCGACTGTGAGTACCGCAGCGTCCCTGGTCTCACTCTGTATAGGAGGTCCCCTGTAGATGTCCGGGCCCACAGGGAGATAGGCGACCAGTCCACTGCGCCTCTAGCCGCCGCGGCCACTAATTTAGTCCCTGGCTTCTGGCTGTGGTAGACCCAACTCCACCCACCCGGGCGGCTCCGCCCATTCCTAGGTGCTTCTCGCTTGGTACAAGAAGCGCTGCGGCCGCATCCCTGCTCCCTGACCCTTCTCCGCCCACATTTTCTCGGGGCATCATTTCCTCTCACCGCTGTGTTACTTCTGGCTGGGGACGCAATCTCTCTCTCTCCACTTCATGTGTGACTGACACCGCAGCGCAGACTACCTTCTCTGGGGGCACGAACACAGAACCTTGGTAAGCTACTACACAGCGCTTAACCCCTTCCCTGCAGCAGCCTCCACAACAGCCATATGCAATAAGTCTTGATCAAAGGTTTCTAAGAAGGCTGATAAGACACACAGTGGTGTATGCCTTATGTGCCTCATGTAATGCCCCACTACCACGGAGGCACCGTACCGCAATCTGTGCAGCCTGCACACGTCATGCGCACAGGAGCCCCTGCTAATGCCGACCCTATTGGGCCTAGTCCACTCGAGTGGGCCACGTCCTTGGCACAGTCCATGGCTTCCCTGGCTAAAGCTTTAGAATCCTTCTGTGATTCCTCTTCAAGTCAGGGCATCTCTTCAACCGTTGAAGGCCCTTGAGCCACGTGAGTCTTCCTCAGACAGGGACCGGACTGAGGCAGAAGATACACAGTCTTCTAGAAAACGTCTCTATGACTCTTCCCCCAGGCACTCTGGTGCCTCGGCATCTGCAAGCTCTGCTTCCCGCTCCCCACTCACCAGGGGTTTGCAGTGAATACGAGTCAGATGTGGCCGTAGAGCTGGACTCTCTAGAGGACCAGGAGTCTCTAGATTCTCTAATCGAAACGGTAATAAGGCTCTGAGAGTAGACTAAGAACCCAATAATAATCCGGATCACACAGTGTCTTTCAAAAGGACCAACCGTCCTTACAAGGTTTTTGCTAATCACCCTGAGTTTACGGACACTGTTCAGAGGCATAGAACTCGCCCGGACAAGCGATTCACAGGACGGAAGCCACTGGAAGCACGGTACCCTTTTGCATCCGCTCTAAGAAAGGAGTGGACTGAGTCCCCTGCAGTAGATCCACCCATATCATGGTTCACATCCAAAACTCTCCTGTCTGACGGCGCGTCCATTAAAAACCCCACTGATCAACAGATTGACAATCTTGCTCGGTCAGTCTTTGAAGCTGCTGGAGCAGCACTATTCCCTTCCTTCGCCGCCACCTGGGAGGCCAGAGCTATGGTGGCCTGGGCAGAGGCCCTAGTTAAGACCGATCGAGACAATCGCCTTCCGAGATGGTTAGCCTCGCTTACCAGATTGCCCGGGCCGGAGATTACATTGTGCATGCCTCCCTAGATGCGGTAACTGTGCCGCGCTTGCAGCCGCAAATGCCGTTACCATCAGGAGAGCCCTATGGCTCCGAGAGTGGCGGGCAGACTCCGCTTCAAAGAAATCTTTAACTGGTGTCCTCCGGATACAAAATCGAATTCGTGTCTCCCTCGCCAACACGCTTCTTACTGTCGCGTCTTCCAATGACGGAGGCGCATGCAGCTCCTTTTTATCAAGCCATATCCGCTCTCTGCAAACGTTCAAGGGGTTTTACGCAAACCTGTTCGTGGTCCCAAACAAGGACGAAACCATGCTCCCCATCCTAGACCTAAAGCTATTGAACTAGTTTGTCATAGTGCGGCATTTTAGAATGGAATCTCTTCGTTCTGTGATCACCTCAATGGAGAAAGGGGAATACCTTGCGTCTGTCGACATCACAGGCGCGTATCTTCACATTCCAAGCTTCGCAGGCCACCACAGATTTGTACGTTTCGCAATTGGAGACGAGCATTTTCAGTTCACTTCCTTGCCCTTCGGTCTCGCCACTGCCCCCAGAGTGTTCTCCAAGGTCATGGCAGCCATCATGTCTATCCTGCACTCTCGGGGCATGATGATTCTTCCCTACCTAGATGACCTCCTCATCAAAGGATTGTCCTTTCAGGCCTGTGCGGAGAGCGTCAGCGTCACTGTGGACACTCACTCGCTTAGGTTGGCTAGAGAACCTAGACAAGTCCTCCCCAACCCCATCCCAACAAATCTCATTTTTGGGGATGATCCTGGACACTTCCCGAGGGTTGGCAATTCTCCCTCCAGAAAAGATCTCGACGCTGATCCAGGGAGCCGGGAAGCTTTCTCTTGCTCACCCCCACTACCTGCTGTTCGGCATGCAGGTCTTGGGGTAAATGGTAGCGTCGATCGAGGCTGTACCGTTTGCTCAATTACATCTCCGTCCTCTGCAACAGGCATTGCTCTCAGCTTGGGATAGCCTCCCTGGACCGCCGGTTTCGCCTGTCCCACAGGATCAGGCAGTCTCTCAGGTGGTGGACATCAACGTCCTCATTGGGCCTGGCAAGGTCCTTTCTACTGGTGCACTGGATGTTGGTGAACACAGACGCCAGTCTTCTCGGATGAGGAGCGATCTTCCGTCACCACACCGCTCAGTGACTCTGGTCCATTCAGGAATCGCATCTTCTGATCAATATCCTCGAGAATCGGGCGATCAGGCTTGCTCTTCATTGGTTCCATCATCTCTTGGCCGGTTGTCCCATTCGGAGCCAGACACACAACGCCATGGCGGTGGCTTGCATCAATCGTCAGGGGGCACTCGAAGCAGAAGAGCGATGCTCGAAGTAGCACACATTCTGCAATGGGTTGAGACAAACCATTCAGTCATCTCTGCAGTTCATATTCTGGGAGTAGAGAATTGGGCGGCAGATTTTCTCACCCGTCTGGATCTGGCCTCGGGAGAGTAGTCCCTCCATCCAGAAGTTTTTCAGCAGATTTGTCAGCATTGGACCTCATGACATCCACGCTGAACGCCAAAGTTCCTGCATTCGTAGCTTGGTCCAGCGACCCATTAGCCGGGTCGGATGCCCTGGTGCTTCCGTGGCATCAATTTTTCCTCCCTTACATTTTTCCGCCACTTCCGCTAATTCCAAGGGTCATTCAAAAGATCAAGGCGGAAGGCATCCCGGTGATTCTCGTCACGCCAGACTGGCCATTCGAGCGTGGTACGCGGAACTAGTGCAACTAGTCACCGACGTTCCCGGCGGTTACCGAACCGCCCAGACCTTCTCTCTCAGGGGCCCATTTACCGCCAGAACTCGAGAGTGCTGAGTTTAACGGCCTGGCCATTGAATCCTGGATACTAGCCCAGGCCGATTTCTCGCAACAGGTAGCGTCCACCATGATCAACGCTTGGAAACCTTCTTCCATGCGCATTTACCATCGTGTTTGGAAGCTATCGTTCTCTTGGTGTAAAACCCGTGGATGTTCCCCACTTGTGTTTTCTATCCCATCCATTTTGGAGTTTCTCCAAGCGGGATTAGACTCAGGCCTAGCACTGGCTTCTCTGTGATGCCATATTTCAGCCCTCTCCATCCTGTTTCAGCGTAGGATAGCTTCCAAACCGCAGGTTAAGTCTTTCATACAGGGAGTGTCGCATCTTGTCCCTCCTTACAAGATGCCTTTTGGAGCCTTGGGACCTTAATTTGGTCCTAGGTGCCTTACAAGAAACCCCCTTCGAACCCCTACAGGATGCTCCACTCACTCTTCTTTCGTGGAAAGTTGCCTTGTGGCAGTAACATCCATCAGGCTGGTCTCAGAATTGGCGGCTTTGTCTTGCAAAAAACCTCCATTTCTAGTGGTGGTGGTAAGGACGTCTCCTTCCTTTTTACCTAAAGTCGTCTCTTCTTTTCATCTGAATGAGGACATAGTTTTGCCCTCCTTCTGTCCAGCTCCGGTCCATCGTACTGAGAAAGCTCTCCACACTTTGGATTTGGTGAGGTCACTCAGGAAATAAATTTCCAGAACAGCGACTTTCCACAAATTAGATTCCCTCTTTGTGCTTCCGGAGGGTCACAGAAAGGGCTTACCTTCTTCCAAAGCTACAATAGCCAGATGGATCCACTCGGCGATCCAAGAAGCTTACCGTGTCAGGTCAGCCTATCCCAGCGGGGATCAAGGCACACTCCACTCGGTCAGTGGGGGCTTCCTGGGCCATCCGGCACCAGACGTCGGCACAGCAAGTGTGCAAAACTGCGACTTGGTCCAGCCTTCACACTTTTGCTAAGCATTACAACATTCATTCTCAAGCCTCTTCAGATGCTGCCCTTAGCAGACAGATTCTGCAAGCGGCAGTATCACATCTCTAGGCCAGAGTTATTTGTTTAGTATACGATGTTTTCAGCTGTTGTGTTGTTTCCCACCCAGGTCCCATGGTCCTGTGTCCCCAATGAGGCGAAGGAGAAACAGGGATTTTTGTGTGTACTCACCATAAAATCCTTTTCTCCGAGCCAATCATTGGAGGACACAGCACCCACCCTGTTAGCCTCTTGGCTTGTGGTTGTTTTTTGATATGTTGCATCTCTGTTTGCTTTTTTGTGAGCTCCTACTGCTTTGGAAACAAACTGGTTCAGGATAGAACCAGCAGAGGGTGTATACTGCGGAGGAGGAGTTAATTTCTTTGTGTATTTGCTTAGTGTCCTCCTAGTGGCAGCAGCATACACTCATGGTCCTGTGTCCCCCAATGATTTGCTCGGAGAAAAGGATTTTACAGTGAGTACACACAAAAATCCTGTTTTCGAGCAGCAACGTTCTTCACCCTTTTCCGACAGTATTTTTGCATAAAAGCTTTGGTGGATCTACCCCTCAGTGTGAAAATTAAATGGTTTCTACTTTCCCACAGATATCAGCTATGGCTATATATGGTACCTGTACGTATATGTGTTGTACTAACCAGCCGGGATCTTGTTGTTTGCAGCATGTGGACGTGGCCGCTTTGCTTATAAAATTCAATGCATGTGTTAATGCCACTGACAAGTGGGCTTTCACACCCCTGCATGAAGCTGCTCAGAAGGGAAGAACGCAGCTGTGCGCCCTGCTCTTGGCACACGGGGCAGACCCTACTCTGAAAAATCAAGAGGGACAAACTTCCTTAGACTTGGTTGGAGTAAGTATTTAACTACATTAGTTAAATTCTGTGTATTCCTCAGAAATTGACAACATTTTGCTTCTGCTGTGAAAATGCCTTGCGTTATTCACTTCTTATCTCCTCTTAAATATTGAATTATGTCTTGCACTTACTGTTTACCTATAACCCACATCACAAACGTCTGATCTCGTTTTTTCGCTTTACATCCAAGAAGCTGCACATCTGTTTATTGTATTCTTTCATGAATCAGGCTGATGACGTCCGAGCCCTCCTGACAGCAGCCATGCCGTCCGCTGCTCTACCAACGTTTTATAAACCTCAGGTGATCAATGTTTCCCAGCCCACCAACCCATCAGCGGCAGCTTTGTCATCTGCGCCCTCCAGTCCGCCAACTCTCTCTGCTGCCAGCAGCTTGGACAACTTGGCTATAAGCTTCCCTGATGCACCATCAGAAAGTAGTGGCATTGCTGAGGGAGCTGTTGGTTTAGAGAGAAAAGAAGAAGGTAAATGGCTGTGCAAATAATGCTACTAAGATACATGGGCTCCCCGGGTTGTACAACCAGAAAAAAAGATGATTTTAGTGTGGTTCCAATTAAATTGGTTAAACTTTTTCATATACTTAGAGGTTGTCCACTATTTTTGCATTGATGACCTATCCTTAGGACATCAATGATCGGCCAAGGTCGGACACCCGACACCACCGACGATCAACAGTTATCTTGGTGTTGGCTGCTGCTGGCTGGAAGTATTCACTTGAAGAGCTGGCCATCTTCTAATAATGGCCGCTGCAGGGTACTGCACATCTGCCTCCTATTGTTTTGAATAGGAGTCAAATGTATAGTACCATGCTCCAGCCTCTATGAGAAGACGGAGCAGCTCAGCAAGTGAGTACTTCCGGCCAGCGGCAGCCAAAGTTGATAACAGGTCATCAGTTCTAAAGTAATGGACTACGCCTTTAATCCTGATTGCTGGAGCGAGCATTCTCCATGTGTGCTACCACTCCATTTATTGTTTATAGCAGGGTTCCCCAACTCCAGTCCTCAAGGCCCACCAACAGGTCACGTTTTCAGGAATTCCTTTGTATTGCACAGGTGATGCAATTATCACCTGGGCAATACTAAGGAAATCCTGAAAACATGACCTGCTGGTGGGCCTTGAGGACTGGAGTTGGGGAACCCTGGTTTATAGAACTGAGACAGACAAGGAATGGAGTGGATGTGTGTTTACAGCATTGTGGCTCATTACAAAGGTCACACTTCAGAGGCCCATTATCCAGATCATTGAACCCCAGATAAGGTGATACCTTACATGCTTGGTTATACCACTTTAATAACTAATACTGTGGAGATTGCTTTCGTATACCTTGCATTGTTTAGACATTGTTGCACATATGATGATACAAGTCTTTGTTTTTTGTTTTTGTTTTTTTCCTTTAAGTACCTGGCATGGATCTCAGTATCAATCAGTTTTTGAGGAACCTTGGACTTGAGCATTTAATTGAGATCTTTGAGAGGGAGCAGGTAAGTTAGTAAGCCCAGAGTTGTACCGTTATCAGATGAGGCTTCTACAATGGCAATGACTTGCTCGCATCAGTTTTATCACAGCATCACTGTTTCAGCAGCAGAATGGAAGGAAAGGAGACACACTAGTAATGACTAGTGGGTAGGCGGAGCCCAGATAGGATTGACACCTCAGATTAAAAAGAGTGTTGACCGGCCCCTCCAGCTCGGGCTCCTCCTACTCCTGCTTCTTCAGTCTAAAATTTGAGGTCCAGAGGATAGTCGCTGCTGGAAGCAGCTCCTCAGAAAACTTTATTATTTTTATCGGACAAGAGACATGGATCACCAGAAGTGGTCTAGAGGTCTCAGGGGTCTCAGCGCTGCTGGACCCCCACCTCTCCCTTGGCGATCTGTAATACCCTGTATGGTGGTCCCTGCAGTTTCACGCCGGCCCTGGGGGATGAGGATTGCTTCCCTGGCGGGGACGCAAACCGCACATCGGGGGTCACTGCGTTCCCCGCCCGGGGGGGGGGAAGCGATGGGCACAGCGCCACAAACCCTGGGGGTCCCTGTGGCGCTCGGCTGGTGAGTACCGCATTTTTATGAATGTGTGTGTGCCCCAGCGACATGTTTGGTGACTGTATTTTATGTCCGCAGGCAGATACCTGCAGGACAGAGGAGAGCAGAGAGCGAGGAGTTCGCGCTCTTTTTTGAAGCCGGAGGGGGACGTGGCTTCACGCTTCCCGCTCTTTTTGTGACAGGAATCGCTCTGAGGAGACTGCAGCTTCACTGTCCTTCTCTTCCGGCTTCTCTCAGCGCGGCGGCCATTACAAAGGCTCCGGGCTCCTCATGCTCCGCTCCTCCTGTTTAAGGTATACTTTCACCGAGGCCAGCTGGGTGAGTGAATATCATCACCCCACAGCGCAGAACCTATCTGTGTTCCAAGTGACAGATAGCGTTTATCTGCAGCCGCGTTCTCTTATAGAGACCTTTTAGGTCAGTGGGTGTCAGCTAGATCCTCTCATGACAGGAAGCGGCGCAGGCCGGTGCCATCTTTTCCGCGTAGCGAATCAGAGGTATCTGATATGGAATGCGGACAGGGTTCTCCTTCAAACTCAGAAGGGGAGTTATCCGATTCGGATAACGAGGATCGGCAGGGACATTCTTTCTCTCTTGTGAGCCGAACAGAGGCTTTAATTGAAGCTATGAGAGAGGCGTTACAGTTACCGAAGGAGGTAACTACACGGCCTGGTAAGTCGGGCCGCATGTACCAGGAGTACCATAAGTCGCGGTCAACATTACCGGCTCTGGAAGAGCTTAATACGGTAGTGGAGAAGGAACGTCTGTGTCCAGATAAACGTTTTCAAGGGACACGGTTCTTTGAAGCATTATATCCGTGTTCAACGGAATTGACGGATAATTGGATTCCTTCTCCTGAAGTGGATGTTCCTTTATCCCAGCTTAGTAAATCCTCATTGCTTCCGGTTAAAGGGAAAGCGAGTCTGCAAGAGCCGCTGGACAGAAAAACGGAGATGGCGGCGAAATCCATCTATGAAGCTGCAGGTCATGGATTCAGAGCAGTACTAGGATCCATGTGTGATTCTAAGGCTTCCCTGTGCTGGTTGGTCCGTTTACTTAAGGCATTGCAAAATAGATCTCCATTATCCGAGATAGATGGACTTCTCGATTTATTGAAGACTGCAGCCCGATATAGCTGTGATGCAGGTCTGGATGCTGCGTCATTATTATCCAGGACGCAATCTTCAGCGGTCACAGTCAGAAGAGCACTGTGGCTTAGACAGTGGACCGGGGACGCGGTTTCCAAGCAGTGTTTACTGTCTTTAGCCTACAAGGGTGGTCAGCTATTTGATCTGATCTCACAGAGCTGATTGCCAAGGCAAAGGCTAAAGAAGCGGCTTTACCACAGCGAAGGGCTATGGCTTCTACGTCTGGCAGACCTAGTACCGGTAATGGTCGGCGGTATTTTCGGTCTAGGGGACGATCCGGTCAGTCTTCTTGGGGATCGGGTCGTCCCTCTTTTTCGGGAAAGAAGTCTTCTCAGAAATCCCGCACTCCTTGGAAACAAAGTTTCCGTCAAGACAAGCGGGAAACTGACAAGAAGCCCGCCAAGGCAGACTGACGCCAGGTCCTCACTCGAGGGCTCTCGAGTGGGGGGTCGCCTGCTCCAATTCAAGGCGAATTGGATTTCCTGCGTTCCGGATTCCTGGGTAACGCGAGTTGTGTCGGCAGGCTATTTCATAGAGTTTTCTTCTCGACCCCCTGACAGTTTTTGCCAGTCTCGCATTCCGTCAGAGCCCGAGCTATTTGCCGCTCTGCTGCGAGAGGTGGAATTCCTTCTGCAGAAGGGTGTAGTAATACCGGTTCCGACAGAGGCCCGGGGGAAAAGGTTTTTATTCAAATCTCTTTGTGGTCCCCAAAAAAGAGGACAAATTTCGTCCTATTCTGGATCTCAAAAGATTGAATCAGCATGTCCACACCCAAAAATTCCGCATGGAGTCACTTCGCTCCGTTGTGGCAACCCTGTCGCAGAACGACTTTTTGGTGTCAATCGACATTCGCGACGCTTATTTGCATGTTCCCGTCGGAAGGGCTCACCAGCGCTTCCTTCGTTTTGCCATAGGTCAGGACCATTACCAATTTGTGGCCCTGCCATTCGGCTTGGCTTCAGCGCCCAGAGTTTTTACAAAAATTCTAGGGCCTCTCATGGCAATTCTTCGAAGACAGGGAGTCACGATTATTCCCTATCTGGACGACCTTTTGATTGTGGCGTCCTCAAAGGAGGAGGCGGGTGACGGCTCGCAATCTATCCCTTCAGCTCCTGGAGGACTTCGGGTGGCTGGTCAATTGGGAGAAGTCGTCTCTGGAACCGTCGCAGTCAATCCTGTTTTTGGGGATGCATTTCGACACGGTACGGGCAGTGGTGTCCCTACCTCCAGACAAGCGGGCATGTCTCCTTCGACATGTACAGACTATGAAGTCTTCGACAGCAATGTCCCTTCGGAAGTGTATGCGCCTTTTAGGTCTGATGGTGGCTTCCATGGAAGCGCTTCCGTTTGCCCAGTTTCATTCCAGAGCCCTCCAAGGGCTCATTCTGAGTCATTGGGATCGATCGCAGATTGCACTGGATCGCAGTATCCTCATCTCTCGCAGGGTGCGAGAGTCCCTAAGTTGGTGGTCACGTCCAGGAACGTTATCACTGGGGAAGTCTTTCCTTCCTCCGAGGTGGTCGGTCATAACCACCGATGCCAGCCTGACGGGCTGGGGGTGTGTCTGGAACGATCTCTGGGTTCAGGGAGTATGGTCATCGGAAGAGTCTGTTCTACCGATCAACATCTTGGAATTGAGGGCAATTTTCCTTTGCCTCCAACACTGGACGGTCCCTTTGAGCGGTCTACCAGTCCGAGTGCAGACAGACAACGCAACGGCGGTCGCGTAGATCAACCACCAAGGCGGGACGAGGAGTTCCAGGCTCATAGTGGAAGTGTCTCGGATCCTGAATTGGGCCGAGGACAGAGTACCAGCCATCTCTGCGATCCACATTCCAGGAGTTCAGAATACCACGGCGGACTTCCTCAGTCGAGAGAAGATGGATCCCGGAGAATGGAGTCTTCATCCGGAGATCTTTGCACTGCTGTGCTCCCTTTGGGGAGTTCCCCAAGTGGATTTGATGGCATCCAGGTCCAATGCCAAGTTGCCGACCTTCATGTCCAGGTACAAGGACCCGAAGGCTGTGGCGGTGGATGCTCTGGTGACCCGTGGGACCTATTCGAGCTAATCTATGTGTTTCCGCCGATATCCTTACTTCCTCTGGTGCTGCGTCGGATCAGACTGGAGAGAATCCGGCTATATTGATAGCCCCAGATTGGCCAAGGAGGACGTGGTTCTCAACACTGGTGTCGCTTTTGGCAGCACCGCCATTTCCACTTCCTCTTCGCCCGGACCTGTTAACCCAGGGTCCTGTCCGTCATCCGGACTTGAAGTCTCTGCGTTTGACGGCGTGGCTCTTGAGACCGAAATACTGACCCATAGAGGTTTTTCAGCCGAAGTCATTGCCACTCTACGAGCTGCCAGAGGTCCGGCTACTACTAGAATTTACCACAAGACCGGAAGCCTTCTTTTCGTGGTGTTTTGGTTCTTCAAGGAACCCGAGGATTTTTTCCATTCCCAATCTGTTGGCTTTTCTACAGTACGGGCTGGACAAGGGTTTGGCAGTTAGCACCCTGAGGGGTCAGGTTTCTGCCCTGTCCCTTGTTCCGGAAAGTTATCGCCTCGCATAGGGATGTGCGCTCCTTTTTTCGCGGGGTAACCCGTCAGTTTCCGCCGCGGAAGGCACCTGTGTCTCCTTGGCGGCTCAACCTTGTCCTGGAGGCTCTTCAGCATGGGCCTTTTGAGCCAATGGATTCTGCTAACCTTTCTTTGCTTTCTTGGAAGGTTGCCTTCCTAGTCGCAGTCACTTCTTTGAGAAGGGTTTCTGAGTTGGCGGCTCTTTCTTGCTCGCCTCCTTTCCTGGAATTTTACCCGGATCGAGTAGTGCTTCGCACACGGGGCGACTTTCTACCTAAGGTAGTGTCGCAATTCCATGTTAACCAGGATATTGTTTTGCCTTCACTTTGCCCGGGCCCGAGGAATGCAAAGGAACGGGTTTTGCACACATTGGATTTAGTGCGGGCCTTGAAGTTCTATTTGTCTGTTACTCAAGGTTTTAGGAAGTCAGACTCCTTGTTTGTGATTCCAGCAGGTCGTCGACGTGGTCAACAAGCTTCCAAGGACTCTATAGCTCGTTGGATTCGGTCAGCCATTTTGGAGGCTTACCGACTTAAAGGCGAACCTTGCCCGATTAAGATTCGTGCTCATTCCACGAGGGCTGTGGCCTCATCGTGGGCCTTTCATCAAGGGGCTTCGGCAGCTCAGCTCTGCCGAGCAGCGACTTGGCGCTCCGTCCACACTTTTACAAAGTTTTATAAGGTGGACGTCAGTGCTTCCGCTGATGCGGCCTTAGGACGCAGGGTCCTACAGGCGGCTGTAGTGTAAAGTTCTAGTTAACTTGTATTTGGCGCCTGTTGCGCATTTACCAAGGTTGTTGGGATTCTGCCTGTTTTTTCTTGGTTATATTCCCACCCTTAATTTTTGGACTGCTTTGGGACGTCCCACTAGTCATTACTAGTGTGTCTCCTTTCCTTCCATTCTGCTGCTGAAAGACGGATTTTGGTAAGAACTTACCTGTAAAATCCTTTTCAGCGAAGGAAGGAAAGGAGACACAGCACCCGCCCATGGCAGAAGTGTGTTGATGTGTTTTCAGATGCGGCGTGACCCTCTTCTGATAGCGATTATCTGGACTGAGGTTGACGCGCTACGGCTCCTTTCCAGCATTGCCAGCTCATCGCGGTGGTCAGGTCCAGTGAGTAGTACCTGGAACTGTGTGGTTTTTTGCCTACATGCATGCATAACCTGTATTCTTGCTTTTTCTCTGAAGTCCTTCAGAAGGGGTTATGTTGCTCCGCTGGTGATATTTGCTCTTCCCTAAGCTTTTGTACGATTGAAGAAGCAGGAGTAGGAGGAGCCCGAGCTGGAGTGGCCGGTCAACACTCTTTTTAATCTGAGGTGTCAATCCTATCTGGGCTCCGCCTACCCACTAGTCATTACTAGTGTGTCTCCTTTCCTTCCTTCGCTGAAAAGGATTTTACAGGTAAGTTCTTACCAAAATCCGTCTTTTATTATAGGGGCAGTATAATGCTAGTAAATTAGGGAATACTCAGATGCTTAAATGGGTTGTCCAATCTTCTTAGTCAGCAAAATACTCTTCCCAGCATCCTACTTCCCAGAGCGCACTTTTGATTGACATTTCAAATTGGCGTCATTGTTGCGCCCCTGGCCCGCACTGCACGCAGAGGAAGCTTTTACTATGTAGGATCAGAGGAGCGCTCAGTCCAGCGATCCACACACCTTCAGAGCAGAACTAGCCAACTCTATTGTAAAGATCTTGTAAGCCTTTTGCTTTCTTGCCTTTTAGATCGGCCACTGTTGATAGACTTCAGAGGTGGTCGGTAACCTAGGCCATGAACTGTATGCAATAAAGATAAAAACTCCTTTGTTCTTTGAGATGAGACTATTTTTAATGAAAGGTAAATTGCAAAGTTGCTTGTTTTTACGTGCACTTTGCAATTTTTGCCATTAAATAACTTAAGAATAACCCTTTAAGTAAAACATAAGATCCTTAGTTTCAGCAGCAGATGGAAGGAAGAGAGCCACAGTCATTACTAGTGGGTAGGCGGAGCCCAGATGAGATAGACACATCAGATTAAAAAGAGTGTTGACCGGCCCCTCCAGCTCGGGCTCCGCCTACTCAGCTCTCCAGTTTACAATTTGAGGTCTCAGAGGATAGTCGCTGCTGGAAGCAGCTCCTCAGAAGATTTTATTATTTTTTATCGGACAAGAGACTTGGATCACCAAATGTGGTCTAGAGGTCTCAGGGGTCTCAGCGCTGCTGGACCCCAACCTCTCCCTTGGTGGATCTGTATTACCCTATATGGTGGTCCCTGCAGAACCCTGCCGGCCCGGGGGGATGAGGATGGCTTCCCTGGCGGGGACGCAAACTGCGCTGCAGGGGTCACTGCGTTCCCCGCCCTGGGAGGAAGCGATGGGCATAGCGCCAGAAACCCCTGGGGGTCCCTGTGGCGCTTCGGCTTGTGAGTATTCCACATTTTTATTGATGTGTGTGAGTGATTCAGCGACTGCTGCGGCAGTCGCTGTTACAATATACATGCGGTGACTTGTGTTTTTTGTCCGCAGGTGGATGCCTGCAGGACATAGGAGCGGGGGAGAGAGGAGCTGCACGCCTTTTTATTTGAATTTCGCGCCGCTCTGAGCGCGCGCTTTACTGCAGTCTCCATTTCCAGCTTCTCTACATGGAGCACACGGAGGCACAGCGCGGCGGCCATTATTAAGCAGGCTGAAAGCTCCTTCGGATCGCTGCACCGCGACCAGCTGGGTGAGTTTCTACCCGTCTAGGGCAGAAGTTTAACCCCTCACCCCCACTGCGCGGGCGCCTTTCTGAGGCACAAATGGGTGGCAGACTGCGCTGCCTGCAGCTGTTATCACAGGGGGCTCGCACACCATTTTCGTAAAAAGGATGTGGGGAGCCTGCGATATTAATATTGCCACTATTCTTTCCGCTAACGATACCGATAACGACGCATACTATGCGATCGTTTGTGTGATCATTTTTAATGTCACTAGTAGCTGCCAATCTGGGCGATCTCATTAACAACGCATAAGCGGTTAGCGATCCCCTTAATATCTTGGCGGTCATTGCGATTTACAAAACAGCGCAATTTTTTTTTTTTTAGCGATCTTGTTGAACTTTCTGGTTAGTGTGGCATATCTGTCCTGTAGCTGCATGCCTTATAGAGGCACTTGGGGCTCGCACACCCCTTTCATTATCAAGGTGTGGGGAGTCTGCGACTTTAACCCCTTCTTAGGCGGTTAACTCTTAATGAGGGACAGCTGGGGTAGCTCTCTCATGAGCTTTAACCCTTCAGCGTTCTTTTTTTATTTAAGAAACGTATTTTAACCTGCCGTATACTCTGCAAGGTCAGAGACCACTGCTACAGGATCAGTCTCGCGTATCTGACACGCAGACTTCGACGGCGTCTAGCGCAGCGGTCGGAGGTTCCAATCAAAATGGAGGCCCTCGCTAGTTTCTATGGATGGCCTGTCTGTCTTTCTAGGTTATGAGTGTCATAGATGCTCTCATGGCAGGAAGCGACACAAGCCGGTACCTTTCTTCCCGCATAAGAGAAGGAGGATCGGCAAAGGGACACTCTGCCCCTCTTTTGGGCCGTAAAGAGGTTTTTATTGGAGGCGTTACAGTTACCGGAGGAGGTATCTGGACGTCCTGGTAAGTCGGCCCAGATGTTTTCAGTCGCGATCAGCTTTACCATCACTGGATGAGCTTAATGGGACAGTGGAGAAGGAGCGCCTGTGTCCAGATAATTGAGACAATGTATCCGTTTTCTACGGAGTTGATTGATTGATAATTGAATTCCTTCTCCTGAAGTGAATGTCCCTTTTATCCCAGCTTAGAAAAATCTTCCTGTTAAAGGGAAGGTGAGTCTGCAGGATCAGCTGGACAGAAAAGCGTAGATGGCAGCAAAATCCATCTACGAGGCCGCGGGTCATGGATTCAGTACTAGAGTCCATGTGTGCTTGTAAAGCTTCCCTGAGCCGGTTAGGGCGGCGTGGCAAGATGGATCCCCTCTATCGAGGTAAATGGGCTTTTCAAGTTGTTGGAGGATACTGCGTCACTGCTATCCAGGGCGCAATCCTCGGCAGTCACAGTCAGAAAGCACTGTGGCTTAGACAGTGGACCGGGGACGCGGTTTCCATTACAAGGTGGTCAGCTATTTGAGTCTGACCGCATGGAGCTGATTGCCAAGGCAAAGGCAAAAGAAACGGCTTTACCGCAGCGCAGAGCTGTGACTTCTGCGTCTGGCAGGACTAGTGCCGGTAGTGTCGGCAATCTTTTCGGTCCAGGGGACGGTTCGGTCAGCCCTCTTGGGGATCGGGTCGTCCTTCTTTTTCAGGAAAAAAGACCTCTCAGAAATCCCGCACTCCCTGGAAACAAGTTTTCCGTCAAGACATGCGGGAATCTGACAAAAAAAAAAAACCCGCTAAAACGCATTGACGCCAGGTTTCCACTCGAGGGCTCTCGAGTGGGGGGTCGCCTGCTTCTATTCAAATTGACTTGGTTTTCCCGCGTCCCGGACACCTGGGCGACGCGGGTTGTGTCGGCAGGCTACTTCATAGAGCCCGTCAGAGCCCGAGCTATGTGCCGCTCTACTGCGAGAAGTCGACTCTCTTCTGCAGAAGGGTGTGGTGGTACCGGTTCCACCAGAGGACAGGGGATGAGGTTTTTGTTCAACCTCTTTGTGGTCCCCAAAAAGGAGGACAAATTTCGCCCCATTCTGGATCTCAAAAGATTGAATCGGCATGTCCACACCCGAAAATTTCGCATGGAGTCGCTTTGCTCCGTTGTGGCAGCCTTGTCGCAGAACGACTTTTTGGTGTCAATCGACATTCGCGACGCTCATTTGCACGTTCCAATCGGAAGGGCTCACCAACGTTCCCTTCGTTTTGCCATAGGTCAGGACCATTACCAGTTGTGGCTCTGCCATTCGGGTTGGCCTCAGCGCCCAGTGTTTTTACAAAGATTCTGGCGCCTTTCATGGCGATTCTTCGAAGGCAGGGGGTTACAATCTTCCCTACCTGGACGACCTTCTGATTGTGGCGTCTTCGAAGGAGGAGGCGGTAACCGCTCGCAATCTATCCCTTCAGCTCCTGGAGGACTTCGGGTGGCTGGTCAATTGGGAGAAGTCGTCTCTGGAACCGTCGCAGTCAATCCTGTTTTTGGGGATGCATTTCGACACGGTGCGAGCAGTGGTGTCCCTGCCTCCAGACAAGCAAGCATGTCTCCTTCAACATGCACGGGATATGAAGTCTTCGACAGCAATGTCCTGCGAAGCTGTATGCGTCTTCTGGGGTTGATGTGAATGTCCATGGAAGCGCTTCCGTTTGCCCGGTTTTCATCCAGGGCCCTCCAAAGGTTCATTCTGAGCCGTTGGGATCGATCGCAGGCTTCACTGGATTGCAGTGTCTTCATCCCCCACAGGGTACGAGAGTCTCTAGGATGGTGGATACGTCCGAAAGAGTTATCCCTGGGGAAGTCCTCGCTCCCTTCGAAGTGGTCAGTCATAACCACCGATGCCAGCCTGACGGGCTGAGGGGGGTGTCTGGAACGATCTCTGGACTCAGGGAGTATGGTCGTCGGAAGAGTCTGTCTTGCCGATCAACATCCTGGAATTGGGGGCGATTTTTTTCTTTGCCTCCAACACTGGACGGCCCCTTTAAGCGGTCTGCCAGTGCTAGTGCAGACGGACAATGCGACGGCGGTCGCATATATCAACCACCAAGGCGGGACAAGGAGTTCCAAACTCGTGGTGGAGGTATCTCGTATCCTGGTATGGGCAGAGACCAGAGTGCCAGCTATTTCTGTGATCCACATTCCGGGAGTTCAGAATATCACGGCGGACTTTCTCAGTCGCGAGAAGATGGATCCCGGAGAATGGAGTCTTCATCCGGAAGTTTTTGCACTGCTGTGCTCCCGTTGGGGAACTCCCCAAATGGATCTGATGGCATCCAGGATCAATGACAAGTTACCGACTTTCATGTCCAGGTACAAGGATCCGAAAGCTGTGGCGGTGGATGCTCTAGTGGCTCCGTGGGGCCAATTCGAGCTAATCTATGTGTTTCCGCCGATTTCCTTGCTTCCTCTGGTGCTACGTCGGATCAGACTAGAGAGGATCCCGGCTATGTTATAGCCCCAGATTGGCCAAGAAGGACTTGGTTCTCGACTCTGGTGTCGCTCCTGGCAGCGCCACCATTTCCACTTCCTCTTCGCTCGGACCTGTTAACCCAAGGGCCCGTTCGTCATCCGGATCTGAAGTCTCTGCGTTTTTGACGGCGTGGCTCTTGAGACCGAAATTTTGACCCGTCAAGGGTTTTCAGCCGAAGTCATTGCCACTTTGCGAGCTGCCAGAGGTCCGGCTATTTCTAGGATTTCCCACAAGACTTGGGAAACCTTCTTTTCGTGGTGTTCGGGTTCTTCAAGGAACCCGAGGATTTTTTCCATTCCCAAATTTGTTGGCCTTCCTGCAATTTGGGCTGGACAAGGGTTTGGCAGTGAGCACCCTGAGGGGTCAGGTTTCTGCTCTGTCCTTGCTGTTCCGGAAGGCTATCGCCTCGCGTAGGGACGTACGTTCCTTTTTTCGCGGTGTAACCCGTCAGTTTCCGCCGCAGAGGGCACCTGTGTCTCCTTGGCGGCTCAACCTTGTCTTGGAGGCTCTTCAACACGGGCCTTTTGAGCCTATGGACTCTGTTAGTCTCTCTTTGCTTTCTTGGAAGGTTGCCTTCCTAGTGGCGGTCACCTCTTTGAGAAGGGTTTCTGAGTTGGCGGCTCTTTTTTGCTCGCCTCCTTTCCTGGAGTTTCACCCGGATCGCGTAGTGCTTCGCACACGGGACGACTTCCTACCTAAGGTGGTGTCGCAATTTCATGTTAACCAGGATATTGTGTTGCCCTCTCTTTGTCCGGGGCCGAGTAAGGCGAGGGAACGGGCCTTGCACACACTGAATTTGATGCGGGCTTTGAAGTTCTATTTGTCTATTGCTCAAATTTTTCGGAAGTCGTACTCCCTGTTTGTGATTCCAGCAGGTCGTCGACGTGGTCATCGAGCTTCCAAGGATTCTATAGCTCGTTGGATTCGGTAACGGCCATTTTGGAGGCTTACCGACTTAAGGGCGAACCTTGCCCGATTAAGGTTCGAGCCCATTTCACGAGAGCTGTGGGCTCATCATGGGCTTTCCATCAAGGGGCCTCGGCAGCTCAGCCTTGCCGGGCGGCGACTTGGCGCTCCGTCCACACCTTTACAAAATTTTATAAGGTGGACGTTAGTGCTTCCGCTGATGCAGCCTTAGGACGTAGGGTCCTGCAGACGGCTGTGGTTTAAAGTTCTCGCTAACTTGTGTTTAGCGCTAGTTGCGCATTTTTCTTAGGTTGTTGGGTTCTGCCTTTTATGGTTTTTTCCCACCCTTAATTTTTGGACTGCTTTGGGACGTCCCACTAGTAATGACTGTGGCTCTCTTCCTTCCATCTGCTGCTGAAAGACGGATTTTGGTAAGAACTTACCTGTAAAATCCTTTTCAGCGAAGGAAGGGAGACACAGCTCCCTCCCATGGCAGAAGTGTGTTGTTGTTTTCAGATGCGGCGTGACCCTCCTCTGATAGCGATTATCTGGGCTGAGGTTGACGCGCTAAGGCTCTGTTCCAGCATCGCCAGCTCATCGCAGTGGTCAGGTCCAGTGAGTAGTACCTGGAACTGTGTGTTTTTTTGCCTACATGCATGCATAACCTGTATTTTTTGTGTTTTCTTCTCTGAATTTCTTCAGAAGGGGTTATGTTGCTCCTCTGGTGATATTGCTCTTCCTTAAGCTTGTGTACGACTGGAGAGCTGAGTAGGAGGAGCCCGAGCTGGAGGGGCCGGTCAACACTCTTTTTAATCTGAGGTGTCTATCTCATCTGGGCTCCGCCTACCCACTAGTAATGACTGTGTCTCCCTTCCTTCGCTGAAAAGGATTTTACAGGTAAGTTCCTACCAAAATCCGTCTTTTATGAGGGTCAATAATAACATCAATATGATGTCCAAATTGTGACAGTAGTGTAGAGGAGAGCAAATGGAAGGCAGAAGTGTGCTTTGCACAATGTATTCTACATTCTGTGTCCGGTCTGTTTACAGATAACACTAGATGTCCTAATTGAAATGGGACACAAAGAATTCAAGGAAATCGGAATTAATGCATATGGGCACAGACATAAAATCATAAAAGGCGTGGAGAGGCTGATATCAGGCCAACAAGGTAACATTTATATTTTTTATTCCTTTTTGTATCAATGAAATATGTGCAGTATTATCGACTCGTACAATGATGAGCTAATGACGTTCAGGTTTGATCAATGTACGATCTCGTGTTCATGTATTGATGATGCACATCACAAATTTAACGCAGGGTGACAGCAAAACGTAACGGCGACCACTCTCTGCTCATTCTACTCAACCTTTCTGCAGCTTTCGACACTGTTGACCACTGTCTCCTACTGTCTAGGCTCCAGTCACTAGGTATTAAGGACACTGTTCTCTCCTGGTTCTCCTCCTATCTTTCTGACCGCTCCTTCAGTGTTTCGTTCTCTGGCTCCACATCATCTCCTCTTCCTCTCACTGTCGGTGTACCCCAGGGCTCAGTCCTTGGCCCCCTTCTCTTCTCTCTCTACACGGCCCCAATTGGACAGACCATCAGCAGATTTGGCTTTCAGTACCATCTTTATGCTGATGACACACAACTATACACGTCATCCCCCGACCTTACCCCCGCTGTTTTACAGAACGCCACCGACTGTCTGTCCGCAGTCTCCAACATCATGTCCGCTCTCTATCTGAAACTTAACCTCTCCAAGACTGAATTCCTTCTGCTCCCGCCATCTACTAACCTCCCTAAATCTGACATTTTCCTCTCTGTGGGGCAGCACCATAATAACACCCCGGCAGCAGGCTCGCTGTCTGGGTGTTATGTTTGACCCCAATCTCTCCTTCACCTCCCATATACAATCTCTTGCCCGCTCTTGCCGTCTACACCTAAAGAACATCTCTAGAATCCGCCCTTTTCTTTTGGAAACAACAAAAACCCTGACTGTAGCATTGATCCACTCCCGCTCTACTACTGCAACGCTCTATTACTTGGCCTCCCCATTACTCGACTATCCCCTCTCCAGTCCATCCTTAATGCAGCAGCCAGGGTCATCCATCTGGCTAATCGGTACTCGGACGCGTCCGCTCTTCGCCAGTCCTTACACTGGCTGCCCATTCATTATAGGATCCAATTCAAAGTACTGGTTCTCACCCACAAAGCTCTCCACAGTGCAGCACCCCCTACATCTCCTCCCTCATTTCTATCTATCGGCCTAACCGACTGCTGCGCTCTGCAAACGACTTTCGACTAACCTCTGCACTAATCCGTACTTCCCACTCCCGACTCCAAGACTTCTCCCACGCTGCGCCAATCCTCTGGAATGCTCTACCCCAAGAAATTAGGACTATCCACAATTTGCATGGTTTCAGGCGCTCCCTCCAAACACATTTGTTCAGAGTGGCCTATCACATTCACTAATCAAAGTCGTTCTATGTGTAAGTGTGCGTGTGTAGCCCATTCACTATCTCCATCCATCCCTCACTCCCTCAAGATGGCTGGACCATCATTGTAAATGCACCATTGTATATAAACAACTGTACTTTGTTACTCCCCCACCTCATTGTAGTCTGTAAGCTCTCACGAGCAGGGGCGGCTTATTTTGCTTTAATTATTGTTAACGTTGTTACTTATGACTTATGTTTTGAAACTGTTAAACTGTAAAGCGCTGCGGAATATGTTGGCGCTATATAAATAAAGATATTATTATTATTATTTTATGTAAAGTTTTTATATTTATTGATTTATGGTTTTGCTGGGATTTCTAGGGTTGAATCCATACTTGACACTGAATACATCTAACAGTGGGACTATATTAATCGACCTTGCTCCAGATGATAAGGAATTTCTATCTGTGGACGAAGAGGTATTGTTTCATTTGTGATCCTACCATTCGTACCTCTATCTTAATTCAGTGCACATGTATAAGATGGATACGTAAGATCTCTACCACACTGAGATCAATAGAGAGCTGCCAAACAAGCAGAACTAATTTGGGGGGCTAGTAACAGTGCAAATGCTAAAGTAATAATATTGATATAGGTTGTTTGGACAGACTTGTAAGTCAACAGAAATCCACCTTTATGTGAGGATTTATGCGCTGTTATTAGCCCCTCATTTCAGTTCCACTTGTTCATCAGTTCTCTATCAGTCTTGGTGCGGTAGCAATCTTAAAAATCGATTTATTAATTGACCGTCAGCACACAGAACCATTTTCTCTACAAGGAGCTATATTTCCTAGAGGATATGGGGAAGTGCCAGTGTTTCATTTGTATTTCTCTACATATATAAAATGTTAGTAACTTACAAGAAAAAAAAATGTGAAATCCCCTGCATTGAGTGGCTCAAAATGCAGCAACATCTTACCTTCCTAGTTATGGTTGCACAATGTAAGCCCAGCTGTGCTACGACGATGCTGGCAGTGGGTTATCGTGGCACCGTTTCCCTCCATTACTAAACACTGACCAGAACTTATTTGGGCCACACTAGTGATTATTAGTAGTTATTAATGAAGTCAAACTTGCTATACAAAGCCTTTTAAAATATATATTGATGCGTATTTGATATTTAGATGCAGAGCACGGTCAGGGAACATCGAGACGGGGGCCACGCAGGTGGCGTTTTTAACAGATACAACATCCTAAAGGTAAGGTGAGATGCGTCTTCAGCAGTTTTGTGCACGATGCAGACCTGGTTGATTATAAGGTAATTGTAACTCTCATTGTAACGATCTAGATTCAGAAGGTGTGCAATAAAAAGCTCTGGGAACGATACACTCACCGGAGAAAAGAAGTTACAGAGGAAAACCATAATCACGCTAATGAAAGAATGCTCTTTCACGGTGAGTCTCAGCAATGTTATGTAACTTGTGTCTCTGGGGAACGTGAAGCACATAGGTGATGAATTACCGTCCAGATCTGCTTAGGGTGAAATGTCCAATCGCATCGCTGCACGTGGAAGAAAACGTTATTAATGAACATATGACAAATGTAGATTAATGAGTGGTAAACACATCCATGCAGCGTTTCTAGTTTATTTTTAAGTGTTTTCTGTGTCAGCTAATTTATTTTGCCATTGATTAATTTCTTCTGTTTGTCCTCAATCCCATTAATGGTAGATTATAGAAAAGCAGACGCTAAGAGGGCGATTCATTAAGGTGCTTACTCCAGAAATCTGGCATAAACACCTTAATACGTTGCATAACAACAGTTGCCTAAAAATATTGCGATTTTCAGCATTTACACACCATTCCTGGCCTCCTACAGTAAAATGAGCGTAGCGTGGATGGCGCAGGTGTCACGTTAGCACGTCAAATTAATCATAAATCACGCCACTAAATTGGCTTATCCACGTCCCTATTCTCTTCCGTCATCATACATTATATTGGTGGCATACTCTCGCACATGAGTTACCTCCTAAGGTATGCTCTGTTCCTGCATAGCGGCTACTTCAATGTCCTTTGCCGATGCCTCTAAAGACTCTGCAGATCGCCTTTTTCCTGGAGGCTAGGTGGAGACGTGTTAGAGTTTGGGAGGTTGCCACTGTTGCCTCGTTGTGTCCTTGCGGGGCAGTACATGGGGCCTGGCAGTGACTACTTGAATATTCATTACCCAGGGAAGTGAGCAGCAGAGAGTAGCCAGTCACAGTGATCACCGCATCTAATGAAAGAGCTTCACCAGAGGAATCTCATAATTATCAGTTATATATTGATTTTAACCTGACCAAATCAATTTGATAAAAATGTCCCAGCTTGACATCTTTTCTAAATGGTTTGACGTTTGCTCCGGCACACACAATTGTGTCCATTTCTAACAAGGACCTGCAGTGATTTGGCAGATCTGCAAATCCAATGATACAAATTAAATTTACTTATTCTACAACTTTTGGTAATTTACAGAGAAATAGAAGCCTATTGGTGTTGGATGCATCAAATTATTAAGATGTGCACGTCTGTCTGTAATGATAGTGCATCTTGTCATTCTCTTGTGCCCCTGCTGAGTACATAGTGGCCATAACAGTGGAGATCACTGCTAAATTTAAAAAAAAAAATACATTTTACATTTTGGCGAGAAATATTCAGTCACCAAAATATACCCATTCTCTACCTCTAAACTGGCTCAAATAGCCTCATATACCCTCATCATTGATTTGTGATGTGCCTAATCTTTCACAGGTTCCCCATTTGTAAATGCTATTATTCACAAGGGATTTGATGAAAGGCACGCTTACATTGGTGGTATGTTCGGAGCCGGCATTTACTTTGCCGAAAACTCGTCAAAAAGCAACCAGTATGTTTATGGCATTGGCGGAGGCACAGGATGCCCACTTCACAAGGACCGGTCTTGTTACATTTGCCATAGGTGGGTACACTTCTATAATACTTTACGTGGGTAGTGTGACAATAAGGACTGTATTGTGGTTAATTTGTGGCAGTTTTCTTATTTACTACGCTTGGAGGAATATATGTATAATATATAAAGAATATTTGATTTATTTGTAAAGAAATGTTTGACAGAAAAAAAAGTAAAATGTAACACCTAAAAGATCACAATGTGCTATTAGTTTTTCCTCCACTAGAGGGCAGCCTTATCTTGGTTCAGACTAAATGTTAAAGTCCTCATGTAAAAAAAAAAAAAATGGCTCAATAAGCCGGCTCCTCCACTTCTCACCTCAGGTAGTTCTGGAAACTGCTGGGGAGGACCGCACTTTTCAGTTTCTGTGTCACCCGCACAATTAAATGTGGACCTGTGGTCACCTTGCCTCTACAAATGGAGGACACTGGACCTTGAATGTTTGTAGTAGGGAAATGCATTTTAGTCTGTGTGTGAAAGTGATTCACCTCAATAGTTCCTTATGTTACACTTCAGTCATTAAAGCAGTGTAGATAATGAGCCGGTCACTTTCATCTAACATCAGTTTCTGACCTCACATATTCTCTTCTGGATGAATGTGCAAAAATTCCCACAGGCATACATTCTAATCTAGTATAAAGTCTTTCCAGAAAAGTGGAAGCCATGATAACAGCAAAGAGGGACCTTCTCCATATTAATAAATATAGATTTATGTCTTAATATTCCCTTTAGGTATAAAGTGTATTCTTACAGTGTATCTCATACTGTTTTGTTTCTGCTCACACAGACAGCTGCTGTTTTGTCGAGTGACATTGGGGAAATCCTTCCTTCAGTTCAGTGCAATGAAGATGGCTCATTCTCCTCCTGGTCATCACTCGGTCACTGGCCGGCCGAGTGTCAATGGGCTTGCTCTGGCGGAGTATGTGATCTACAGGGGAGAACAGGTAATTGTCTGACTGTCCCTCTACTTTAAAGGGCCTCTGTCAGCACAGAATGACTGTTGAAATCAAGTACAGACACTCAGTGCTTCACGGCGGGGTCAAACATTTATATACACCTTCCCACCTGCTTGGTTTCCATATATCTCCACCCTTCTCTGGGCCTATTAAGCCAAAGCTGTCAATCAAATAAGAGGAGGGTGTAGACTGAAGGAAAAGAAGTAGATGGGAAGGTCTGCTTTTATGATTGGTCCCTCCATGAAGCACCGAGCTGCGGGACTTGGTTTCAACAGTTATTCTGTGCTTGACAGTCCCTATAAGCAGTATTCTGTAGATGTTTGATGCCAGGCGGGCTTTTGGTTATAGGTATGTAATGCAACCTCCTGCTGCTTTGGCCTCCCCTCTAAAACTCTTGCACCCCTCCGATTTATTCTATACTCTGCTGCCCGACTAATCCACCTGTCCCCCCGCTATTCCCCGGCCTCTCCCCTCTGTCAATCCCTGCACTGGCTCCCCATTACACAAAGACTCCAGTTCAAAACACTAATCATGACATACAAAGCCATCCACAACCTGTGTCCTCCATACAGCTGTGACCTCGTCTCCCGGTACCTACCTGCACGCAACCTCTGATCCTCACAAGATCTCCTTCTCTACTCCCCTCTTATCTCCTCTTCACACAATCGCATACAAGATTTCACCCATCCCTTGTAGATTGTGAGCCCTCACGGGCAGGGTACTCTCTCCTACTGTACCAGTCATAACTTGTATTGTCTAAGATTACTGTACTTGTGTTTATTATGTTTACCCCACCTCACATGTAAAGCGCCATGGATTAAATGGCGCTATAATAATAAATAATATATATATATACAGGAGTTGGACAAAATTATGGAAACACCTAATGTTTTGGCATCATAATCTTCGAACATGTTATAAACATGCAAACCGTGACATATGGTAATGTTTTGTAGTTGATTATTTGTGTTATGTGATATGTGTATGTAAATTAACTGTTTGTTTTGCATAATTGTAAGAACATTGATGAGAACCTGATACCAATGGCAGACCTCTTGGATTTTCAAAGAGGCCAAATTGTTGGTGCGGGTATGTATGGCAGGCGCTAGTGTAACGGAAAGTGGCCGAATGCTTGGTGTGTCAAGAGGTACTGTCTCCAAAGTAATGACTGCGTTTGAAAGAGAAGGAAAAACATCCGCAGCAAAGCACAGGGCCGGCCGAAAGTCGAAGTTGACTGAGAGAGACCGTCGGACTCTAAAGCGAATTGTGAGAGAGGATCGCAAGACTACGGCTCTGAAAATCACTGCTGAGCTCAATGAACACCTACAGAACCCAGTTTCCACGAAAACTGTTAGTCGGGAGCTGAACAAATCTGGATTCCACGGAAGAGCTGCAATTCGAAAACCGCTGCTCTCAATGACAAATGTTTCCAAGCGTTTATGGTTCAAATAGTTTTTATTATAGCATTTATGTAATACAAAAGGCAACAAACAAGTTGCGTAAACAGTTACAGTGCAGTGTCTCTCTCGGCAATGAAATAAAGCAAGTACATCTAGAATACAAGACAACCTCCAGCACCGAATTATACAGTAATGTTTAGAAACATAGCATTCAGTAGTATTCCGGGCTCTGGTAAACTCGTAGAAACATTGTTCACAATACCCAGGTACTTTGCTTTAATATGGTTCAAATAGTTTTTATTATAGCATTTATGTAATACAAAAGGCAACAAACAAGTTGCGTAAACAGTTACAGTGCAGTGCCTCTCTCGGCAATGAAATAAAGCAAGTACATCTAGAATACAAGACAACCTCCAGCACCGAATTATACAGTAATGTTTTAGAAACATAGCATTCAGTAGTATTCCGGGCTCTGGTAAACTCGTAGAAACATTGTTCACAATACCCAGGTACTTTGCTTTAATAAACTTCAAGAACAGAATGAGAGCGGACAACATGCACCATCAAAGAAAAATATAGGAAGAAACTGAAAAGAGTAAAGAAAAGCCAAAGAAAAAGAAGAGAAGAGGAAGAAAAGACAATAGAAGAACAAAGATAGAGAAATGTCCGACCCTCGCCGATCCACCCGGCCACTCATTGCCCATATCCATCAGAAAGTCTATTCACCGCCACCTACTTCTACCCCTGGAAGCCTCAACAGCCCCGGGAAAGCCAATCCTGGAACTCCGGAGAGCCCCTAAATGCCACCCAATCACTCCACATTCGCAAATAGGACTCAGACCTCCCTGCATCGGCTGCCCTAAGCTCCTCCATGTAACGTATGTCGTCCATGAGTTCCACCCATTGGATTCTCGATGGTGGATGGACAGATCTCCAATTCCTGGGGATCAATTGACGGACCGCCTGCAGAAAGAAATGCAGGAGCCCTTTTTTAATGAGCTGCACCCTTCCCGGGATCATTGATAGAAGGGCCATTTCTAATGTGACTGAGACGAATCCCCCACTAAATTTAGAAAACAATAACCCCACCTCCCTCCAAATTGGGACTATCTTGGGGCATTCCCACCAAATGTGGACGAAGGAGCCATAGCCACTGCCGCAGCGCCAGCACTCATCAGTACAAGTGGAGTACATCTTCGCCAGTCTAGAAGGGGTTCTGTACCAGCGAGACAACAGTTTGTAATTCGCCTCCTGAGCGCGGCCAGCTATTGTGCCCTTGTGAGTCATGTGGAAAGCTTTAGACCATAAGTCCGGCGAGAATGTTTTACCCAACTGCCGTTCCCAACTACTCACAAATGGGGGCAAAGAGTCCGCTGTCTCTCCCGCAACCAAGAGGCGATACACCAAAGAAACATCATGGACAGGAGCAGTCCCACCTGTACATAGCTGTTCAAAGTCTGTAAGTCGCAAACGTGGGCAAACCAGTGCCTCCAATGAGGAGGCATAACTACGCATCTGGAAGTATACCAACCACGCGCCTGCTGTACCAGCTCCCGTCACCAGGATGTCCCCAAAGCCAACGTAACCTGATTGCGTGTAAAAATTGCCCAGGGAAAAAACCCAGGTGTCAAAAACCGGCAGAGCAGGGAACCCCCTCGTCAAAGATGGGCAGGCAGCATTACCAACAAGGGGCGTCAAGGGACCAGGAACCGACACTAAACCGACCCCGGGCGCGAAGCCGTCCCATATAGTCAGCAATGTCCTCAAGATCAGGGACAAGTCTCCATCGCGATAGCGTGCCAATTTTGGCAGCCAAAATATGCCCTGTGCCGCTACTGGGCCGTTATGTCTCTCTATTTCTACCCATAGTTTTTTCCTTCCCTCGATAAGTCAGGTCTAGGACTTTCTTGCAAACAGTGGCTCTATAATACAACAGAAAGTCCGGTAATCCGACCCCCCCATTCAGTTTTGGGCGGATCAAAATAGAATGCCGTATGCGCGGACGGGAGGACCCCCACACGAACCTCGAAGCTGCGTGCCGTAATCTATCAAAAAAGGGTCTAGGCACAACCAAAGGTATGGTCTGAAACAGGTAGAGAAGCCTGGGAAGGATATTCATCTTCAAAGCATTGACTCTGCCGAACCAAGACAATTGCAGTACGTTCCACTTCTTGAGATCCTCCTCAATCTGACGCAACAGAGCGCCATAATTAAGGTCAAATAATTTGGAAGTGTCCGATGCTATTTTCACCCCCAGATATGTGATGGCTAAAGGCTGCCACGCAAAAACCCCACTGAGCCTTATCCTCTCTGCCTCCTCTCCCGACAAGGACACATTGAGCAGCTCCGATTTCTTATGATTAACTTTAAAATTGCTAAGCTCGCCAAAGGTTTGGAAATGTTTCATCACCGTGGGAATCCCTATATGTGGCGAGGACATATATATGAGGAGATCATCAGCAAACAAGGACACTTTCTGATGAAAATCACCCCTATAGATCCCTTGGAGAGTGGCATCCTTGCGTAAGGCATTAGCCAACGCCTCCATGACCAGCACATATAAGGTCGGTGACAGGGGCATCCCTGGCGCGTTCCATTCCCGATACGAAAAGGCATGGAAAGTGACCCATTGACTCTCACTCTAGCCGTAGGTGATCTATACAGAGCTAAAATCCAAGAGCGCATACGGGGACCCAGACCAATCCGTGAGAGAGTTGCTGCCAAAAAGCCCCAATGCACCCTGTCAAACGCCTTTTCAGCGTCAATGGAAAGGAGGCAGAGAGGTGACCCCGAAGCTCGTGCATGATCCATAAGAGCCAATGTCTTTAGGGTATTATCTCCCGCCTCCCTACCCTGAACAAAGCCCACCTGATCCCTGTGTATGAGGCCAGGCAAGTGTGGGCGAAGCCGCCACGCCATGACCTTAGCGTAGACCTTCATGTCTACATTAATGCTCGAGATAGGGCGAAAGTTACCACAACTTGAAAGATCCTTCCCAGGCTTCGGCAACACCGTTATGACAGCTTGGAGGGTCTGTGAAGGAAACTGATCTCCCCTGGCCACAGCATTAAAAGCCCGAAGCATTACCGGCCCCAAAATGTCCCCAAATGTGCGATAGAATCTGGGCGTGAACCCGTCAGGTCCCGGGCTTTTGCCCACCTTTAAGTCCTTGATGACTAGGGCCACCTCCTCCAACGTCATGTCACCCTCCAAAGCACTAATCGTCCTGGAGTCTAAGCGTCGCGGGGCAAAGGTCTCTAAGTAGTCCAAAATACACCGTGATGGCAGAAACGGGTCCCCAGTCGGAGAGGGGTGAATATTGTACAAGGTCTCATAGTATGACCGGAAGGCCTCCAAGATTTCTCCATTGGAATGAACTGTTCGGCCACGCTGATCATTAATGGAAAATAAATAAGAGTTGGAAGCTCTCGGATGCAAGGTTCTGGCGAGCAAAGTGCCAGCCTTGTTGCCATACTCATAATAATTCTTGCGCCATTTATCGCGGTAACACAGCGATTTTTGGTCCAGAATTTTCAAGATCTTATGACGAACATTTGAGAGTTCCGCCAGTCGTGCATCCGAGGGTCCCCTTTTATTGGCCATCTCCAGAGCACCCAGATCTGCCAGCAGAGCTCGCAACTTACCAACCCTATCCCTTTTCAGACGCGAACCATGGGAGATAAATATGCCCCGCAATACGCACTTAAGGGACTCCCATTGTATAGGGGCGCCCGTGTCATCCGACTCATGCACCTTGACAAAGTCCTCAACAGCCCTGCGCACATCCGCTACACACAGAGTATCCTGCAATAAATTGTCATTTAGGCGCCAGGAAAACTCCCGTTTACACGCCGAGGACTGCCTACATGAGCCATAAACAGGTGCATGATCAGACCACAAGAACGCCCCCATGGAACACGTGGGATTGTCATCCAATAGTGAGTGTGATACAAAAACGTGGTCCAGTCTACTATATGAATTATGTGCCAATGAGTGGTAACTATAATCCATTGTAGTAGGGTGAAGTGTACGCCATAAGTCCACCACCCGTAAGGCAATGAGACCCTTCTTCAAACGCCTCAAGGCTGCAAGAGAGACAGAGGACCTACCTGTTGACGAATCCATCTCCGCATTGAAGAATAGGTTAAAGTCACCCCCCAAGATAACAGCAGAACCCTCAGCAAACCTGATCAGTTTGTCTATCACCTCCAGTCCAAAAGACACCTGAGCTGAGTTAGGAAAATACAGATTAGCAAAGGTATATCGATGCATTCCAATCAACAATTTCAGAAAAAGGTAGCGACCATCTGAACCCGCCTCTACCTCCACCACCGAATGCTGGAAGCTTTTGTGAAGGGCTATGGACACTCCACCTACTTTAGCCTCCAGATTCGGAGCATGGTGCCATGAAGAATAGAAGCGGGTTGAGCATCTGGGAAGCTGATCTGCCTTAAAATGTGTCTCCTGCAGCATGGCCACCATTACCCTCTTTTTATGCAAATGGTACAAGATCTGTCCCCGTTTCCCAGGACTATTAAGGCCACGAACATTATAAGAACAAAAAGTGAGATCAGCCATGGGACCACGCAGAGGAGAAACAAATTAGGAGCTGGGCGGGAGGACCAATGAGAGGAAGGCCGGACACAGAGTAGAAAAAGAGCAGAAAGAAGAAGAAAAAGAACATAGCAGAAAAACAGAACATGAACAAAACCCATACCCCCCCCCAAATGTACACAGGAACCGAAATTCCTCAAACTAATACTGAATCCCAATCGGGAAACAATGACCCCACGGAATTCAGGACCCCGGAGCGCCACCAGGAAAGCGGTGTCCCACCAAGGCCTCCAACCCCGTCGGGTCGCCCTAAGAGCAAGCATGATAACCCACCCAGAATAGACAGAACCTGTCCCAAACCCCCTCCCCGCAATGTAAAAATATAACTTTATAACTGTGAGGCACTGCGTAGCGCTGTCCCCCATAACCCGCATTCCTAAGCAATCCCGCAAACAGTAACATTGTAAATTTACCGGAGAACCGGGCCCCCAAGCCCCCACAGCCCCCTCACCTGAGCATGCCCTCAGGCGTTTTACATTAATCCGCAATAAAGCGAAAGATCAACAAGGGAGAAGACCGTGTGAGCCCAGAAGCCCGCCCCCCCTTAATGTACATCCACCAGCCAAAGGCTTCTAAAGCTGAACATGAGGAAACAAAGTACTCAAGAAAATAAGCAGTAATGCATATCATATAACCGGATCCCTGCGGTTTCTTCTCTCACGGTGCTTCCGCGGACGAACCACCGACCAGTCGCCACCCGGAGCTGTAATCGGGGGAGACTCCACCTTAGGCCAGTCCGGAAGAGAGATCATCGGCAGTTTAAAGGTGCTCAGGAAATTCGGTAAATCGCCCAAAGAGCGAAAGGTGGCCGACCGTCCATCCTTACGGGCCAAGAGCTGAAAGGGATAGCCCCAGCGATAAACGATCTCTTTGGAACGGAGAACCTCCAACAACGGCCGAAGCGCCTTGCGCTGAAGAAGCGTACGTCTTGCCAGGTCTGGAAGCAGCTGAATGGGTCGATCACGGAACTGTAACTGGGCTTGCTCTCTGGCTTTATTGAGGATCCGGTCCTTGATTTTGAAGAAATGGATCCTGCAGATGACATCGCGGGGACGAGACGGGTCAGTGGATTTAGGTCCCAGGGATCGATGGATGCGAGTTTCCAAGCGTTTAGAGTGGTGAAGAAACCTCCAGAATTGGTCCCTCAAGCCGTGGAAACGTGATAGTCTCAGACAAATCATCGTTTACCCTATTTCCGACCTCCGGCCGCATGTACGTTTGGAGACAGCCGGAAGAAGCATTCCATCCAGACTGCCTTCTCCCAACCGTAAAACATGGCGGAGGTTCTGTGATGATCTGGGGTGCTATTCCGTGGAGATCCGCCGGGCCAATGATATCCCTTCATGGAAGAATTCACAGCCGCGATTATTTAGGCATTTTGGGCGACCAAGTGCATCCTATGGTTCAAGCACTGTTCCCAGAGGGGAACGCCATCTTTCAGGATGATAATGCACCAATTCATACAGCTAGAATCGTTAAAGCATGGCACGAGGAACATTCTAATGAAGTTGAGCATCTCATCTGGCCCTCACAATCCCAGACCTCAACATTGTTGAACATTTAGGGTCGATTTTAGAGATTCAAGTTAGACGTCGATTTCCGCCGCCATCGTCACTCAAAGAACTGGAGGTGTTTTCACTGAAGAATGGGCTAAAATTCCTTTGGAAACAATTCACACCTTGTATGAATCCATACCTCAGAGAATTGAGGCTGTAATCGCCGCAAAAGGTGGACCTACACCATATTAAACTAACTTTTGTTGAGGTTTCCAGGTGTTTCCATTATTTTGTCCAACCCCTGTATATATTTATATATAGATAAATATATATATATCTATATACAGTAGATATCTATATATATCTATATGTATAGATATATTATATATATATATATATATATATATATAAATATATCGATATAAATGAAAAATTCATTGATTTTAATATAAATAATCAGTAAATTTCATGTGAATTATGATTTAAAGCACAGTGCTCATATTCATAATATGTTAATAAGGAGTGAAAAATATATAACTAACAATAAATCTCTGAAATATAAAAATAAAGTGCACAAAATATCATATCCCCTAAAAAAGTGTTCAATTGCTCATGATAATGCCGCCTCATGAAGAGTTAAAGTATGAAACCTCTATTAGAAGAATAATAATGCATAATAGCAACCAAAAATACCAACCAGCTAAGGTGCACCGCTGCCTCCGCACACAGCACTCCAACGCGCGTTTCGCTACGCTTCTACGCCCCTAGCCCCCTATAGAAAACTGGTCCTATTATAGCAGCAAATAGTCACGTGCAGATATCTGGACCAGATCACATACAGGCTATCAAAATACTAAAAACTTAGCATGATAATGAATGGGAGATGGTATAGGATAACGTTCACATAGACAAAATTGGAACGATGTCACCATTAGAAGTCTGAAAGACTGTCCCCTTATTCACTGGACACATGTAGAGGTCCCTTTAGGCCATCATCCTGTCCATAATTAGAGATAACTCCCAACGCGTTTCCTCTTGTCAGATTCCTTAGGAGAGACTATATGGCTGGTGAAACCCTCATAGCACTGCCCTCAAAAATTGTCACCGGTGACCCATTTGACCCTTTATTCTTTTGGTCAGTACAATTTCAGCGATACCACATTTACATAATTTTTTTATCTTTTGCACATTAAAAACTATTTTATAGAAAAAATAATTTTTTGCATCACTATTCTGAAAGTTATAGGTTTTTTTTATTTTTGCGCTGGTGTACTTGTTTTTGTGGCACAAGATGATGTTTTCAGCTATACCATTTTTAGTTACTTTCGACTTTTTGATCGTGTCTTATTCCCTTTTTTTAGTAGTATGATGAAAAAGTATAGTTTTTTACCACTTTTTTTTGTAATGGTATCTACTGAAAGGGTTAACTGGTGGGACACTTTTATAGGACCGGGTCGTTCCGGACGCAGAAATACCAAATAGTTGTGCTTTTGCATTGCAGTACATTAGATCAGGCAATAGCACGCAGAGAAGAGGCTTGTCAGCTTCTGCTCTGAACTGGAACGTACAGGCCCCCGTACCTGGGTAACGCCGCAGCCATTTTTTGGCCTGCTGTTACAATGGAGTTCATAATCCACGTTGCACCGGTCGGAGCAGTAAGTGAGCTCCTTCCCTCTGCTACGCTTATTGATGTCTGTTACTATTGTCAGTGGCCTCAGATGGGTCAAACGCCCGTGATCGGCTCTTAGATACACTTTTGTTCGCGCCCGGCGCTGGGAGATAGCCCGCGTGATCGTCATGCCATATATGTACGACGGATGTCGTGAAGGGGTTAATGTTACATGAGTACTGCGACAAACAGCACGGACATTGCAGGTTTGGTGTTGGTCCAAGCGTTCAGTATGTTTTTTTTTTTTTTCATTTTCTAGGTGTACTATAGCATTTAAGAAGGGGTTGTTCAATAGTGGACAATCCTTTCATGGTAATTGTTCGTATGCTGCTGGAGAAATTGCTAACATGTATGTTAATTGTTCTTCAGGCATACCCAGAATACCTAATTACCTATCAAATAGTAAAGCCTGACGCTGCCACGGAAGGATGAGCCCGACCTCTGGACTATGAAACCTGTCTGTTCTGTCACCCGGGGAGACAAACAACGTGAACACATTGTCGCGGTTTCAGAGACGTCATGCTTTATGCGGATTTTAGTATATTTCCTGAACATTCACAAAAGTACTTTATCAGCACTTTAACAGACACCATTCTTGATGTAAATGGTTTTGTCTATATTTAATTCTACACAAAGAAATGTATTGCATTAACTTAAATTTTAGTTGTTGTTTTTTTCTTTTTTAATACAACGCATTGGCATCTAACTGAATCCCTATAACAATGCATTACTAGAATTGTGTTTTTTCTAACGCAGCATTGACACTGAATCCAATTTGTACAACTGTATATAAGAGCTTTTCTACTCGCCGGGTATTTATTTACATTGCCTTGTAATATAGTCTTTTAAAATTGCAACTTGTACATAACAGAGAAAAAAAATACATATGTAATTTTAGTTGGATGAGGCTGTCCTTTGTGTACCACAATGCTGGCCGTTACGTACCAAAGAACAGGATGATCTGAAACATGACAGAGGACTGATTGTTCTAAAAAATTGACTTGGTTCTCCCACAATATGCAGTTATTAGGGTCTTGCGCACACTCACTCAACCCTTATTTTAGGATGGGAAAGGAAGTTTTTAATTAAGGGAAAATCAAAATACATTTTATATACCAAAAAAGGCCATGTTCCTAAATGGGGTCATAGTTGTCTTAAAGTCTTCATTACATTTTGCACTTGACAGTGTCTCCACATGTGTTCATGAAGAAATGTAGGGATTGTACAGTAAAGAGGTTATTCCACACCTGTTCACAGATGATAAATGTGTGATCGCTAGAGGTACCTCACCCAGGACCGGCTCTGATCACTACAACGGGTTCAGAGGCTCTGTTCTTCCTAGCTGTGGGCACAACTGAATGGGGTCTTCTGGTGGGACATGTATGCATGTGGGCTGCACAGACGGCCGAGTACAGAGCTCCGAGTGCGTATATGACCATGCCATTCAATTCACTTGTGGCAAAGTCTCTGCGTCAGAGATGGGAAAGTCTCTCTCAGTTGTCTAAATATTCAATTTCATACAATAAGCCTATTCGCATACTGTTCAACATTAATGGGGGCCATAGCAAGGAAACAAAAATTGTAGGGGTGGGGTATCGATGGAAAAGTGTAGACCCTACTTTATATAACTAGTTTGGTAACAGGTCCATATTTAAAGAGAACTTGTCTCTGACATGACTTTTTGAAGTATTCCCCTTGAAATCAAGCTAGAGACTTTGACATTGTGCTTTTCCTCTCTTTCTCTTGGAAGTGTATGAATATGTATGTCGTCGGCATCCACTGGACAATGACAGTGAGAGGGTGAATGGAAACAAGATTAATACCAGAGGAATGGTGCAACATTATACTTGGAAAAGTGGTTAGAATGACTGTCGATGTTGTAGGTTCAGATATAAATCATCTTTGAAAAGTAGTTAACTACTGAAGTGAAAGGTATAGACTGAAATGTAGACTGCCATTAACTGACATGTGAACCGTTTTGTTTTTCTGCGCTATCAAGCTTCTCTACCGCATATGTCTGAAGGCTATGCCTTTTGCAGGGTCGTATACGTTCTTGAGTACACCGTTACCAGCTCAGAGTATCCACAAACTGAGATGCTCAGTTGTGTTTGCAGGTGGATGGGACTAGTCATGAGGACCCATACATGGGAGATGAAAGTTGACCGACCCTGACCATTTCAGTGGGACTGGCCAACTATCTGATCTTTATAGAGGCCCTTCCATTTCCCCCCAACATCTGAGATGGATTGGACTGTTGGAATTTCATTGAACGATCACTTTGTTTTCAGGGATAGTAAGCCACTGCCAAAGTTGTCTGGCAGCAGCTCTCTCTTGTCTTCCCATTGAACTTACATGAGCGGAAAGCCGAGCTGAGTCCTCATGTATATGGGTGAAGTTGGGAGACATGGCCTTCTGCCAAACGTTCACTTTTCCATCTCGTACATGGCCTAGTTAAGACTTGCCACCAGTGTGATGTGATTTACATTACCCATTGTCAAAATAAAAGGAAGTTCTTCTCATTAGTACTGTAATGTAGTTTTACCTCATGCTGGTAGGTGTGGAGATCCTATGGAAGAGATTAGTGACTAGGTGTTTGTTGGAGGAGAGGCCGGGACCGATTTACTTCCAGCCTTCTACTATTGATTTAGTGCTCTACTTCTAAATATATTGCCCCGTATTAAAGTGCTACTGATCCAGCTACATGAAGATAGTGTTAAACAAAATCCATAATCCCATAATGATGACATAACTGCCTATGTGATGTTAAATACTGCGTTACTGCCATTAATGTGCAATAATGAAAAAGGTTTGCTTGAAAATATTCTGATCATGTGGCATTTTTTTTCTTAACTGGAAATATCAGTAGGTGTGGAATGCTCTTCATCCAAGTAATAATAATAATACCGTGGATTATCCCAGGGGTAGTCCATGGTTATGACACTGATGGCCAGTACTTATGATACAGTACGTATGTCATCAGTACCAGAGCGGTGGGTGTGCTGGACCTCCACCAATCAACTGTTTCCACTCTGGCGACTGGATGTAAACCGTGAACGGAGCCGAACAGCACAACTTGGATCACTGTATAGTGGTGTTCTAGGGTACTGCAGACCAGCTCCCATTCAGAAGCTGATTGACAGAACCCAGGAATAATTACTACACATTGACTGGAGTTGTGCTTTTTGGATTTGTTCACTGTTTACACTTGGATGGTGCTGAAATAGCTGATCAGAGGTCGTGTAGGACCATATTGACCTGATTCTGATGACCTTTGTGAAGTATTGTTCATCTTTGTATAAGCTTGGAAAACCATTTTAGGGCTAGATTCACACATACAGATTTTGGTCAGGCTTTTGTTACTTACAGGTAGGATTGTATACAATATACACTCCCTGCACAAGTGAGACCCTCAGGGACAGAGCAGGGACCAGCACCGCCCCTGCAACTAGCGTCACTGATGACCCTTCGTTTTAGGGAGGGGGCAGAGGCTGTGACAGTGGTCACATCCCCTGCCCCCTGATGTTGCTTCGTTTTCAGGAGGAAGCAGAGACTGTGACAATGACCACAGCCCCTGCCCCTGATGATGCTTCGTTTTAGTGAGGGGGCAGAGGCTGTGACAATGACCACAGCCTCTGCCCCCTGATGATGCTTCGTTTTAGGGAAGAGGCAGTGGCTGTGACAGTGATTGCATCCCCTGCCCCCTGATGATGCTTCGTTTTAGGGAAGAGGCAGTGGCTGTGACAGTTACCGCGGCCCCTGCCCCCTGATGATGCTTCGTTTTAGGGAAGAGGCAGTGGCTGTGACAGTTACCGCGGCCCCTGCCCCCTGATGATGCTTTGTTTTCGGGAGGAGGCAGAGGCTGTGACCGTGACCGCGGCCCCTGCCCCTGATGATGCTCTGTTTGTTTCCCAGCATGCACTTGGATACTCAAGCGAAGCGTCATCAGACAGGAAATAGGAAAGAAATACAAAAGCAGTTAGTGTAGTGAGGGAACAGTAGGGAATTTAGATTATGGGACTGAATAGAAGTTAGGAGAAAAAATGCTTTGCTTTCTGACCAGTCGTAAAATGATGGAAAAAAATGTTGGAAATTCATTAAACCATGTCTTTTGTGCCCCCATTTTCTGAGACAAGTAGTGTTAATGCTGTGTCGGGGCTTATTTTTTGTGGGTTAAAGCTGATGTTTTTATTGATACTATTTTGAATGTGATACCATGTCTTAATCACTTTTATTGCATTTTTTCACACAGTTGAGGTGACCAAAAAAACTCATTTTTGGTATTTATTGAACTCTGTAATGAGAAAAATACATAATCAGGTTAATTAGTTTTATGTTTTGATAGATCGGACTTTTACGGACACCGCAATACCAAATATGTAGGGGGTTTCTGTTTGTTTTTTAAGGAAACCGGTCACAAATCTTTTTCTCTTATAAACTAGTTTCATCACCTTTAAGATCCCTGGCCGGGATTATGTATAACTAATACGTACCCTCCGTTCCTGGGTCTGAAAACGACGAATCCCCGCAGTGCACAGTGTGTGAGTGTAGACTTATAGGTATTAACCGGACAATCCCTTTAATGATCGCTTTGTGTTCATCAGTCATCGGTGGCATGAGTAAATGACTGACAATCAACTCTATATAATCAATCGCCTGTCGAAATGGACCATTACACTTCTACCTTTTTCTCTTCACACCTATTACCACCTAAAACTGCATGTGTGAATCCTGCCTTGAAGTTCTTTCCTTGATGCATAAAACCTAGTTATATGCAGTCTTTGTTCTTTTAAGAATATTATAAATTGAAAAAAAAAACTGTGTGTGTGTGAATCTTCTATGGCTCCTACCTGATGACACTTTCTCCATTATTTCTATTGCCATATGTACGAGTTGGCTTCTCCTTCCAGTAGGTCCATAAGGGTGGCTGGGTTTGGTCATTCTACATGTAGACACAAGTGTGGACTGTACGTAAGACCACGGATTGTTCCAAGCACCTTTTTACCAATGTTTTTGTACTTGATGAGCATTTTGTGGTATACAGGGTCAGATCTATTGTTCTAGTAGGCAGTTCCTAGGATTTGGTTACACTACACTCTATAATTAGTGGAAGTTTGTGAACTTGTCACCAGTCTTTTAGTGTCTGAACAAATACCACCACCTTTATCATTGCCTGTGCTGCCTTCCACAAAGTTGTACATCATCCCGACTCACTTTTTATACCTCAAAAATACCTTTTTGAATTTCTCTTGCTCTGTATGTCTTGTCCAATGGGCCTTCATTGCGCAGGCACAAGATTTCATTGGGTTACTTAGAGGATGCATGATGCTTCATCTAAATCAATGAAAGCCGGAGGACGGTGATTAGCAGCAGAAAGTAAGGAGAGATGACGTCCATCAGACCGTCCGGTTTATATACAGCGCTGGAGCAAATAAAAAGTTATTTTTGGGGTCTACAGGGGGAGTCAGGAGATAATGTACAAATGTACAAGTTTGTGGAATGAAGCACAGGAGCTAATGAAGATGGTGGTATTTGTTTAGACCCTAAAAAAAATGGTGATAGGTTCCCTTTAAGGTACATCTACTTATTGTGGTCCATCATTGTAGAACTTTCCATACACAGTGAGCATTGCATAAATTGAGATATATATGTACATATACTGTATACACTTTGCTTGGTATTTAGTCTGTAGCAATGGAGGATTGTGTTGTTGGCTTTTTTTTGTGTTCATAAAAACAAATGTGCATTTGTCAAACTGATGAAATTTGTGAAGTTGACAAGAACTTTTATTGTGCATCTATGAACGAGGATCCTGACTTTTACAGTCATGCCTGCCTGCTCTATTAAATTTTTGTGATGTTTAAAATACAAGTTTTTCTTGTCTTGAAATCTTTTTCTTATGGAACGATTGTGTATATTTAATAAGCCCAGCAGTGTGAGGACGCATGTGTGCGTTATATCAATACGTCATAATGCACCCTTTAGGTCACATTGCATGGCATGCAACAGGGGCTGTAAAATTAAGGGCTCTTTCACAGTGTCTCCGGTACGTATGGTACATGTAGATCTATTCAAGTGAATGGGTCTGTGCACATATTGTGTGTTTCCACTGACCGTGTGTCCGTTTTTTACCATCGGCACGGACCGCAAAACGTATCGCACACTTGCACTCGGACAACACTATGGATGTCATCCGTGTGACACGCATCTATGCCAGGGAAGAAGCGCTACAGTAAGCACTGTCCCTTGGCGCCAGGTGCTGAAGACAGCTCTCATCTTTCTCCTTTGCTCTGTCGGCGATCAGCGCAAGCTGGTTAGAATGGCGAGTGATATTCAAGAGATAACAATGACAGCAGGCAGCGGCTGATGGGACTATGACTACCATCAGCCTACACCTGCTGCCGCTAATAACAATGAGAGCAGAAGCGGCTGATGGGAGTATTCATCAGCCAGCTGCGGCGCTGTAAAAAAAAAAAGAAAAACGGTGTGGGATCCCCTCTATTTTCTATAATCAGCCAGGCAAAACTCAGCTGGGGGCTGCAACCCTCAGCTGTCAGCTTCAGCAAGGCTAGTTATCAAGAATAGAGGGGTCCCCATGCTGTTTTTTTAATTATTTAAATAAATTTAAAAAAAACCGCGTGAGGTCTACCCCCATTTTGACAACCAGCCTTGCTAAAGATGACAGCTGGGGCTGGTATTCTCAGGCTGGTAAGGGGCAATTGATCCAGTCCCCTCACCACCCCTCCAGCCTAAAAATAACAGCCCGCAGCTGCCCAGAAAAAACACATCTTTTAGATACACCAATTCTGGCGCTTTGCCCGGCTCTTCCACTTGCCACCACTACAGGGCAAGTAGGGTTCATATTTGTGGGGTTGATGTCACCTTTGTATTGTCCGGTGACATCAAGCTCACAGCTTAGTAATGGAGAGACGTCTATAAGACACCTATCCATTACTAATCCTGTAGTTAGAATAAAGTATTTTATTAGAAATAAAACAGTTTTCCATTTTTATTTAAAAATAATAAACACACCAGAAATGTCAGAACGTGTGAAACCGGCCTAAAGTTGTCAGATGCTGCAGAGAAATTCACATTGGTGTATATATTTCCATCTCACGTCCTGGTTAACATCACAAAAAAAATAGAAAAACTTTTGATGTGCTGTAGCCTCATTTCAGTAGTTCGGATCTGTCAGGGTGCAGGTCCTTAGACCTCGCCTCCCTCCCCTTCCAGGCAGAAATGGAGCTATTATGATGTTTTTAAGTGGTTCCAAAAATTCCAAACTTTAAAACAAAACGCCCATAAAAAGTTTCTTGGAAAAATCTTCCTTTTCATTTCTATGCAAAACCCAATTTGCTGTTTTTCAGGGTTTTTTTTAAGAGGTTTTGGATAATGCTTGGCAGAGAAAAAAAACTGCATGTCACTTTGAAGTGGATAACGAAGGAAACCACTCCAAACTGCACTTTCAAATCAAAAGGCTGCAAACAATGCTTCAGTAAAAGAAAAAAAAACTTCCAAAACCACTTCAGGAAAACAAAAGCTCTCTAAGATAAAAATGCATTTTTATCCTATAAAGAAGTTTCAGGAGAAGTGCAGCAGAATCTGTATCCGCCTGTATCCGCCTCTTGCTCCTCTCTCCGTGGAACGCAATGAAAGATCAGTCCAGGAGGAGAAATAAGCTGATTTATATAATATACATATATAAGATACATTACATAGTTTCTTCACTTTAAATTCCAGAAAAAAAAAACAGATTTCTTATAGGATACATTAGTTTCCTATTTTCATGTGTAGTATTTATGGAAAAAATATCAAGTTACTCTTAAAACATATTCAGCTCCTTTCTAGCTGGGAATTTCATTCTTTGCTATCCGATAGTCTCGGCAACAACTATGTAGACAGGACATTTTTAAAGCAATGACCCTGAGGATTGTTTAATGGATCTTTAAAAGAAAAAAACCTTTTACCAGCACTAACTGGCATAATCTATATGTAAGCTGTCATAAGAGTCACTTGTTCCCTTCCACTATCATAGCATAGTGTGAAAAGTCTAATGACCTAAACCATCTCAATGACATCCTTAGATATAATCTACTATGATATTGAATGAACACCCTGATTGCACCTGTGTGCCAGGAATACTAAGCCATGAGTATGATCAAAAGACTTGTAATATTCTATATTAATACACTCACAAATTTTCCATTGTTTTTTTTTTTTTGATGGTCAGGATTGTTTTAAAGGGAACCTGTTATGAAAAAAAAAATAAAAAAAAAACCACTCAACTTGCAGATGTCAGGTTAATCGCGTTCATGGCGCCCCAGAGTGGGTTCAGAATTGCTCTCGACAGGCTCAGGCTTTCAATGGTAGCGGACAGCCGGAGGGCTTCAGTTACCTCTCAATTAACAGTGAGCAGCTGCTGTAACTGCGCCCCTGGCACTAACAGTTCTAAGGCCGAGCCGGCTGTCAGTCATTGTCGGAGGTAGTGAGCGTGGTGACTAAAGCCATGCTGTCATACCACTGTGACTGAAAGCCTCAGCCTGCCTGGTGGAATACAGTCCATACCCTCCTGGCAGTGGGGCTCTTTGTGCGGGCACTGGTCAGGTTCAGAACGCTAGTAACCTGAAACTTTACCCCTTATCTGCAGTTTAATAGCGGACTTTTTGTTTGTTTTTGGTTCCCTTTAACAGGAACCGGAGCGATTTATGTCCAGGATCATGGTGGATCAGTCCTCTCTGTGATGGGCCCTGTAAAAATGAAAGCCATAATGCCAGTGTAATGTATCCGTCTTTTTTATATTGAATGATCTAGGCGTAATTTCCCCAATACGCTTTTTTTTATTTTTTTAATCACACACATGTCAGCAGTGTATAATCTATACAATCATTCCCCCTAAAAAACTTAACTTGCCTATCTCGCTCTGTAAAAGATAGTTTTATCCATACAGCAAGTTCAACCTTTCTCCACCAATTCTACATTCTTTCTCACTAAGTTCTCTATATCCCACAATGCCAATTCTGCTGAGGAAAGCTGTTGGTGTCGCCATTACTACGTCTTGTGATAGAGCAGTCAGACTGTGGAATGCCCTAACTGTAAAGAACCCTTTCCTATTTACCCCCTTTCTTTCACCCATAACGAATGTCCCCTGGTCCTTAGTTTGGGCTTTGAAAGGTATGTCATTTGCCAGTCCTTTTTATTGACCACACATATATTTATACATATAAATAAGATCCCCGAGATGTCTTTTTTTTTTTCTAAGCTAAACAAGCCCAACTTTTCCAACCTCATGTGAGAGGCCTATGGTCACGTTCACACGTTCGGTATTTGGTCAGCATTTTACGTCGATATTTGTAAACCCAAACCAGGAGTGGGTGATAAATACAGAAGTGACATGTTTCTACTGTACTTTTCCTCTGATTGTTCCTCACCTGGTTTTGGCTTACAAGTACTGAGGTATAATACTGAACATGTGAACGTGGCCTTACCTTTTACTTATGAACTCTATTGTTTCTTGGCTGAAAAAAGAAAAATCGCAGTTTTAAGTCTTATGCAAATTAGGCAAACGTGCTCTAGGCATGATCGGAGCACTTCCCAGGCCTCTGGCACCCTGACTTTATTCCCTGCCCAGTCCCACCCCAAACAGGATATGCTGGCCCTTAGGCAGAGAACTCTGATCAGGTCCAGAGACTCCAGAGTACTTCAGCCTAATTTGCATCTGAATTAAAGCAGATACTTAAATGGGTATTCCCATCTACAAGATCACATAGTATGTGTAATAATAAGAATTTTAGCAAATACCAACTATGGTTACGAATATTCATATAGTGACATTTGTTAGCGGTTGTACCCATAGATACCTAAGCTACAGCAATGCCCTGCACATAGGGTAAGGGACATAGCGAATGAGAAGAATTATACTACAGTACATTTCTAACTCGAGGTATTTGCTAATATTATTACACCTACTATATAGTGGGATAGGATCTTCGAGATGGGAATATCTCTTTAATTCTGATTGGACAGTGTAAAATTGTGAAAAATGCACACAGGTGGTGGTAACACCAAGTTGTCAATGTATTCATACATTTCAGCAGCAGATGGAAGGAAGAGAGCCACACTAGTCATTACTAGTGGGTAGGCGGAGCCCAGATGAGATAGACACCTCAGATTAAAAAGAGTGTTGACCGGCCCCTCCAGCTCGGACTCCTCCTACTCAGCTCTCCAGTTTTCAATTTGAGGTCAGAGAAGATAGTCGCTGCTGGAAGCAGCTCCTCAGAAGAGTTTATTATTTTTTATCGGACAAGAGACTTGGATCACCAAATGTGGTCTAGAGGTCTCAGGGGTCTCAGCGCTGCTGGACCCCAACCTCTCCCTTGGCGGATCTGTATTACCCTATATGGTGGTCCCTGCAGAACCCTGCCGGCCCGGGGGGATGAGGATGGCTTCCCTGGCGGGGACGCAAACCGCGCTGCAGGGGTCACTGCGTTCCCCGCCCTGGGGGGAAGCATGGCCAAGCGCCAGAAACCCCTGGGGGTCCCTGTGGCGCTTTCGGCTGGTGAGTACTCCACATTTAATATGTGTTTGAGTGTTTTCAGCGACTGCTGCGGCAGTCGCTGTTACAGTATACATGCGGTGACTGTGTGTTTTTTGTCCACAGGTGGATGCCTGCAGGACATAGGAATGGGGGAGAGAGGAGCTGTGCGCCCTTTTTTTATTTGAATTTCGCGCCGCTCTGAGCGCGCGCTTTACGGCAGTCTCCTTTTCCGGCTTCCCTCATGAAGCACACGGAGGCACAGCGCGGCGGCCATTAGCCGAGTAATGCTGACAGGCTGAAAGCTCCCTCGGACATCGCTCTCCTCCCCTCTCGGCAGCGCTGCACCGCGACCAGCTGGGTGAGTCGCTTCTACCCGTCATAGGGCAGAAGCTTAACCCCTTCACCCCCACAGCGCGGGCGCCTTTCTGAGGCACAAATGGGTGGCAGACTGCGCTGCCTGCAGCTGTTATCTCAAAGCTCGCACACCTTTTCAATATAAGAGGTTGTGGGGAGTCTGCGACAGTAATACTGCCACTATACGTTCCTGCTAACGACGACGCATACTATGCGATCGTTTGTGTGATCATTTTTAATGTCGCTAGTAGCTGCCAATCTGGGCGATCTCATTAACAACGCATAGGCGGTTAGCGATCCCCTTAATGACTTTGGCGGTCATTGCGATTTATAAACAGCGCAATTTTTTAGCGATATTGTGAACGTTTTTTTTTTCTTATTAAGTTGGCATAGCTGTCCTATAGCTGCTGCCTTATAAGAGGCATTTGGGGCTCGCACACCCTTTTCATTATTAAGGTTGTGGGGAGTCTGCGACTTTAACCCCTTCTTAGGCGGTTAACTCTTAATGGGGGACAGCTGGGGTAGCTCTCTCCTTAAGAGCTTTAACCCTTCAGCGTTTCGTTTTTTCTTTAAGAAACCACACTTTCTAATTACTGGCAGGTTTAACCTGCCATTTACTGTGCAACCGTCTCCCAGATCCGCTACGGGATCAGTCTCGCGTATCTGACGCGCAGACCTGGACGGCGTCAAGCGCAGCGGTCGAAGGTTTCCAGTGGTGTCAGAATTAAGGCCCTCGCTAGTTTCTATTGATGGCCTGTCTGATTTTCTATATTGAGTGTCAGCTAGATCCTCTCATGTCAGGAAGCGACACAAGCCGGTGCCTTCCTTCCCGCGTAACGAAAATGTCCGATTCGGACAAGGAGGATCGGCAGGGACACTCTGCCTCCCTTTTGGGCCGTAAAGTGTTTTTTTTATTGGAGGCGTTACAGTTGCCGAAGGAGGTATCTGGACGTCCTGGTAAGTCGGCCCGGATGTTTTTCAATCACGATCAAGCTTTACCATCACTGGATGAGCTTAATGGGGCAGTGGAGAAGGAGCGCCTGTGTCCAAAAAATTGAGACACCGTATCCGTGTTCTACGGAGTTGATGATAATTGAATCCTTCTCCTGAAGTGGATTTTCCTTTATCCCAGCTTAGCAAAATCCTCCTTGTTAAGGGGAAGGCGAGTCTGCAGGACCCGCTGGACAAGAAACGTAGATGGCAGAAAAATTAATCTGCGAGGCCGCGGATCATGGATTCGGTATTAAGAATCCATGTGTGCTTGTAAAGTTTCCCTGAGCCGGTTGGACCGTCTACGGATAGCGTGGCAGGATGGATCTCCTCTATAGAGGTAGATGGGCTTTTCCAGTTTTTGGAGGATACTGCATCACTGCTATCCAGGGCGCAATCCTCGGCAGTCACAGTCAGAAGAGCACTGTGCCTTAGACAGTGGACGCAGTTTCCAAACAGGGTTTGCTAGCTTGCAAGGTGGTCAGCTATTTGGACCTGACCTCACGGAGCTGAGGCAAAAGAAACAGCTTTACCGCAGCGCAGAGCTGTGACCTCTGCGTCTGGCAGGACTAGCGCCGGTAGTTGTCGGCGGTCCTTTCGGTCCAGGGGATGATTCAGTCAGCCCTCTGGGGTTCGGGTCGTCTCTCTCTTTTTAAAAAAAAAAAAAAAAAAGGGGGGAATTCTCAGAAATTCCGCATACCCTGGAAACAGAACTTCCGTTAAGACAAGCGGGAAGCTGGCAAAAAGCCCGCTAAGGCGGACTGACGCCTGGGTCTCACTCGAGCGCTCTCGAGTGGGGGGTTGTCTATTCCTTTTCAAACCGACTTGGGCTTCCCGCATGTCGGACGCCTGGGTGACACGGGTTGTGTTGGCAGGCTACTCCATAGAGTCTCTTTTTCGACCCCCAGACAGTTTTTTTGTCAGCCTCGCGTTCCGTCAGAGCCCGAGCTTTTTGCCGCTCTGCTGTGGGAGGTAGATTCCCTTCTGCAGAAAGGTGTGGTGGTGCCGGTTCCGCCGCAGGGCCGGGGAAGAGGGTTTTATTCTAACCTCTTTGTGGTCCCCAAAAAAGAGGACAAATTTCGGCCCATTCTGAATCTCAAAAGATTGAATCGGCATGTCCACGCCAGGAAATTCCGCATAGTCGCTTCGCTCCGTTTTGGCGGCCTGTCGCAGAACGCTTTTTTGGTGTCAATCGACATTCGCGACTCTTATTTGCACTTCCTAATCGGAAGGGCCCACCAACGCCTCCTTCGTTTTGCCATAGGTCAGGACCATTACCAGTTTGTGGCTCTGCCATTCGGGTATCCTCAGCGCCCAGAGTTTTTACAAAAATTTCTGGCGCCTCTCATGGCATTTCTTCGAAGACAGGGGGTTTTGATTCTTCCCTACCTGGACGACCTTTTGATTGTGGCGTCCTCAAAGGAGGACGCAGTGACTGCTTGCAATCTATCCCGTCAGCTCCTGGAGGACTTCGGGTGGCTGGTCAGTTGGGAGAAGTCGTCTCTGGAATCGTCGCAGTCAATCCTGTTCTTTGGGGATGCATTTCGACACGGTACGAGCAGTGGTGTCTCTGCCTCCAGACAAGCAAGCATGTCTCCTTCGACATGTACAGGTTATGAAGTCTTCGACAGCGATGTCTCTTCGAGGGTGTATGCGCCTTCTGGGTTTGATGGTGGCCCATGGAGCCACTTCCGTTTACGCAGTTTCATCCCAGGGCCCTCCAAAGGCTCATTCTGAGCCGTTGGGATCGATCGCAGACTTTGCTGGATTGCAGTCTCATCATCTCCCACAGGGTGCGAGAGTCTCTAGGATGGTGGTTACGTCCGGAAGCGTTATCCCTGAGGAAGTCTTTCCTCCCTCCGAAGTGGTCGGTCATAACCACCGATGCCAGCCTGACGGGCTGGGGAGGTGTCTGGACGATCTCTGGATTCAGGGAGTATTGTCGTCGGAGGAGTCTCCTGCCGATCAACATCCTGGAATTGAGGGCAATTTTCCTTTGCCTCCAACACTGGACGGTCCCTTTAAGCGGTCTGTCAGTCCGAGTGCAGACAGACAATGCGACGGCGGTCGTGTATATCGACCATCTAGGCGGGACAAGGAGTTCCAGGCTCATGGTGGAGGTTTCTCGGATCCTGGTATGGGCCGAGACCAGAGTGCCAGCCTTCTCTGCGATCCACATTTCAGGAGTTCAGAATCACGGCAGACTTTCTCAGTCGCGAGAAGATGGATCCCGGAGAATGGAGTCTTCATCCGGAGATTTTTGCACTGCTGTGCTCCCGTTGGGGAACTCCCCAAGTGGATTTGATGGCATCCAGGTTCAATGCCAAGTTACCGATTTTCATGTCCAGGTACAAGGACCCGTAGGCTGTGACGGTGGATGCTCTGGTGGCTCCGTTGGACCAATTCGAGCTAATCTATGTGTTCCTGCCAATACCCTTACTTCCTCTGGGGTGGTGTCGGATCAGACTGGAGAGAATCCCGGCTATGTTGATAGCCCCAGATTGGCAAGGAGAACGTGGTTCTCGACACTGGTGTCGCTTCTGACAGCGCCTCCTTTTCTATTTCCTCTTCGCCCGGACCTGTTAATCCAAGGGCCCGTTCGTCATCCGGACCTGAGGTCTCTGCGTTTGACGGTGTGGCTCTTGAGACCGAAACATTGACCTTCAAGGTTTGTCAGCCAAAGTCATTGCCACTTTGCGAGCTGCCAGAGGTCCGGCTACTACTAGGATTTATCACAAAGCCTTGGGCAGCCTTCTTTTTGTGGTGTTCGGGTTCTTCAAGGAACCCGAGGATTTTTTCCATTCCCAATTTGTTGGCCTTTTGCAGTACGTGCTGGACAAGGGTTTGGCAGTTAGCACTCTGAAGGGTCAGGTTCTGCCCTACTTTTGCTTTTCGGAAGGCTATCGCCTCGCGTAGGGACGTACGTTCCTTTTTTCACGGAGTAACCCGTCAATTTCCGTCGCGGAGGCACCTGTGTCGCCTTGGCGGCTCAATCTTGTATTGGAAGCTCTTCAACATGGGCCTTTTGAGCCTATGGACTCTGCTAGCTTTTCTTTGCTAAATTGGAAGGTTGCCTTTCTAGTGGCGGTTACCTTTTTGAGAAAGGTTTTTCTGAGTTGGCGGCTCTTTCTTGCTTGCCTCCTTTCCTGGAGTTTCACCCGGATCGCGTAGTACTTTGCACACGGGGCGACTTCCTACCTAAGGTGCCCTCGCTCTGTCCGGAGCCGAGGAATGCGAAGGAACGGGCCTTGCACAAATTGGATTTGGTGCGGGCTTTGAAGTTCTATTTGTTTATTACTCAAAATTTTCGGAAGTCGGAACTCTCTGTGATTCCAGCAGGTCGTCAGCGTGGTCAACGAGCTTCCAAGGACTCTATGGCTCGTTGGTTTCGGTCGGCCTTTTTAGAGGCTTACCGACTTAAAAGCGAACCTTGCCCGATTAAGATTCAAGCTCACTCCACGAGGGCTGTGGCTTCCTCGTGGGCCTTTCATCAAGGGGCCTCGGCAGCTCAGCTCTGCCGAGCGGCGTCCTGGCGTTCCGTCCACACGTTTATAAAGTTTTATAAGGTGGACGTCAGTGCTTCCGCTGCTGCGGCCTTAGGACGTAGGGTCCTGCAGGCGGCTGTAGTTTAAAGTTCTAGTTAACTTGTATTTGGCGCCTGTTGCGCTTTTATCTAGGTTGTTGGGATTCTGCCTATTTTGGTTTTTTTCCCACCCTTAATTTTTGGACTGCTTTGGGACGTCCCACTAGTAATGACTAGTGTGGCTCTCTTCCTTCCATCTGCTGCTGAAAGACGGATTTTGGTAAGAATAAACAAATAACTACCTGCGCCTCTACACCTATACATGCAAAAAGAAATGTCCCCACAAAGTGAAAAAATGCTAGATGAATGGCGATGTAAATGTGACAGTATTGTTTAGCAGGCATACATTAAAGTGTTGGTGTAGAACACTTACTGTCACGACAACAGAGGGCTGGATTGAAGGAGAGAGGAAATCCCAGCTCAGTACAGATGTGATCGGACCGCGCACCCAGGTCAGGCAAACCGAAAGTGCCGGGGCAGGGAGCGTCCTCCCTGCTGCTGGAACAACTTGGCTGGACTGGGGAACTAGGAGTCCGGAAGTAGCGCGGCGTCCTCAGGCCACGAGGCGCCGCTAGTACGAGATGGACAGGACGGGGGCGGGACAAAAAATGGGTGACGTCACCGTGGTACCGTGGTACGAGAGGCAGGAAGGGTCAAAAAACGTTCCGACGCGTTTCAAAGGTACACGGACCTTCTTCGTCAGGGATAGAGACCCATAGCAGAGCCTGCCTTATGTACCTTTGACAAACCCCCGCCCTCTCTCCATGTGACAGTAAACCAAAGAAAGAATATTTGATTGCTACGCTATGTGTTTAAAGAGAAGACAACAAGGAATAATAAAACAGAAAAGTGTTTAAAGGAATAGGTGAATGAGTGATGATTACATCTATGTGTATGGCATTGCCTGAATGATAACTTAAAAATAAAAAAACTTTATTTGGTTAAAATAGGAATGGACCTAAAAATATATTTAATAGAGCCCTCTATGAATCAATAGATGTATATGTATGTACACATACCCCTAATGAGGGTTAAATTAATATTATAATGTATTAACATGTTCACTAACTTGCTCACAAATTACAATAAAATAAAAGAATATATAAAAAATATATAAAAATGGAATAGGGTAAAGTAAAACAAACCATGCAAGTTGTGAGGAAGTAAGATAGTAATCATAGAACTTATCTCACAAATAGTGAAGATTTAAAATATTTTTCCATAAAAATACACTTGCATGCGTGTGTTCATTATTCAGCCTAGTAAATTCCCTGACTTACGACTAAAGAGTACTAAAAACCACCCCCTACCCCCTATTTATACAGGGGTAAGGCGTGAATGTCATAATGCGACACAAGTCCTGATTGATGACCTAAGGAAACGCATATAATTCTATCTCGTGGTTTAACCCAGTAGGGGCCAGGCTATCCAGGGTGAAAATCCATTGGGATTCCATCCTAGACATTTTTCTAATGTAATCCCCACCCCTCTTATTTTTGTGAATAACCTGTATGCCACAGAAATGAATACCTCGAACAGATTTACTGTGGCATTCAAAAAAGTGTCTAGAAAGGGGGTGGCCTAAAAAGCCCTTTTTGATGTTGTTGAAATGTTCCCTTAAACGGTCACGGAGCCTGCGTTTTGTACGCCCAACATATATTTTGCCACAAGGGCACTGAATTAGGTAAATGATTCCGCGGTAGAACATGTAATAAAATCTCTAATCTCAAATTGTTGTTTATTATGTGCATCTTGAAACATAGTCTGCCTAGTTTTCTGGAAATTGGTCTTAATGCAACATAAACAAGTACCACAAGGTACAAAACCTTTAGAAGAGGTGGCTAGTGGTATACAAGATCCATCCTTAACGGTGGGAGCAATCAAATTACCCAGAGTTTGGGCCTTCCTGAAAATAAATTTTGGATGGGGTGCCAAAAATTCACCGATTTTTCTATCCCCCTGAAGGATAAACCAATATTTAAAAATTATATTTCTGAATTGTTTATAATTATGATGGAACTGGGTAACAATAGGTAAATCCCAGATTTGTTCTATAATAGAGGGTGAGCGAGTAATCTCGGGTTGATCCTTATGGACCAGACTATCCCTAGGTAATTGCTCGACTTCTTTTTTATTTTTTTGTAACAATGACATAGGGTAGCCTTTTTCTATAAACTGTTGTGTTAAATAATCGGTTTCCTGATGGTAATCCTGAATTTTCGAGCAATTGCGTCTCATTCTTGTAAATTGGCCCTTGGGGATACTGGTTAGCCAAATAGGAAGATGGCAGCTATTGATGTCAATGTAACTATTTGCGTCTACTTCTTTACGATGACATTTGGTACAGATGGTATCCTTCTCAATAAATATTTCCAGATCCAAAAAGTTGACATTAGTTGTACTGATGGTAGACGTGAATTCCAGGCCAAACGGGTTAGTGTTAAGGTTAGAGATAAACATGTTAAGGCCTTCTAATGGACCTTCCCAGATAAATAGGACGTCATCTATAAATCTACGCCACATGACCAAACCAGGATATAGTTGGCCAGACTGAAAGATATATGACTCCTCCCACTTGGCTACGTACAGGTTCGCGTAGCTAGGGGCAAAGCGGGTACCCATGGCAGTTCCCCAGGTTTGCAGGTAGAACTGACCTTCATATGTAAAATAATTATGGTGTAAAATGAAGCGAATACAATCAATAATAAACCTAATTTGTGCCTCTTTATGAATACCCAATTTTCTGAGGAAATGTTCAGATGCTTCGCACCCCTTCTGGTGGTCAATTACGGTGTAAAGCGATTTGATGTCAAGAGTGCCGAGTATGAAGCCCTTTTTCCAAGGAATTTCCCCAAGGGCCTGTAATGTATGACTGGTGTCCTTGAGGTACGCTGGAACCAGGGCCAGGCATTTTTGGAGATAAGTGTTCACATATCTAGAGAGGTTTTTATATATTTTTTATATATTCTTTTATTTTATTGTAATTTGTGAGCAAGTTAGTGAACATGTTAATACGTTAATACATTATAATATTAATTTAACCCTCATTAGGGGTATGTGTACATACATATACATCTATTGATTCATAGAGGGCTCTATTAAATATATTTTTAGGTCCATTCCTATTTTAACCAAATAAAGTTTTTTTTTTAAGTTATCATTCAGGCAATGCCATACACATAGCCTCAAGCCCAACAATAAATGTCAATATTTTCTTGTGAATATAAAAATATATTTTTATTGAAGAAAATCTGATAAAACATAACAACAATGAATGTACATGGATGATAGTATCGGTGAAAGAGCAAAACAAAACCTGGTACGCATTGAATAGCACACTAAATTGGATGTAAGGTCCGACAAAAGTGTATGATCAAAAGTAATTACATATATATGATTAAATGCAAACATGGGAGCCACATCTCAATCGGGAAAGTGCCAAAAATTGGTGTATACACATAAATAGTGTGTGTCCCTGTATTGTAATACAGCAGCAACATGTAATCATGAGGTGCAGCTTACATCCAATTTAGTGTGCTATTCAATGCGTACCAGGTTTTGTTTTGCTCTTTCACCGATACTATCATCCATGTACATTCATTGTTGTTATGTTTTATCAGATTTTCTTCAATAAAAATATATTTTTATATTCACAAGAAAATATTGACATTTATTGTTGGGCTTGAGGCTCTGGTATTTCGTGTTTTCTGAATATGTAGGGAGTTGCCCTGTTCCTGATTTTGGAACTATGTTTCTATATGTCACCCATAGTTTTGGTATAAGTAATATAATGCCATACACATAGATGTAATCATCACTCATTCACCTATTCCTTTGAACACTTCTGTTTTATTATTCCTTGTTGTCTTCTCTTTAAACACATAGCGTAGCAATCAAATATTCTTTCTTTGGTTTACTGTCACATGGAGAGAGGGCGGGGGTTTGTCAAAGGTACATAAGGCAGGCTCTGCTATGGGTCTCTATCCCTGACGAAGAAGGTCCGTGTACCTTTGAAACGCGTCGGAACGATTTTTGACCCTTCCTGCCTCTCGTACCACGGTACCACGGTGACGTCACCCATTTTTTGTCCCGCCCCCGTCCTGTCCATCTCGTACTAGCGGCGCCTCGTGGCCTGAGGACGCCGCGCTACTTCCGGACTCCTAGTTCCTCAGTCCAGCCAAGTTGTTCCAGCAGCAGGGAGGACGCTCCCTGCCCCGGCACTTTCGGTTTGCCTGACCTGGGCGCGCGGTCCGATCACCATCTGTACTGAGCTGGGATTTCCTCTCTCCTTCAATCCAGCCCTCTGTTGTCGTGACAGTAAGTGTTCTACACCAACACTTTAATGTATGCCTGCTAAACAATACTGTCACATTTACATCGCCATTCATCTAGCATTTTTTCACTTTGTGGGGACATTTCTTTTTGCATGTATAGGTGTAGAGGCGCAGGTAGTTATTTGTTTATTCATTTATGTACACCACCACTTGGTTACTTTGGAGTCAGCACTAGCACAGCAGCTGACTCAACTCCAGCAGCCTCTTCACACATCTTTGTTTATTTAGTATACCCCAACCTCTGTAGGTAGCGCCAGTATGTTTTATATCTGGATTTTGGTAAGAACTTACCTGTAAAATCCTTTTCAGCGAAGGAAGGGAGACACAGATCCCTCCCATGGCAGAAGTGTGTTGATGTTTTCAGATGCGGCGTGACCCTTCTCTGATAGCGATTATCTGGGCTGAGGTCGACGCGCTAAGGCTCTGTTCCAGCATCGCCAGCTCATCGCAGTGATCAGGTCCAGTGAGTAGTACCTGGAACTGTGTGGTTTTTTTGCCTACATGCATGCATAACCTGTATACTTGTGTTTTTTTCTCTGAATTCCTTCAGAAGGGGTTATGTTGCTCCGCTGGTGATATTGCTCTTCCCTAAGCTTGTGTACAACTGGAGAGCTGAGTAGGAGGAGCCCGAGCTGGAGGGGCCGGTCAACACTCTTTTTAATCTGAGGTGTCTATCTCATCTGGGCTCCGCCTACCCACTAGTAATGACTAGTGTGTCTCTCTTCCTTCCTTCGCTGAAAAGGATTTTACAGGTAAGTTCTTACCAAAATCCGTCTTTCTAGTAAGAAAGACAAGGGAATGGACATCAGAGTTCTAAGAAAAGTTGTTTTAGTTCCTGAAAATACGAATATACAATTCCTGCTACAGTTTTGAAAATGGTTTTTCTAAACCTCACAACCCCTATAAATGTAATTTTAGTCTATAGTAGCATGTTATATATATAAAAAAAAAAATTAAATATTGACATCATTTATATGATTTGAGGATTGCAGATGATAATGGGAGCAGGTGAAGTCCTTTTGCAAAGAAAAACTATTATCTATATCATTTATTATACTGAACTCACAAAATGGGCCATCCCCACAGCCTGAAACATAATGTACCAGCAGGAAAGATGTCTCTAATATGGATATCCGTACCCAAAGAGCAGAGAAGTATTTTACACAGCTTGGCGCTGTCCGTACGTCTCAAGGAAACAGCAAGGATATCACGCAGATCCCACCGCTGCCACCGATTTGTCAAGGAAACTCAGCTGGGGAATCACAGAGATCTCTTAGCTGGTAACAACTTGTCAAAAAACAACACTCCATCGCCTCCACAATCATGAGGACAATTATGCAATTGACTGACGATTCGAATGATGGACGAGACCACAGCTGTTTTCACTACTAGGCCGGTTATTGGGGAACTCACAGTGAACGTATAGTATATACATATCCAGTTCCAACGCATGGACCAGTATGTGTATATATATATATATATATATATATATACACAGTACAGAACAAAAGTTTGGACACACCTCATTCAAAGATTTTTCTGTATTTTCATGACTATGAAAATTGTAGAATCACACTGAAGGCATCAAAACTATGAATTAACACATGTAGAATTATACATTACACCTTACAAAAAAGTGTGAAACAACTGAAAATATGTCTTATATTCTAGGTTCTTCAAAGTAGCCACCTTTTGCTTTGATTACTGCTTTGCATGCAGAAAATGTGAACGGATGGATTCTACATGCCTGGTTCCCACCGTGAAGCATGGAGGAGGTGGTGTGATGGTGTGGGGGTGCTTTACTGGTGACACTGTTGGGGATTATTCAAAATTGAAGCGGTGAGCGGTCCAGCTCACCCCATATCATCTCAATTGGGTTCAGGTCTGGTGACTGTGGAGGCCAGGTCATCTGGCGTAGCACCTCAACACTCTCCTTCTTGGTCAAATAGCCCTTACACAGCCTGGAGGTGTGTTTGGGGTCATTGTCCTGTTGAAAAATAAATGATGGTCCAACTAAACGCAAACCGGATGGAATAGCATGCTGCTGCAAGATGCTGTGGTAGCCATGCTGGTTCACTATGCCTTCAGTTTTGAATAAATCCCCAACAGTGTCACCAGCAAAGCACCCCCACACATCACACCACCTCCTCCATGCTTCACGGTGGGAACCAGGCATGTAGAGTCCATCCGTTCACATTTTCTGCGTGCAAAGCAGTAATGAAAGCAAAAGGTGGATACTTTGAAGAACCTAGAATATAAGACATATTTTCAGTTTCACACTTTTTTGTAAAGTGTAATGTATAATTCCACATGTGTTAATTCATAGTTTTGATGCCTTCAGTGTGATTCTACAATTTTCATAGCATGAAAATACAGAAAAATCTTTGAATGAGAAGGTGTGGCCAAATTTTTGGTCTGTACTTTATATATATATATATATATATATATATATTAACTGCTCAAAAAATAAAGGGAACACTCAAAAAACTTCCTAGATCTAAATGAATGAAATATTCTCATTGAATACTTCTGTACAAAGTTGAATATGATGACAACAAAATCACACAAAAATCATCAATGGAAATCAAATTTATTAACCACTGGAGGCCTGGATTTGGAGTCACCCACAAAATTAAAGTGGAATGTAATGTCCTTAAAACAAATCAAAATGATGCTCAGTAGTGTGTGTGGCCTCCCTGTGCCTGTATGACCTCCCTCTGCCTGTATGACCTCCCTACAACGCCTGGGCATGCTTCTGATGAGGAGGCGGATGGTCTCCTGAGGGATCTCCTCCCAGACCTGGACTAAAGCATCCGCCAACTCCTGGACAGTCTGTTGTGCAATGTGACGTTGGTGAATGGAGCGAGACATGATGTCCCAGATGTGCTCAATCGGATTCAGGTCTGGGGAACGGGCAGGCCAGTCCATAGCTTCAATGTCTTCATCTTGCAGGAACTGCTGACACACTCCAGCCACATGAGGTCTGGCATTGTCCTGCATTAGGAGGAACCCAGGGCCAACCGCACCAGCATATGGTCTCACAAGGGGTCTGAGGATCTCATCTCGGTACCTAATGGCAGAGTACACCTCATTCTGACTTAATGTGCTTCTGATTAGGTGATCACCTGAACCAAATATTATTTAACGAAGGAAAGTATAAAAAACACTGCTGTGGTGTTCGCAATCCTCTTGCAATAGGACAAGCTGGATGGCAAAACAAGTGCTAGTAATATCCCAAAAGTAATAGGAATGAAAAAATAACTTTTAGCCGTGCCAAAGGAATTGAAAAGAAAAGTTATTGAGTGAGGAAAAGAAGGGCTCAATATATCATATACCCCATTACAGTCACTGCCAGCTTTAAAATAACAAATGGAACTAGCTGACACCACCTATCGTTTATGCAAGCCAATTGGACACCCGTTACATGTAATGCATTGCTTCTGGGGTGCGGTTTATAGAGCAAGAGGAACAGAACTATTAAATTTTATATATTCAGAAAAGTAAGCAGTATTTATAAAAAGATACAAAGATGTTACAAAATGGACAAAATAATAAAGTATATACAATTACATAAAACAAAAAGTCATAAACTATAAGTACTAAACCTGTTTCACAGAAATGGCGCAGATCGTAGAAGAGGGAAGCACTCCTTTTTTAGGGAAACAGTACAGCACTACAGCGCAATGTGTCTTCTAGGACTGACAATGATAAATACTCAAAATCTGCAATCTGCTTTTATTGAATAAAATTCGTGCCCGCATACCTTTCTTTGGTGAGATCATATGGGGGCCAGTCCTGAGATATGGCTAGAATCCCAAAAATTAAAAGTTATCTCCAGCTTTCAGGATATCTTCGGCCCTGGAGGTACCAGGTGGGAGATATTAATGTTGTTTCCTATTATGATTTTAGCTTTCCATAGACAGGAAACATGGCATATATATTGTCGTCCATCTGTCAGATTTTAACCCTTCACCCTGAAGCCTGTTTTCACCTTCCTGACTTGACGTGCCTTGAATTCTTCAGCTATTTGCAGAATTTTACATAGGTTGTTTTTCCAATCTTGTTTAGCGCTAAGAAGAAATACAAGCATAAAGAATTGTTTAGATTTGACTGATGTCTGATGAGATTTCTTGTAGGGCATCTGTAATTCCTGACTCCTTTAACTAGTTGGATATAATAAAACTAGTATCAATATCAGCTATGAACTTAAAACATACAGTACATATATTTTATAGATGACTAAACTACGGTACTTGGCTTTCCTAACTTAAAAGAAATGTTTGGGTGCGGATTTAGGCTACACTTATACATCCGTGTTACACGTCCTAATGCTGTCCATTTTTTTTTCTGACAGTACTGACCCACACAATATCATTTATCACACGTCAATTTTAAAAAACAGATTCTTGTCTCCGGTCCATAAGTCTCAGAGCGTGTCCAATTCTCTTCCATTTTGCACATCATGCTCAACCATTATAGTCTATGGACATCCGTTAAGTACTGAATAATTACGTTGTATTTCTGAGTTTCATTCGGTTTTTAACTGATCTATTTTTTAAGAGTCACTTGCTGAACACAAGTGCAGGCAGTTCACCTCTTTCAGTTTTAAAAAGTGAATAAAAAAAAACGGGTGCAAAATAGAGTCAAAAGTGTAGGCAATACAGATGACACTTGATGGAAAAGCTGTGTATTTGACAGAGTTGTAGATATACACAAGCATGGGTGTATGTAGTCTGAATAGGCGCACATAGCTCTCCAACATTATTTCCTCTATTGCACAATAGGTGGCGCTATTTAATAGCGTAGGGAGAAAAGAAGGCAATATCGTATTTTCGTAAATCAAAACATTTTTGCCCTTCAAGGAAGAATCACTAGATAAAGTGCATTGCAGGTGGCCAACTAGTTACTTACAAGCCAACAGACTATAATGTACTTTTTCAAGGACGTAGCCCTCAAGAGAACACCATGATTGGACACTTGAGTTGTGATTAATCAGCTTGATGGCCGGATTGCGGAATCTCACTGAATCATTTATGATAAGCCAAACGTCCGTTCTCCAGGGGTGCAGGGACAAGTGTATCTATCTGACTTGATTATTTCATATTTGCGGGATTTAGATATTGATTTTTTTAAGCTCTTGAAAAATCAGTAAAAGTTATATCTCAGTCCTCGTGCACATGATAATGCTGTGTGTATTGTGCCTGTTTGTCCCTAAAAAGTCCCTAGACATCTTCATTATAGAACTGTAGGCGCCACGAGTACCGACACGTCGGGCGCTTTACCACTGCTTGGTGATTCTGCATAGTTTCTTATTTCTTGGGCTCATAATAAATCACGTTTTCCTTACATAAAGTTATGTACGTCATGTAAGATCGACAGGATGCGTTCTTTGTTTTTCGTGCCCTTGCTGAATGCCAATATTGTTTTTCTGTGATTAATACATGCTGGATAGGCTTAAAGATGCGCACTCAAAAAATAGGTATCGTGTTAAACTGGGATCAGACACAAGTGCTAAGGCATATAATACACAGCCGCACTCGTGAGCATTCCTTCAAAATATATACTTTTTTATTATTCGGCACACAATTTCACCACAGTGATAAATGACAGAAGAGTGAAAAAAGAAAAAATTTTTATCCAAGAGATTTCTTAACGTTTCAACTCGAGCCTGGGTCTTTCTCAAATTCGCAAGTGTGAGTAGTAGTGGAGATAAGCTGGAGATGAGCTGGTACCTCGTATATAGCAGTGATCTTCCGATGAGAAGGTAAGTATGTAAGTTAATACATTGGTGGTATTGGGTTGCCTGGTAGCATCAATGAGGCCTGCGTCATCAGGCTATTCGTATGATGGCCACACAGTACCCCCTGCATTCACTGTGTCCGCCCCGGAAGAAGCTGGTGGCGAGAGAGCTGTGCCTGGATTTATTTACTTGAGTCAATAAGTTGCATCTAAACAGAGTGTATTATTGCATGATGTATTATGTGTCATCTATGTTATGTTATCCCCCACAATTTTTGCATCTATACGGCAATTGTATTTAGGAATGGCTGTCAGGTTTCTATATTTGCTGACGTTGCTAGACCCTGGCTGTCACCATGCAGGAGGTAGATGTCCAGCTCCAAGGTAAAAAAAAAAAAAAAAAAAAACTTTATTGATATTCATTAAAAAATAGGGCTACAAGATAAAATTCAATACAAAGCAGGGAGAGTACCTAAGTAACTCTGAACGCGTTTCGAACATGCAGTGTTCTTAGACTTTTTTTTTACCTTGGAACTGGATTCTTCTTCCTTTTTTCTTGTCTGAACCCAGTGTCTTGGTAGAGACACGAATCCGTTGCTCGGGATCCTTAGAATATTTTGGAATCTGCAATTGAGGTAAGCTGAAATCTCTCTTTTTCCCAGGAGGTAGATGTGACAAGCATCAGCTCATCTCTCTCATGCAGAGCCTGGTTTTGTGGGCATTATGCTTGACACTAATAGGAGGGTCAGAGAATAAATCGGTTGCAGTATGTGTGGTGAAGACCACATGAGGTGCCCGAAGAGCCTGCTCAGGTGTGTGATGGGAGAATGACCACGCGCAGCACAGGAGGTTGCTGGTGGGTCCAGAGGTGCTACTGTAAGCCTGTGTGTGGGCCAAAGTGTAGGACCAGTGGGCTTAGTGGAGCTGCACATATAAGTTCCTAGTGTTGTCAATGGAAGTCAAGCAGGGTACCACTGAAAAACATATTCTTCAAATTTGGTAGCGACTGCATCCACAGTGTGACCTGTGAAAGCATTGGCTCAGAGTTAAAGAGGCAGCTGTGGAAAAAACTGGCTGTCTTAACGCCTAGTGAAGGGGCTGTTCTGTCCAGAACAGTGAGCTTACTGGTGGGACCAGCAAGTAGTGACACATTAGTTGATGTCTTCAAATCCAGCAGTTATTCCAAATCTAGAAAAAGTGTTTATAGTGATGCTTTCCCGACTGACAGTACAAGCCCAGTGCTGTTACATGACTGGCACTGACTGTGTTGGCAACTCTGTGGCACCCCGTGTCCTAGTACTATGCATCTGTAAGGCTGCTTTCACACATCAGTCTTTTGACATCAGGCGCGATCCGGCGTGTTTTTACAAAAACGGATCCGGTACCGAGTGCGTTTTTTTTACCATTGACTTTCATTAGCGCCGAATCGTGCCTGATGTCATTGCGTTGCATCCGTTTTTGGCCGGATCCGTCGGAAATGTACATTCCGGCGGCCGGACAAGACGCTGACTGCAACGTTTTTTTTTTTTCTTCCGGAGCCGCCTGATAGTGCCTGAATCGGCGCATCAGGTGGCCGGAAACAATGCAAGTCTATGGAACCGGACCAGTGTTTTGTCAAATCCGTCAAAAAACTGATCCGGAAACCAAGGTCGGTCTCTCTCTCTCTCTCTCTCTCTCTCTCTCTCTCTCTCTCTCTCTCTCTCTCTCTCTCTCTCCATTCGTACCTGCATTTTCCACATAGAAATTTTATCTTTCCGGGTTGAAAAGGTCAGGACGGATCCGGCAAAAAAACTGATCAGTTGCATCAGTTTTTTTTTAAATCAGCGCCGGATCCGTCCTATCAGGCATAGGACGGATTATGCCTGACACAAAAAGACTGATGTGTGAAAGTAGCCTAAGGCTGGAGTCACACGGCCGTAAAACTCGTGCGATAATCGCATCGCACTGCAGGGACTGGCCTGACACCTCTCCTGAACTGAGCAAGACAGGGTGATGGATTACTATGCAGAGGTCAAGCTCAGGTCAGGAGAGCCGACAGCCAGGACGAGTTTTACGATGCGATTCTCGCACGTGAAATACGGCAGTGTGTCTCTGCCCTTACACAGAGTATTGTGTGGTGTGCACGATCACAATCTTAGGTGGTTGAGAAATCCATGAAGGCTCATGGTGTATCAGCCATGAGGAGCTCTAAGGCTAAGTGCACATGATCAGGAATAATTGCGTTTTTTTCGCGGTTTTTCCGCGGTTTTCCGCGGTAAAAACGCGATAAAAACGCAAGCATTAAGCATCCTATACATGTTAATTGATTCCGCATGTTTTGGCCACATGTTGCGTTTTTTTCCGCGAAAAAAAAGCTTTGCGGAAAAAATAGCAACATGTTCATTAATTTTGCGGAATGTAAGCGGTTCATGTGCGGTGGTACCCAGGGTCTGGAGGAGAGGAGACTCTCCTCCAGGCCCTGGGTACCATATCCCTGGTAAAACAATAATTAAAATAAAAAATAATGATATTCTCACCTTCCGGCGGCCCCCGCAGCCTTCCCGCGGCCCCCGCAGCCTTCCCGCCTTCAGCGACGCTCCCGGCAACTTCCGGTCCCAAGAGTCCTTTGCGAGAATCACCCAGATGGCATAGCGGTCTCGCGAGATGCTACGTCATCGGTGTGATTTGTCGCAAAGCATCCTTGGGACCGGAGTTGCCGGGAGCGTCGCTGAAGGCGGGAAGGCTGCGGGGGCCGCGGGAAGGCTGCGGGGGCCGCCGGAAGGTGAGAATATCATTATTTATTATTTTTTTTATTATTTTTACATTAGATCTTTTTACTATTGATGCGACATAGGCGGCATCAATAGTAAAAAGTTGGTCACACTTGTCAAACACTATGTTTGACTCGTGTGACCAACCTGTCAATCAGTTTTCCAAGCGATGCTACAGATCGCTAGGAAAACGCTAGCATTCTGCAAGCTAATTACGCTTGCAAAACGCTATTATTCTGGCGGGAATCAGCATAAAAAAACGTGCGTATTTCCTGCGGGAGAAGTGCGGGATTGCCGCGGAAATTTCCGCGGCAATTCCGCAACGTGTGAACTTAGCCTAAAGGTGCAGAAGAGCATCAGAATTGTCATGTGAATTTTCAAGGAAGGACAAAAAATATCTGTTCAACACAGTAAAGTTCAGCATTATTTTCACTTTTTACTTTTTTCTTTTTTTACTGTGCTAACAGATGCTTTTTTAATCACTTAGGCTACTTTCACACTTGGGTTTTTTTGCGCTGCATTTCGAGCGCACATGAAGCGCATTAAAAAACGCATGCAAACGCTTGTAAACGCTGCAATATTTAGTCGCATCAGCATGCGCATTTCGACAAAAAAACGCAGCGCTGTGTCTGCGATTTCATGCGTTTTTGCATGCGTTTGCGTTTTTTTTGGCGCATGCGTTGTCTATGTGGCACATTTCTATCATCTCTGGCTCCATCATCTCTGGCTCCATCATCTGGCTCCATCATCTCTGTCTCCATCATCTCTGTCTCCATCATTTACAGAAAAATCGTGTGCCTGCAAAAGCGCTGACGAGCGCAAAGCCATGCGCACGCCAGCGCCCTCATAGACTGCAATGTTATTTTTTGCGCATAGCATGCGCACACGTGCGCACGCGTTTTTTTTAAAGCGGTTGGCGGAAGAAAAAATGCAACATGTAGCGTCTAGCGCGTATGGGCGCACACCGGGAAAATGCGCAGTGCACGACAAACGCACATGAACGCGTGCAAGCGCTAGACCCTGCGCCCGCCATGTTAAAGATAGGGGAACATTGCGCATGCGTCCGATAGCGCAAGATGCGCTGTGCAAAAAAAAACGCAAGTGTGAAAGTAGCCTAAAGGAACCCACACTACATACAGTGTGGGTTTTTTTTTGCGGCATTTAAAATAAATGGCTTTTTTTCTGCCATTTTCCATCTCCATAAATCCATGAAAAATGGCGTGTAGAAAATTGCTTATAGAAAAATAAATTAAACATACAACACAAGCAAACACAACACTAAAGATCAAGCACAAAAAGCTTATTTAATATGAACATATACAGTATAACATTATAACAGTTTTTATTTGGCTGGAGCTTCTTAAAAGTGTTATGGACAGATAAGTCTAAATATCATTTCTTCAGTATTAGTTATTTTGAAGCGACCTTGCTTCCAGGGTGGTGTACATAATATAAATATAGCATGCTACATAAGATATGTCCTATACACTGATTCAATTTTGAGGATCTGAATACGACATACCCCATGGATCTCGGTGCTGCCCGAAAAAAAATGCTAGATATAGCCTAAGTCAAATGAATTCTGCTTGAGATTATACATGCCCATTAAAGTTGAGAATTGATATCATTGGATAGCGACAAACCACGTTGGTGCGTAATTTGCAAAATTAACGACTAGAATTACACATTTAATTGAAGCTTTTAAAGTTTGTTACTTGAGCTCTTTGTTCCTGACATATGGTTGACCTGAAATTTCCCACTGTGCACTTTGTAAGCTGTTTTAGCTGCAAAAAATCATGTCCTTTTCACATTCTACTTGGAAAGCTTTCTACAAGATTTTGAATGTGTCTTTGAGGTTCGACGCTGATGTTGGATGAAAGGCCAGGATCCAGTAGCGTAGCTACCGGAGGGGCAGAGGGGGCGGTGGCCCCGGGCCCCGCGCTCTGAGGGGGCCCACCCGGAGCTAGGCTACTAAACTGTATCGGCATGCACAGCGCACTGATACAGTTACTGTTATGTTACGGTAGCTGAGGAGTGCAGGTAAAAAAGGAAATACACCAGAGCAGTTGGAATCTATGAGATTGCAGTACCCTGACTAACCACCACAACTAGAGGCAGCCGTGGAGCGTTCCTACGATGGTCCTAGACGCCTCGTCACAGCCTGAGAAACTAACTACACCTAAAGATAGAAATAGGAAAGCTATCTGCCCCGGAGCAGAACCCCAAAGATAATAGAAAGCCCCCAAACATGTAATGGCGGTTAGACAAGAGGAAATACTGACACAGAAAGAAAATAGTATGAGCAAACGCTGGGGCCCAAACTATCTAAATAGAAAAGGACAGGAAGGGTACTTACTGCAATCTCAGAAAACCCTGAAAAACACCAACTCTACTAATTTCAAAATCACCTGAGATCACACGACCTCTACCACCTAAATTAGTTCTCTGGTGTAACAAAAACAGCAGCCACTGAAAAAACTGCAAAAAGCAAAAGTACAAAACACAGTGGCTGGACTAAACTGAGAGGGCAAAAGCCCCCGGAGGGGACCCAGAAGGCCCCCACAGAAGGGCAGGACAAAATGCAAAAATATAGCAAAAACACAAAATAAGAAATTGTCTTATCTGATAGCAGGAGATGCAGACACGACACAGCAGGCTACAAGGGAAACTGGAAAGAAGGATTCAGACCAGAACAATTGATCACCGGCAACCCTGATGGGAAAATGATTCCCTTAAATAAGACCAATCAGTAACACCTGATTCCCAATCCTCACTAGTACCGCTTGTAACCACCAGAGGGAGCCTCTGCTCAGAACTCATCTCAAACCCATTCACAACAGTACCCCCCCCTTGAGGAGGGGTCACCGAACCCTCATTTGAGCAACCAGGTCGGTCAGGATGAGTTCTATGATACGCACGGATAAGTCTCCTAGCATGGATGTCCGAAGCAAACACCAAGAATTATCTTCCTGACCATAACCTCCCATTTAACCAAATACTGGAGTCTTCGTCTAGAAAAACGAGAATCCAATATTTTCTCAACCACATACTCCAGATTGCCCTCAACCAAAACAGGGTCAGGAGGCACAGCAGCAGGAACCACTGGCTCAACAAACCTCTTCAACAAGGACTTGTGGAACATGTTATGGATCTTAAATGTCCCTGGAAGAAGCAAACGAAAAGAAACAGGATTAATAATCTCCATGATCTTATAAGGTCCAATGAACCTAGGCTTAATTTAGGAGATGCTACTCTCATAGGAATATTCTTTGAGGACAACCAGACCAAGTCCCCCACTTTAAACCGAGGACCATCAGTCCTATGCCGGTTAGCAAACCGCTGGGCCTTCTCCTGAGAGAGGGACAACCTCTCCACTACCTGGTCCCAAATCTGCTGCATTCGCTCAACAACAGAGTCAACACCTGGAGAGACAGAAGCCTCCGTCTGTCCTGAAGAAAATCGAGGGTGAAACCCAGAATTACAGAAAAACGGAGACATCAAAGTGGCAGAGCTAGCCCTATTATTAAGAGCAAACTCAGCCAAAGGCAAAAAAGAGACCCAGTCATCCTGATCAGCAGACACAAAGCATCTTAGATAAGTCTCCAATGTCTGGTTTGTTCTCTCAGTTTGACCATTGGTCTGAGGATGAAATGCCGAGGAGAAAGACAATTGAACACCCAGTTTAGAACAAAAAGTCCTCCAAAATCTGGAAACAAACTGGACTCCTCTGTCAGACACAATGTTCTCAGGAATGCCGTGTAAACGAACCACGTGCTGAAGGAACAACGGCACCAATTCAGAGGAGGAAGGCAACTTAGGTAATGGCACAAGATGTATCATTTTGGAAAACCTATCACAAATTACCCAGATGGTGGTCATTCTCTGAGAAACAGGAAGATCGGAAATGAAATCCATAGAGATATGGGTCCATGGTCTCTTGGGCACAGGCAATGGCATCAACAAACCACTAGAGCGAGAGCAAGGCTTGGAGCGAGAGCAAGTCCCGCAGGACTGCACAAATTCCCTGACATCGCGAGACAAGGTAGGCCACCAAAAGGACCGACTAACCAAGTCTCTGGTACCAAAAATTCCGGGATGCCCAGCCAATGCGGAACAATGAATCTCAGACATCACACTCTTTTTCCATTGGTCCGGGACAAAAAATTTTCCAACAGGGCAGCGCTCGGGCCTATCCTCCTGACAACCCTCCAGAGCAAGTCTCAAATTAGGCGAGATGGCGGAAAGAACTACACCCTCCTTCAAAATAACAGAGGGATCAGATAGCTCAGGAGAGTCCGCAAGGAAACTCCTCAAGAGGGCATCCGCCTTAACATTCTTAGTGCCAGGAAGAAAGGAAACCACAAAATTAAAACGTGTGAAAAACAAGGCCCACCTGGCCTGTCTAGGATTGAGTCGCTTGGCAGATTCCAGATAGACCAGATTCTTATGGTCCGTAAGGACCACCACTGATGTTTGGCTCCCTCCAGCCAATGTCTCCACTCTTCAAAAGCCCACTTCATGGCCAATAACTCCCGATTACCCACATCATAATTACGTTCAGTAGGAGAAAATTTTCGAGAGAAAAAGGCACAAGGGTTACTTTTAGAGGTCTCTGGATCTTTTTGGGACAAAACGGCACCTGCCCCAATTTCAGAGGCATCAACCTCCACTGAAATGGCAGAGAAACATCAGGCTGCCGTAGAACAGGAGCAGAAGTGAATCTCTGCTTAAGTTCCTGAAACGCAGAGACTGCCTCAGGAGGCCAATTCACCACATCAGAACCCTTTCTGGTCAAATCAGTTAATGGTTTAACAATAACCGAGAAATTACCAATAAATTTACGATAAAAATTGGCAAAACCCAAAAATCTCTGAAGAGCCTTTAATGAAGTAGGTTGGACCCAATCACAGATGGCCTGAACCTTGACCGGGTCCATTTCAATAACAGATGGGGACAAAATGAATCCAGAAATGAGATCTTCTGTACGCCAAAAAGACACTTTGATCCCTTCACATACAGAGCATTCTCTCTCAAAATCTGGAATACAGTTCGAACATGTTTCACATGAGAGTCCCAGTCATTAGAAAAAATCAAGATATCATCCAAATAAACAATCAGAAATGTATCCACAAAATCCCTGACAATGTCATTCATGAAGGACTGGAAGACGGAAGGAGCATTAGTGAGCCCAAAGGGCATCACAAGGTACTCAAAATGCCCTTCAGGGGTGTTAAATGCCGTCTTCCATTCATCCCCGTGCTTAATGCGAATAAGGTTATACGCCCCCCTGAGGTCAAGCTTGGTAAACCAAGTAGCGTTTTTCACCCTGGAAAAACAGGTCAGAAATCAAGGGTAACGGGTATTGATATTTCACAGTAATATTGTTCAAGAGACGATAATCAATACACGGCCTTAATGAACCATCTTTTTTGGCCACAAAGAAAAAACCGGCACCTAAGGGTGAAGAGGATGGTCTGATATGACCCTTCTCCAATGATTCCTTGATATAAGACCGCATAGCGTCATGTTCAGGTACAGACAAGTTAAAAAGGCGACCCTTAGGGAATTTACTACCTGGCACTAATTCAATAGCGCAGTCATAGCTCCTATGGGGAGGTAAGGATGCAGATTTACTTTCGCTAAACACATCAGAAAAATCAAACAAAAAGTCAGGAACATCCTCAGCCTGGGGGGAGGCAGAAAAAACAGGAGTGTTGGTATTAACACATTGGCAGCCCCAACTGGTTACAGACACAGATTTCCAATCCAAAACAGGATTATGAGACTGTAACCAAGGGAAACCCAGCACGATAATGTCATGCAGATTATATAGAACCAAAAATTTGCAGCACTCCTGGTGATCAGGTTCAACCCTCATTATCACCTGAGTAGAAAACTGGGGTTTATTCTCAGCCAAAGGGGTAGAATCGATCCCCAGTAGGGGAATAGACTTCTGTAGGGGTATCAAGGGAAATCCACAACGTTTAGCAAAATCATAATCCATCAGGTTAATAGCTGCTCCAGAATCAACGAAAGCCTGAGCAGAAAATGAGGACAGAGAGCATATCAGAGTGACAGTTAATAAAAACTTAGTCTGAAACACTACCCAAGACAACTGAGCGTGCAAAACGTCTTCCCCGCTTAGGGCAGACTGAAATAGCATGAGAGGCATCACCACAGTAGAAACATAACCCATTGCGCTTTCGAAACTCATGACGCTGTGCCCCAGACACCACTCCATCACACTGCATGGGCTCAGCAGCTGGCTCACAAGGCAACACCACTCCACGCATACTTCTCCGCTCACGCAAACGTCTGTCAATTTGAATCGCTAATGACATAGAATCATTGAGACCAGAGGGGACAGGGAATCCCACCATAACATCCTTTACATTATCCGACAGACCCTTCCGGAAAAGGGCCGCCAAAGCGTCGTCATTCCATTTGGTCAGGACTGCCCCCTACGGAATCTCTGACAGTATAACTCAGCGTCATCAAGCCCCTGATTTAATGCCAACAAGGCTTTTTCAGCTTGATCAGTGACATTAGGCTCATCGTACAATAACCCAAAGCCTGAAAAAAATGCATCAATGGTGGTGCATTATAATAAGGCTGCCTATGGGGGTGCATTATAAATAAGATTGCCTATGGGGTGCATTATAAATAAGGCTGCCTATGGGGATGCATTATAAATAAGACTGCCTATGGGGGTGCATTATAAATAAGACTGCCTATGGGGTGCATTATAAATAAGACTGCCTATGGGGTGCATTATAAATAAGGCTGCCTATGGGGTGCATTATAAATAAGGCTGCCTATGGGGGTGCATTATAAATAAGACTGCCTATTGGGGATGCATTATAAATAAGGCGGCCTATGGGGGTGCATTATAAATAAGGCTGGCTATGGGGGTGCATTATAAGTAAGGCTGCCTATGGGGGTGCATTATAAATAAGACTGCCTATGGGGGTGCATTATAAATAAGGCTCCTATGGGGTGCATTATAAATAAGACTGCCTATGGGGGTGCATTATAAATCAGGCTGCCTATGGGGGTGCATTATAAATAAGACTGCCTATGGGGTGCATTATAAATAAGGCTGCCTATGGGGGTGCATTATAAATAAGCTTGCCTATGGGGGTGCATTATAAATAAGGCTGCCTATGGGGGTGCATTATAAATAAGGCTGCCTATGAGGTGCATTATAAATAAGGCTGCCTATGGGGGTGCATTATAAATAAGGCTGTCTATGGGGTGCATTATAATAAGGCTGCCTATGGGATGCATTATAAATAAGACTGCCTATGGGGTGCATTATAAATAAGGCTGCCTATGGGGTGCATTATAAGTAAGGCTGCCTATGGAGTGCATTATAAGTAAGGCTGCCTATGGGGGTGCATTATAAATAAGGCTGCCTATGGGGGTGCATTTTAAATAAGGCTGCCTATGGGGGTGCATTATAAATAAGGCTGCCTATGGGGGTGCATTATAAATAAGGCTGCCTATGGGGTGCATTATAAATAAGGCTGCCTATGGGGGTGCATTATAAATAAGACTGCCTATGGGGGTGCATTATAAATAAGGCTGCCTATGGGGGTGCATTATAAATAAGGCTGCCTATGGGGTGCATTATAAGTAAGGCTGCCTATGGGGGTGCATTATAAATAAGGCTGCCTATGAAATGCATTATAAATAAGGCTGCCTATGGGGTGCATTATAAATAAGACTGCCTATGGGGTGCATTATAAATAAGGCTGCCTATGGGGGTGCATTATAAATAAGGCTGCCTATGGGGTGCATTATAAGTAAGGCTGCCTATGGGGGTGCATTATAAATAAGGCTGCCTATGAAGTGCATTATAAATAAGGCTGCCTATGAGGTGCATTATAAATAAGGCTGCCTGTGGGGGTGCATTATAAATAAGGCTGCCTATGAGGTGCATTATAAATAAGGCTGCCTATGTGGGTGCATTATAAATAAGGCTGCCTATGAGGTGCATTATAAATAAGGCTGCCTATGGGGTGCATTATAAATTAGGCTGCCTATGGGGGTGCATTATAAGTAAGGCTGCCTATGGGGTGCATTATAAATAAGACTGCCTATGGGGGTGCATTATAAATAAGGCTGCCTATGAGGTGCATTATAAATAAGACTGCCTATGGGGGTGCATTATAAATAAGACTGCCTATGGGGTGCATTATAAATAAGGCTGCCTATGAGGTGCATTATAAATAAGACTGCCTATGGGGGTGCATTATAAATAAGACTGCCTATGGGGGTGCATTATAAATAAGGCTGCCTATGAGGTGCATTATAAATAAGACTGCCTATGGGGGTGCATTATAAATAAGACTGCCTATGGGGTGCATTATAAATAAGGCTGCCTATGGGGTGCATTATAAATAAGACTGCCTATGGGGATGCATTATAAATAAGACTGCCTATGGGGGTGCATTATAAATAAGACTGCCTATGGGGTGCATTATAAATAAGACTGCCTATGGGGTGCATTATAAATAAGGCTGCCTATGGGGGTGCATTATAAATAAGACTGCCTATGGGGGTGCATTATAAATAAGGCTCCCTATGGGGTGCATTATAAATAAGACTGCCTATGGGGGTGCATTATAAATCAGGCTGCCTATGGGGGTGCATTATAAATAAGACTGCCTATGGGGTGCATTATAAATAAGGCTGCCTATGGGGGTGCATTATAAATAAGCCTGCCTATGGGGGTGCATTATAAATAAGGCTGCCTATGGGGTGCATTATAAATAAGGCTGCCTATGAGGTGCATTATAAATAAGGCTGCCTATGGGGGTGCATTATAAATAAGGCTGTCTATGGGGTGCATTATAAATAAGGCTGCCTATGGGATGCATTATAAATAAGACTGCCTATGGGGTGCATTATAAATAAGGCTGCCTATGGGGGAGCATTATAAATAAGGCTGCCTATGAGGTGCATTATAAATAAGACTGTCTATGGGGGTGCATTATAAATAAGGCTGCCTATGGGGTGCATTATAAATAAGACTGCCTATGGGGGTGCATTATAAATAAGGCTGCCTATTGGGGGTGCATTATAAATAAGGCTGTCTATGGGGTGCATTATAAATAAGGCTCCTTATGAGGGTGCATTATAAATAAGACTGCCTATGGGGTGCATTATAAATAAGGCTGCTTATGGGGGTGCATTGTAATGCAAAGGCTGACTATGGGGGTGCATTATAATCAAGAGGCTGCCTATGGGGGTGCATTATAATACAGAAGCTGTCTATGCGGGTGCATTATAAATAAGACTGCCTATGGGGGTGCATTATAAATAAGGCTGCCTATGGGGGTGCATTATAAATAAGGCTCCTTATGGAGGTGCATTATAAATAAGGCTGCCTATGGGGTGCACTATAAATAAGGCTGCTTATGGGGGTGCATTGTAATGCAAAGGCTGTCTATGTGGGTGCATTATAATACAGAGCAGGGCTGGCTCCAGGTTTTTGCGGGCCCGGGCGAAAGAGCCTCAGTGGGCCCCTTTAACACAGACCATGATTCATGATGCACAGATACAGTGGAGATATATATAGATAGATAGATAGATAGATAGATAGTACAAGGCCAAAGATTTTACTCCTTACATTACATGAGTGATATCTATTGTAAATTCTACAGTAGCTCAGAAACCGGCGAATCCTCGCAGCGCACAGTGCAGACCAGACAGTACAGTCCTCCATACAATATTATGGGCACCACATAGTCCTCCATACAGTATTATGGGCTCCACATAGTCCTCCATACAGTATTATGGGCTCCACATAGTCCTCCATATAATGCTCCATACAGAAAACTGGACCCCATATAATGCTCCATACAGAAAACTGGTCCTCATATAATGCACCAGTCAGGCTGTGCCCCCCATATAATGCCCCATGCAGGATGACAGGATGTCCTCCCTATTAAATGCCCCATGCAGGATGTAACTCCCCCTTGCAGGATGTCTCCCCCCCATATAACGCCCCATGCCTCCATACATTAAAAAAAATAAATAAATACTCACCTCACTGCTTACCTGCTGCTACCGCTGCCGCTGCTCTGCTCCGCTGACTGGCGCCATAGTGCGCCGGGGTGCCCGACGGCGAGTGGGCCCCCGGCCTGCTCAGTGCCCGGCTCTTGCCCGACTACGCCGGGTGCTGACGCCGGCCCTGATACAGAGGCTGCCTATGGGGGTGCATTATAATACAGAGGCTGCCTATAGGTAGTGCATTATACTACCTGAACACATACGGAAAGAGCACGCGTACAAAAGGGGGCGGGGCTTTGGGCGGTGCGGAATTTCCGCTCTGTCCAAAGCGCTGTGGTTCCGGACCGTGGAACCACAGCCTAAGGCTTGCATGCAGCTGGTCTGTCATGGAAACCACAAGCATGAAACTCCAAGTGCACAGTTTTTATGTTGATGTTAATGGCAGAGGGGCTTTGAACTCAGAAGTTATTGAGTCGGCAGAGTGTTGGCGACTTTTATGCACTATATCCCCAATTCATCATGTGCCACCTGTTAAGCCACTTTTTCTGGCATTTTAGCTAAAAAAGATGCACATTTTGAAAAATGGTTAAAATATAGAACCTGAAGACCTACCTCTTCCGACAAGCCTACAACCTGCAGTAAACACTGATCCACCAAACTGCTGCACGACCAGCTCTACCCTCGCCTACTGTATCCTTACCCATCCCTTGTAGATTGTGAGCCCTCACGGGCAGGGTCCTCTCTCCTCCTGTACCAGCCATGACTTGTATTGTTCATTACTGTACTTGCATTTATTATGTATACCCCTCCTCACATTTAAAGCGCCATGGAATAAATGGCGCTATAACAATAAATTATAATAATAATATTGTACCAAAGTTTTAAGGTATACATAAATAACAAAATAGCAAAATAATTTTGCAACTATTCGAAAAGTCACAAATGTAGAATTGGATGGAAACATCTGGAAACTAACTCCTCCCACAATGACAATTAACAAAATAGGCAAACACATTGTCACAGTTTCATCACTCACTGTGGCCTAGAGATCTTGTAAGTCACAGCTCAGCCACCCTATAGGATCTGGAGTGTGCTGGACTGTCATTATTGTGAGTTACAGCCAAGTCGTCCAATCGGAGGCTGGGGCATGCTTGGCTGTCAGCATTTTGATTGACAGTTCTGCTGCTCAATCTGGCCTAGCAGGTGTTTCCTATTCTTGTTAATTTGCTAGCTATTTAGCAGGCTAGCTATGAACAGACGATTGTCGGCTGTAGCTTTGCTCTGTGATGTGTTTGCTTTGCTCTGTGTCTGATTTCCTGATCTTGTTGCCGGACCTTGGATTTGTCCTGACTGTTTGTGTGTGTTATCCCTTTTGCTCTTGATGCTCTCTGACCTCAGGTACCTGACCCCGGACTTGACCTCTGACTATCCATTTCTCTTATCCCCTTATCTCAACATACGCTCCTGGGATTTTACCCCGTACTCTTACTTGACCATGCCTTTGTATTGCACCTCTGTACTACGAACACTTCTGGTATCTGACTTTGGACCTCCTGATTACCATGTCTCACTGCTTGTCCGTTAGTAAAGACTCAGCATCACATGCATATAATTGAGACTTAAAAAAGGCACAAATGAAAAGATAAGTATAACACTGTTAAGGTAGGATCTAAGTGACCCTTCACGGTTGACCTAGTGATTTCCAAATTAATTAGTGAACGTTGCTAGCAACATAAATAACCAGACACGTATTTCCGTCTGGGAGAATCTAGCAAGATTTCTATCCATGTATTACATCATCATCTTTTATAGTATTTAGTGAGCTTGTACTTCAACCAATGGTATAAAACCACGCCTACAACATTTAACCAATGAAAATACAAGAAAATTGACCTATAAGAATAAAAGGAAATTAACCTATAAGAATACAAGAAAATAGGAAACTACATATATGGTCATGTCTACGTAACATAGGACAGAACAATAACACACTCATTTCTCAAAGCATTCTACAGTGATAAATCCCAAGGTCTCATATCTTGTCCAAACTGGAGCAGTCTGGTTTTATCACAGCCCATAACCTTTAATCTACTTCTCTACAACGGCCAGAAACTATTGCCTAGTAACAGAATTTATCTCATAAAGACAAGATGGAGTTACAAACACAAAATGGAGCATTCAGTTTTGATTTTTCTTAATTTAGTCCTTCACAACACAAACAAAAATGAAAGCGCAAAAGCCTTTGTTATCATGAAGAATGAGCCAGGCGTTATTAATAAAAGAAACTCTCGTTTACTTGGTCTCAAAACTATATACACTAGGTAGTAGGTGTACAGGATGGCGGCACATAACTTGTGAGGAACGTTACTGCAGAACAACAGGTTAAGCTGAGGACCTCCAGTTTTCCAGTACAGGGCCACGTGGGACAATGTGCGCTGTAATCTAGCTACACTTCAGGTGTCCCTGGCCTGATTCATGTGGATGATGTGTTCTACTTCATCCACACATTGCCCCCAATCTATCGCCGTTTAGGAATATAAAAGGTTTTTTTTTTAGTCACGCAGAAGGGGCTGGAGGCTTGTGTGCAGCATGCTTGACTACTGTACGGCTATGTGCACACGTTGTGGATTGTTAGCGTTTTTGCTGCGGTTTTTCGAGGCAAAACACTTACCCTGCGCAACTCATTACATCCTATGGGATTCCGCAATGCTGTGCACATGCTGCCTGTTTTTCTGCGGTCAAATCGCATCATGGAAAAAAACGCAGCATGTTCATTCTTTTTCCGGAATCGCGGCGATTCCGCTGCCATAGGAATGCATTGAACCGCTTTACTTTCCGCATGTAGCTATGCCCACCATGCGCAAAGTAAGCGGTTCATGTGCGGGTGGTACCCAGGGTCTGGAGGAGAGGAGACTCTCCTCCAGGCCCTGGGTACCATATCCCTGTAAAAACAATAATTAAAATAAAAAATCGTGCTATTCTCACCTTCTGGCTGCCCTCGCAGCCTTCCCGCCTCTCAGCGACGCTCCCGGCCAATCCCGTTCCCAGGCGTCATTAATTAATTAATTAATTGTATTCTGGCGGGAATACCTATACCTATAAAAATGCGTATTTCCCGCCGCAGGGAGGTACGGGATTGCCGCGGAAATTTCCGCGGCAATTCCGCAACGTGTGCACATAGCCTAAAAGAGGCAGTAAAAATGATGGCATTAGCTTATTTGGGGAAAACCAGGTGACAAATTAATAATTAGATTGTAATTCCATTGAGCGCTGCAATATCCTTTGTATATCTATCTATCTATCACCTGTCTCTCATCTATCATCTGTTTATCTATTCAACTGTCTATCATCTATCTATTTAACTATCTATTAATTCAACTATCTATTGCTATCTATCATTTACCTATCAATCATCTATCTGTTCAACTATATATCTATCTATCTATCATCTATCTATGTATCCCATATAAATCTATTTATCTATCATCTATTTATCTATCATCTATCTATTCAACTATCCAGTAATCTAGCTATTCGTCTATTATCTATCTCTCCCTCTATCTATCCATCTATCTGTCATATATCTATTCTATTCAACTATCTATCTATCAATCTATATATCTCTCTATCTATCTATATATCTATCTCCTACCTTCACATTATGTGCACTTTACAAATATATTACTATTTCTTTTAAAAATTAAGAAATAGTAATATATTTAAGATGTAAGCAGTCTCGAAAGCTTGCCCTGTAATATCTTTCACTATATTTTGTTAGCCATTAAGGTATCATACCCACAAGATTCCTATTTTGCTTCTCCCACTGAGAGCACTCTATATGTTTTTTTTTTTAATTAGAAATGCACATTTCAGATTCAGTTTAATCTCAAGGTCAAAGCAGCCAGATTTTCCTTCTAAGATTAGGCTGAGCATATCCCTTTCTTATGATTAAGCAGGTACTACTCATCACTGATGGCAGGCACACACAGGGTTAGCCTCCACTCACTACCCTATTGAATATCCCCCAATAAAGAGTTCAGCTTCCCATATTATCATTTATGGCTAATAGTGCTGATCATTTCTTCTTACATTATGCTGTAGAGTAGATGAATTGCGAGGAGCCATGTAAAGAATGGAATCATGTTCTTGAGGATGGATACATGATATTGTTCATCATTTCACTATCTTACATACTTCAGGGCACGTAATCATAGTGTTCATTTGAGAGGTTGCTTTTTTGGAATGAAATGTCTCTATTCGTGTGTTTTGCCTTTATGTTTTGGTATGTAGTCTCCGGAAAATATGCAGAGCAAGGAAATTGTGTTTGTGTTCCCGGCTCAAAGTATGTTGTGTTGTGAGAAGGTGGAGTTTCCGGATCTAAGGGGTGGTCATTGATGAGTAAAATCACACCATACTAATCAGGCCATTTTGTCTATTCATAGGAGCAGGGGGTGGGTTGAGTTATGGGGGCTTAGTTCAGCCCCATGTCCTTATCCCAGAAGGCACAGGCATTATTAACCATCTGAATGCCTGACAACAAAATAACATTTCCCACGGTCTTTTCTGGGGAATAACACTGATTCAAAGGACTTATCGTATTTCAGCCTTAAATGGATCTTTCAGGCACAATTTTAGCATATTGGGTTCTGCAAATTAATGTGTTTGTTGAATTCAATGCATCTCTCTTGTAGGTTTAGTGACAATCTGATGATAGAGATTTGTCTTCATCTTATTTGTGTGTCTTCACCTTATAAGATTGTGTTTATGTCTTCTAATAATAAGTGCAAAAATATTCTTATGACATCTGAATATTTCATATTTGTTTGTATTTATTCTGTCTGCTCATTTCTCAATGTCATCATTACAGTCAGAGACCTCTAGTCCCAAGTTTTGGGAACTGTCCCGGGTAGTCAAGAGTATGTCCGAACTTCAACTGTACAAGTGTACATGTGTCCTCAGGACATAGAATTAAAGACATTGGTGGAGCAGGAACCATCAGATCCTTCTAGGTGATTCTTAGGTCACATGACTAGGTAGCTGAGACAGCTCAATGGCAAAGGTTATCACAGGACACACAGGAAAGGGGGATGCTTATGTCAGGGTGACTGTAGGGACTTCATGTTGTAGGGTAGACTATGGTGATCATAACATAATATTGTTCAGGGGAGACCATGGTGGGATCTTATTGTCTGGGGGAATGTACTGTGAGGGGCATTTTGCTTTGTGGGGGTATGTACTGTGGGGCATCAAACACTGTGGGGAGAATGTAGTATGAAGTCACCATACTATGTGGGGACTGTGTGGGGATATCTTATTGATGGCTTCCTTCCTTGTGGTTCCAGTTTCCCAATCTTAGAATCGCTTTGAGTCAGACTACTGGGAACCCAGTGATTCTAAGATTGGGAATCTGGAACCACAATCTCGAAGGAAACCGTCTATAAGATATCCCCTCACTGTCCCCACATAGTAAGATGTCTCCATACTACATTCCCCCCGCAAAGTATGATGTCCCATAGTATATTGTGGTTCCAGATTCCCAATCTTAAGGTACTGTCACACTAAGCGAGATCGCTAGCGAGATCGCTTAAGCGTCAGCGATTTTATGACGCAGCAGCGATCTCGTTAGCGACTTAGCTGTGTGTGACATGTAGCGGCGATGTGGTCCCCATGAGATGTCGTTGATCGCTTATGAACGTTCTGAGCTGTTTTTGGTCGTTGGTGTCCCGCTGGTGAGCCTGAATCGCTGAGTGTGACACCCTTTATGAACGACTTTACCAGCGGCGCAGGTGGGACTAGGTTTTCCCAACGACCGCAGAGGTCGTTATACAGATCGCTGATTTCTGATGAGATCTTTGTGTTTGGAATCTAACTAGCGACCATATAGCGATCGCACTAGCGATTTTGCCAGGTCGTGTCATTGTCGTGATCGCTGGTGCGATCGCTAAGTGTGACAATGCCTTTAGAATCACTGGGGTCCCAGTAATCTGACTCCCAGCGATCAGCCGTTATTTCCCATATTATAGATAGGAAAACATGAACATGTAATGGGGGATTTCTCTCTGACTCGCCACTTCCCATTGATTGGGGAAGCGATGTGCTCCGCAGCATGAGTGCTGGAGCAAATACGCCTTCACTTGCGGCCAAATGAATGGAACCTGAGAGTTCTGCTATATGATACCAACAGGGATACACTCCATAACAACCCCCTGAGGAAGCCAACGTGAAACGATGGTCTGATACAGGGAATTATGGGTAAGCCACATGACTTGGGATAATGACTTTGTTGTACATTTTAGCACATTTTGATACATTGACTATATTTTGTACAATATTAATTATTCAAGTCTAAGTTCATTAGTCAGTACATGTACAGTACTATGCATTTATTCATATGGTATCTGCCCCTCCTTATACAATGTATCTAGACCGTGCCCCATTTTTCACATTTGAGTCTTCACCTCTGATTTTGTTATCCTCTTTTATATCTATATTTCGCCATGTTTTGTAACTAATTTCTAATAAAATTGTATTGTTTATTATATTTGGCGGACTTATGACTCCATACTTGTGTTGGATTGAGACAGTGGGGGGAATGTAGTATGGAGGCATCATACTATGTGGGGGCAGTGTGGAGGTATCTTACTGACTGGGTTTCAGTCTCCCAATCTCAGGATCTCTGGGATCGCAGTCATCTTATCCCCAGCAATCAGCATATACTATACTATAGATAGGAAAACATGAACATGTAACTTATTTTTTCTATCAAAATAAGAAAATAGCTTATAAATAGTGTAAATTATTTTTGTATTGAAACTCTTGAAATATGTAAAAAAACCTCTTGGAATATGCACTTTAGTGTATGCATTCAAGTTTTTCATGTACAATTATAATATAATGCTCTATGTTATTGAAGTCCTTTACTTACTCCCTGCTAATTTCACCTGATATAGATGTTGTTATTCTCCAGGCTCGTAGATATAGTGATCATATACACACTACAGCTCCATAATATCTGTAACATGACAGGCAATGATAACTTTCTGTTACTGAATAAGAAAGTGGTGGTATCTACAGCACATATAACTTTAATGGGAAATGTTAAAAGATGCCTTATCTGAGAAGCAATGTAGGTTTTTTCGTTGCTTTAATGGGTTTTCTGTGCATATAATAGATACCACACCATTTTTCTCCTAAACATGACCCGAAAACAGTTTGTTACGACCACTGATATAGTGACAATTAGCTAATTGCTAGTGGTCGTAACTAGAGATGAGCGAATAGTTCAATGTTCGGTTTGGATTACGATTGCCGAACTTGCAATATTCGCCGATTTTATTAGTCAAATATTCACTGAACATAGCCAAACGCCATTACAGTCATTGGGAGGCAAAAACAAGCGCATGCTCAACACCTTCTAATGACCCCAAAAGCGGCCAAAACATATCAATTGAGGGACAGACACCAGGAAATTGGAGTCAAATCACCTGCTGTGCAAATTGGAGCATGGCACTGCAGCAATCAGCCAAGCATGAGGTATCGTGTTCTGGGCCAGCATTCACAGCTTTCAATTGAACGTCAAAGTAACATGAGGTGGGTGAGGGATCGGTGGAGGTCTGTTGTGCTGGGTGCCCTGATACCACATATAACAGCTTAACCCGCTTTCATGCTGAGCCACACTTAGGTGGCACAAATATCAGTTTCATAGACTACCATTGTCAGAAAAATCTAAGGATAGTAGTAACACAGTTAGTTGATTCCAATTAAGTGGAGGCCTGACGGTCTCGGAGGCCTACTGCTGCAGGCAACACACATGACGGCGATCCAACCAGGAGTCTACACATTTTCAAAAATTAGTGGCAGACACTACCAAAGTGCCATCAATTTCACCACAGTAGAAATAGTATAATAGGGACCAACAGGTCTTCCAATACACCCAATCCAGCAGATGGACACCCAACTAGGAGTTTTCAAATTTAAAAAAATGAGGGCCTGACACTAAACAAGTGGGAGAAATGTCATGAAAGTAGAAATAGTATAATTGGGACCGATAGGTCTTCCACTACGCCCAATCCAGCAGATGGACACCCAACCAGGAGTGTTCACATTTCCAAAAATTATTGGCAGACACCACCAAAGTGTCATCAATTTCACCACAGTAGAAATAATATTATAGGGACCGACAGTTCTTCCACTACACCCAACCAGGAATGTTCACATATCCAAAAATAATTGGCAGACACTACCAAAGTGGCATTAATTTTTTTTATGTGCGTTAGATCCTGCAGACCGTTTCATATCACCGCCACAAAATGATGTGGAATACGGCGAGCTTTTTTTTAATGTGCATGAGCTATACACACTGTGGAATTACACCGCCAGTAAATAACAAGGTGAGATATGGCACTGTGAATCACGCTAGCAACTGTCCCCAAAAATATTTCTTCATGCACAACAGCTTAAAGCACAGAACAATGTCACCACAGCACTAAGGCCGGCGTCACACTTGCGAGTGTGATGCGAGTAAGTCGCACAACTTTCTCGCATCAACACCCGGCACGGCCGCCCGCTCTCGGACCGAGTGTGCGGCTGCATGTATTTCTATGCAGCCGCACACTCGGGTCCGAGAGCGGGCGGCCGTGCCGGGTGTTGATGCGAGAAAGTCGTGCGACTTACTCGCTTCACACTCGCAAGTGTGACGCCGGTCTAAATGACAAAGTGGGATATGTCAGGCTGTTTCACATTTAGCTAGTGAAAAAATAAGATTTAGAACAGTATACTCATGCATGGAGCACAATAGAAGCAGCGCACAACACACTTGTAGGACATGTGCCCTGCCGGCTTTGTCTGTGAACCTCAGTAATGGCCCAAGAAAAAAAATTATGGAAAGTAAATTTTACAGCCACACTGGACACTATCTAGCTACACTATCTGACTAGAGTCAAAAAAAAAGTTGAAGCAGCACTCCATAATACAGAAATAAGGTGCTCTTTATTGGCCCATGTGGTGACGTTTCTGTCCTAGGTGCAGACCTTTCTCAAGCAGTCAAGGTCTGCACCTAGGACCGAAATGTCGCCACATGGGCCAATAAAGAGCACCTTATTTCTGCATTATGGAGTGCTGCTTCAACTTTTTTTTTACTCTATTCATAAGGTTTGGTATGTGCCTATGAAGCTTTGCACTCTATTTTTACTGTGTTGTGCTCAATCTCTTTTTTCTTACAATATCTGACTGATATGCAACCACCTATCTAACTAGCTAAAATGTGGGATACAGCAGGCTTTTTGACATTTAGCTACTGAAAAAATATTAATTAGAATGCTATACTCGTGCATGGAGCACAATAATAGCAGTGCACAACACACTTGTAGCACGTGTCCTGCTTCCTTTTTCTGTGGACCTCAGTAATGGCAAAAAAAAATTGCTGGAAATTCGATTTCACAGCCACACAGGACACTATCTAGCTAAACTATCTGACTGATAAACAACTGCCTAGCTAACTAGATAAAACCTAGCTTCTAAAGGGTATGCCACACTAAACAATATCGCTAACGGGATCGCTAAAAAACGTCACTATTTAGCGATCCTGTTAGCGATGTTGTTCAGTGCGGCATCTGCCAGCGACGAGCTTCCTGCTGTGATCTCGCTCGTCGCTGGAATCGCTCCGGACCCTATTTTCTCGTCGGCGCTCCCGCTGGGTAAGTATCTAATCGCTGTGTGGCACCTTTTCTTAGCGATTTAGCGGTACTTTTGTACCGCTAAAGTCGTTAAGAAGATCGCTAACGGCGATAGCGTCCTTAACGATATCACTAAATGTGGCCGCATTTAGCGATATAGAAACAATCCCGCTAGCGATCGCATTAGTATGCGTCGTTATCGTGATCGCTAGCGGGATTGTTTAGTGTGGCAGTACCTTAACACTGCCAGCAACAGGAGCAGCCTCTCTGGCTAAAACAAGATGTCTGCTCTTTATATGGAGAGGACATGTGATTTCAGCAGCCAATGACACAAGCCGTTGGGTCAGGACATTGCTGATGTTTCCTGCGCCCTGATTGGCTAGCCACAATGTGCACACATAAAATTAGGGAAAAAAAAGACCGTTTACAAGAACGCCGCGCCTCTGAGCTCAGCAACCCACCATTATCGTAGACAAAGTGCTGAAACTATTTTTGTGGCAGCGCAAATATTTTCCCGCACTTTTTACCGAATGTTACCGATTTTTCCCCATTTTATAACATTTTGCTCGTGTTTCCGATCACGAATCCGAATGTGCCATATTCGTGCCAAATTTATGTTTGGAGATTGTTTTCCGAACAAATTCGCTCATCACTAGTCGTAACCATGGATACCTAAGGTCCTTCAACGCCGGCACCCGAGGAAGGTGACAGCGAATCAGAAAAACTGTACTACATTTCTGATTGGAGGTATTTGATAACATTATTATTATTACACCTGCTACATATTGGGATAGGATCTTGGACATGGGAATACCCCTTTAAGCTATTTTCCCATGCAGCGTTTTTTCTGCAGCCATTACCTTCTCTCTTGGCAGTAAAAACGCTGAATTCAAAATGACTGTTTTCTGGGTGCAGTTCACATGTGTGTTTTGTTAGTTTTATTCACCAAAAATGCTTTCTATGGGTAAAAAAAAGCAAAAACGCTGAAAGAATTGACATGCTGATTGAAATAAAAAAAGTTTCATTTTTCAAATTCAGTCAGGTAAAAATTGACAAGCATGTGCAGGAGATTCCTGAAATCGCATAGCTTTTGCAACATACTACAAAAAAACTGTATTTGAGGTGGTCCAGGTTAGTTCAGGGGGTTTATATATATTATTCCGGGTGGTCCAGGGTAGTTCTGGGGGTTTATATATATATATACATATATATATTATATATATATATATATTATTTCTGGTGGTCTAGGGTAGTTGTGGGGTTTATATATATTTTCTCTGGTGGTCTAGGGTAGTTGTGGGGTTTATATATATTTTCTCTGGTGGTCTAGGGTAGTTGTGGGGTTTATATATATTTTCTCTGGTGGTTAGGGTAGTTGTGGGGTTTATATATATTTTCTCTGGTGGTCTAGGGTAGTTGTGGGGTTTATATATATTTTCTCTGGTGGTCTAGGGTAGTTGTGGGGTTTATATACATTTTCTCTGGTGGTCTAGGGTAATTTAGGGGGTTTAGATATATTATCCCTGGTGGTCTAAGGTAGTTCAGGGGGTTTATCTACATGCTTTTTCCTGCATGTTTTTCATATGACATCGCTTTTCTACCTTTACTTACATGATGTAAACATTGCTATCATGTCATCCTCTCATGCCATTATCCTTCTTCTCATTAAATGTAATATAAGATATAAAAATAGTACAAACAGATGTAAGAAAATAAAATGTTAATCACTTTATGAAGTCATGATAAATATATAAAAAGACTTCATGATATTAGATAAAATAGACACCAAACAGCGTAAAGAATCAGCAGAGTGACTTGGGACACCTAGAAAACCACCTACGCCACGCATACCCTGCGCAATCATTACATGCAGAATGGCATGAGGAATTAAGGGCATAAATATAAATGCCATGGATAACATTGGAGTAGTAATACACAAACACCCACTATTCACAGAGTACATAGTCTACACCATAAACACAATCACAGTAAAACAGTATATTATCAGTTATGAGCGAGGAGTAAGTGATAAAATAATGCTGATGGGGAAAAGGGTCCTGAGGTGAGTTTCCACGGTCAGGAAACGCTGCGTGTTTGGCGCTGTGCGCTGGCGCAGCGCCAAACACGCAGCGTCCAGATGTTACAGCATAGTGAGGGGATTTCAAGAAATCCCGTCTCCACTAGCGTAACAATACGCAGGTGGCAAACCTGCGTAAACGGACATGCGGCGCGTCTTTTAGACCGCAGCATGTCCTCGCGTATTGCGGCGACGGTGCGTCGCCGCAACATAATTAACACAGGCTATGCAGCCCTGCGCTCTTTCGGAGGTGTTCCGGAGGTGTCCTGAACACCTCCGAAAGATCGCGCGTCAGAAAGGGGGCGGGCTTAGACGGAGCGGAATTTCCGCTCCGTCAAAAGCGCTATGGTTCCGGACCGTGGAACCATAGCCTTACTCTCTTGACTCAAGTTTCACTAGTCCCCCGACAAAGCATTTCTAGTGAAACGCATGTCAGAAGTGTAGGCTGTAGTACCTATATTTACGCCTCTTCTTTGGCATCCCTATTGATATGTAGTCATTATGCAGGGCTTGTCTAGGTGTTTTTCCAGGTAATCACTATCTCTTCTGATTCTTTACACTGTGTTGGGTCTCTCTTTTTACATGATATTGTGAAGTCTTGACGGATGTAGTCATTTTTAACCTTGCTTGACCAATTCAGCATAGGGCCATGTTTCTCTGTTCCTTAAACAGGTTTTATCATACATTCGCTTTTAGTGGCTTTAAAAAAATAATTTTACTCGTTTGGATATTCAAATAATGTTTGTCTCTTTTTTGGCGATAAATGGGGCAGTGTCAGGGGAAAATGTAAAGAAAATAGTGACTGTGTCTATTTTTAACATACGGTATTTTTATTTTTTATGCCAACAAAGGAACACTAAAATAATAATAAATTACATTTCCCTTTGCATAGAAATAATTTTTATATATTAGACATATTATTTTCATACATGGCGGGACAGGAAACAATGATTCAGTGTGGTAATGTGTCACTTTTTATTTTGTTTTATTCATGTATTTTTCCTGACTCACTCATTTATTTTTTTAATTTATTTTACACATTGTGCCCCCTATAAGTGTTTGAAAGAGGTTTGGGTGGTATTTTAACATATTAGTACATTATTTTTCCTGCTGATTTTCCCTGTATTTGAGGCTGGAATTATTGCCTCCCTTACAGTGGAAATTCATCCTCTTTTCTGTGTAGTACAGATGACTCTTAGAACACTGCAGTTCCTATTCCCTCCTTAAATCCAGTAATCGCAGGATCACTGGGTTCAGAGGAGGAAGCACTGTCAGTGCTTCCTAATCTGTATAAACAAGCACTGTTTCAGCATTGTGTATACAAAGATCGAGAAGACAAACATGGTAATACACCATGTTTGCTTTCTCTGTGGGGAATCTGGCTATGTCAGACATCCATCTCTCCACCCCATAGCTGCACAATGTACTGCAAACTACTTGTTCTGCATTAACATTTCAGAACATCAGTGCAGAGTGAAGTGTGGATTTGCCCAGATGTTTCTAGTCTATGAGCAATCCAGGAGTAGTTAAAAGTTCATTATTTTCACAGCACATTGCCCTTTGTAAAAAGCATATGTTTCCAAGAATAATTATATTCTATCCTTAATAGGACGATCACGTATGAATCGCTCTGCGCACCTGGGAAGTATAGTCAGACTGTTTAAACAGGATATTAAACAACTGAGATTGGTAAGTGTAAATGCACCCCTACATTCCACCTTCTGACACAATCTGGACTACACATACAAGCTAGACTTCTCTACGAACTGTTCTAATGTCATTCACTTCTTTGAAGCTTATGCAAATTCACATAGCTCACCTGAATCATAGCATGTTTTTATATTTCCTTACCGGGGAAGCTTTTAGGTTACTGTGAAATAAGGCCTTATAGACGTTAAAGTCTTTGTCTAGATGGAAAAAAATGTTTGGATGTGTTACTAATGGAAAAATATAGAACTTATTTAAATTGTGTTATCAAAGGTACCAAATATCAGTGTGGTCTCGTGTTTGGTAGATCTGTCATTGGCTTGTGTATGACACAATAGAGAACACATTTGCTGATTTTTTTCTCACCATATGACAAAATATCCCCAAATAACTGATAAAATGTTTGATATAGCTCTTATCTTACCCTATCTTAAAGGGAATGTGTCAGCTATTTAATCTGAGAGCAGCAAACGAGAGACCGTGAGCCTGATTCCAAGGATGTGTCACTTACTAGGCTGTGATTTGTAATTTCCATAATCAGTGTTTTAGAACCAGGAGATTATCGCTGTAGATCTCACAGAGCAGTCAGGATTATATGTACAACCACCACTGATTAGCAGCTTACTGACAATGTACACAGGCAGCTGCCAATCGGTGATGTGGGCGGGGTTATACACAGCTCAGCATTCAGAGAACTGCTAGATCTGCAGCAGAGAAAACAGAGATTATATCAAAACTACATCAAGCAGTCCAGGAAGTGATCCATCATTGGAATCAGGCTCCCTGCCTCTACATCATGCTACTCTCAGATTAAGGCTGGAGTCACACACAACGTCTAAAAAATCGGACCGTTTTAGTCGGTCGATAATCGGATTAAAATTTCATGAACATTGATGCGTCTGGCATCCGATTTTCCTGGAAAGATGCGATTTAGTCGCATCTCAGCATAGTTGTAACATCCGATTTACATCCGACTTGCGAGAATTTCTCGCAGGCTTGCAAAACTGACATATAATGGATCCAAATGAATAGTATTTAAATCACAAAAGAAATAATAGATATATACACATAGAACACACATATATATATATATATATATATATACATGTCATTGTGACTAGTGTTGAGCGATACGATACTGCAAATATCGGGTATCGGCCGATATTAGCTGTATCGGGCTTTCGATTCCGAGTACCGATATTTTCGTCATATCGGATACCGGAATCGGATTTGTCACTGTCACTGTGAGTGTCCGTCGGTCGGGTCTGTCAGGAGTCAGCGGCACTTACCTGGCAGAAGATCTCCGGCGGTCACGTCCTGGACTGCTTGATGGCCGCCATTATCTTCTCCCTGGCGGTCACATGCAGTTTTTCGCGATAACTGCAGTGACTGCAGGGTAATCCCGGCCGTAAACCAGTCCGATGACGTCACCGCCGGGGAAGCAGGTAATCAGCTGTGCTGCGCCGGGATGACAGGCTCTGCCTGTCATTCTGATGTAGCAGAGCTGGATCGTCGTGGGACACTCGTTACTATGGACTGCGTCGGACAGGTGGTATACTGCTGGGTTTTTTTTTCATTTTTTTACAGGAGATCGATGGTGTCGCAGGATGAGACTGTAATAAAAGTAATGAAAACTGTGTTGTGTTTTTTATTAAATTAAAAAATTTTTTATGAACATTCACCCGTCCGGGTACATCAACAATTTAACTATTTACATACAGGGACCCTGTCCGGGTTATTTATAATTCTTTGGCAGGGGTGTTCCAGGTACCACCTGGTACTCTTCTGATGCTTGCCAAACATCCGAGACACCAAGGACCACCAGGACCTGATGACGTCGTGTGGCCTGTACAGTCAAGTCTGTGACCCGCTATCTGTGTCTGTGTGGCCACCTCTTTCATCTCCCTCCGGGTCTGGAGCCCTATGTCCCGGACTGAACGAACCCCAGGGGGCCTAACAGGCGCCGGGTACGGGCCAGCTATAGTTATCATGTCCATAGCTGGGGCTGCTGAGGAGACCACTGAGGGAGGCTGGGGAGATTTACGGCGTGGGGTGGGCACTTGTGCAGAGGCCTTGATGTGGGAGGCTGAAGGCTCCGAGGGTCTCACAGGTTCCTGACACTCTGGGGAGTAGGGGTCGCACCTGGTAACATTTAGGGCGTACCATCCATTGTAACCCCAGTGTCGGGTGTAAGTCACCAAGTCTCCTGGCAACAGGTCCCTCCCCGGGTGTCCTTCTGGGAGGTGAGTCTCCACGTCCCGCCGGGTCACAAAGACTTCTAAATAAAGTCCAGGCTCCTGGATGAAGCCCCAACCACCTTTCAATTTAAAGCTCCGTACTGCACCCTTACGCCACGGCTCCCACAGGGTTCCTTTATCTTTTCTCATCCGGTCCTTATCTGCCCGGTCCTTCTCCAGGTGACGTTGCCGAAGCTTTTGGGATTCTCGCTGCTCCCTTTGTCGCTCTGCTTCCCGCTCCCAACGTCTCCACTCTTCCTCCTGACGCCGGTTGTAATTCTCTCCACCAGCATCTCCATGTCTCCACCATCAAACTGCAGCTTACAATGTCCGGTTTGCGGCAGCTCTCCTGGCACCCCCCAGTCCTGGCGGCGCTCACCTGCGGAGGAAGCAGCCGGCTCTGGAACAGATGACAGTCGGGGCTCCGGTACAGACAGGTAGACCTCTGGTGCCTGCGCGGCCTCCTCTATGAGGACGGGTGTCGCTTCTTCTGTCTCAGCGACGGGGCAGACAGCGGGATCTGGGGTGCTGCCGGTGCAGAGTTTTTTGCAGGAACGGGTGCCTCCACTGCGACAACGTCAACCGGATCACATTGCAAGGGCTGGGATGCCCGCACGGACTCCTCTACTAGAACGGGTGCCTCACCTTCCGGTACAGACACTTCAGGTAAGAGGGATTGGCGCCGCTCCAAGTTTAGTTTTAGGGCACGCCAGCTGGCTTCCATCCTGGCGACCTCCTCCCGGTGCCGGGCCAGGCCTCTTAGGGTATCCTCCGATTCTTGCAGCATAGGAGGGTTTCCAGGCCGGGTGCCCAACGGTGGTTCCGTGGCGATCGGGTCGCTTCCGTGGGGGGAGAGCTCTGACTGCTCCATCCCTTCACACTTCTGCTCGTGTCCATTAGCCATCTCTGCCAAGTCACATGTGTCATTAGCATCTGGAGAGGGCCCCTCTTTTGTAGGGAGGCGGGACCTTCGTGTTAGTTTCCGCACACTGAGGAGGATGAGGAGGCGGAACTGAAGAGCTGTGGGGCACGATCTTACATTGCAGTACCATTTAGAGTGGTCGGCCATCGTTTTCGCGCCACTGAGTGAGTGTACACCCACGAAGAGCACGCCCTTCTTCTTCACCAGTGCCTCGTCGTGACGCAGATATGGCTGAAAAATGGCAAATACATTCTCTGATGATTTTAGCAATTCTCAAGCACAAAACCAGTTCAATTCAGGCACACAGGACTCGCTTATAGCGAGCTACAGAATCCTGTTTGTGACGCCCAAGTTGAGTCGCACAGAGCCAGAGGTTTTGGGGGTACTCGGCACCGAGCCCGTCGACTTCTATGGGGTATGTCACGGCTTTACCCGGCAAATGAATCAGAGTCTATTTTACTATGTAGAAGTGTATAAACTATAAATATATGTATATATATATGTCACAATGACATGTATATATATATATATATATATATATATATGTATTCTATTTGTGTATATTTTGTGTTTACAACGAAAGAAAGGGTTTTTTTTGTTGCGATATTTTGTTCCCATAGACTTACATGGGACTTCCGGTATCGAAATCGGATATCGACGATATTTAGTGATATCGGCGATACCATTCCGATACGATATTTTTAGATATCGAGCAGTATCGCTCAACACTAATTGTGACATGTATATATATATATATTTATAGTTCCTAGACTTCTACATACTGTAATAGCCGCTAATTCAATTGCCGGCTTCTGTGACATGAAATGATACATTGTTTCCACACAGTTAACCATGTCATTTCCTGTATTTTGATATATGGTTTGAACTTACAATTACATGTGTGTATTTGTGCAAAATTTCAGACATGTAGGGGTTAATTAAAGGTGTAAATTCGTTGAAAAAAAATGCGTGGGCTCCCGCTGTATTTTCTCCACCAGACAGACAAAGCCAGCGAGTGGGGGCAGATAATAATAGCCTGCCCCCAGACACCCCAGAAAGGGCGAATCTAATTACAGATTTGCCCTTTCTGGGGTGTCTGGGGACAGTAGCCAGGGGGGGTACAAAAAAAATTTACCCTCCCTAGGCTATTATTATCTGCGCCCACTCGCTGGCTTTGTCTGTCTGGTGGAGAAAATACAGCGGGAGCCCACACATTTTTTTCAACGAATTTACACCTTTAATTAACCCCTACATGTCTGAAATTTTGCCCACATACACTTATGTAATTGTAAGTTCAAACCATATATCAAAATACAGGAAATGACATGGTTAACTGTGTCTAAACAATGTATCATTTCATGTCGGCTTCTGTGATTTCACAAAAGCCGGCAATTGAATTAGCAGCTATTACAGTATGTAGAAGTGTAAGAACTATAAATATATGTATATATATATATGTCACAATGACATATATATATATATATATATATATATATATATATGTATTCTATGTGTGTATATGTATTGATTCTATTATTTATTAAAGCTGTCAGTGTGATTTTACAGTATAGCCGGGGATGAATTGCCGGCTTTTCTAAAGGACACCGGTGCGATTTAATCGCAACTCACACGTGCGGTCCGTTTGTAATCAGATTTTTCATCGCTCCCATAGACTTGCATTGGCGATAGTCGACCCACAATCGGTGACAATCGCAGCATGCTGCGATTACACTCGGACGTTTAAAACGGACCACAAAAAATCTGATGGTGGGAGCTGCTCCATAGATTAACATTGGTCCGACTGCAATGCGATATTTCATCGCATTGCAGTTGTCCGATTTTGTCGCTAGTGTGACTCCAGCCTAAGGCCTCATACTCACTGGCTGGAAAAGAATCGGTCCGTTTTCTGCAGGAAAAAAACGGTACATTTGTTGTAAAAAGGCATGCGATTTTGATGCGATTTTAAATCGCACCATGCGTTTTATGTCAGTTTTCCATCAGTTTTCCATCTGTATGCAATGCGATTTTAACATGAAGTTTTACATAGAGCAGTTATCTCTATGTAAAAAGTCATGTAAAAATCACATTGTAACAAAAAAATGTACACAAAAAGCAAATAATTATATATATATATAATATATATATATATATATATACATCTATATATATATATATATATATATATATAATATATAGGTAATACACTTCTACATAGTATAATAGCCGCTAATTCATCCCTGGCATTACTGTAAAATCACACTGACAGCTTTAATAAAGAATATAAACAATACATATACACACATAGAAACATATATATATATATATATATGTAATTGTGACATTATATATATACATATATTTATAGTTCATACACTTCTACATACTGTAATAGCTGCTAAATCAATTGCCGGCTTTTGTGAAATCACAAAAGCCGACATGAAATGATACATTGTTTCCACACAGTTAACCATGTCATTTCATGTATTTTGATATATGGTTTTAACTTACAATTACATAACTGTATTTGTGCAAAATTTCAGACATGTAGGGGTTAATTAAAGGTGTAAATTCGTTGAAAAAAAATGCGTGGGCTCCCGCTGTATTTTCTCCACCAGACAGACAAAGCAAGCGAGTGGGGGCAGATAATAATAGCCTAGGGAGGGTACATTTTTTTTGTGCCCCCCCTGGCTACTAACATCTGCCCCCAGACACCCCAGAAAGGGCAAATCTCTAATTAGATTCGCCCTTTCTGGCACTTTGCCCGTCTATTCCCATTGCCCTGTAGGGGTGGCGAATGGGTTAATAAGGGGTTAATGTCACCTTGCTATTGAAAGGTGACCTTAAGCCAGGTTAATAATTGAGAGCTGTCAATTAGACAACTATCAATTATTAATCCTATTGAAGTAAATAAAAAAACACAAACACACTTTAAGAATAAATAATTTTAATGAAATAAAAACACATATTTTTGACCATCTTTTATTTTACTCTTAATCTGTTCGAAGCCCTTGATCTCCTAAAATAAATATAAAATAATAAAACAACATTATTCTTACCTATCTGGCGATCTGTCACGTCCCACGATGTAATCCTTCACAAAGGGTTAACTAGCAATCAGATAAGCAGCGCAAGTAATGCTGCGTGCTCAGCTGATAGCTCCTGAATGAATGAGCTTATCTCCGGCCGACAGGAGAGGATGTGATTAATGAATGAAGCTTAATTGATTGTATCCCACTTTCACGTTAGGTCAGGTCACTGAAGTGAAAGTGGCAATTAATCAATTAAGCTCCATTCATTAATCTATTCCTCTCCTTTCGCTGGGAGAGTAACTTATTCATTCAGGGGGTTACAGCTCGGAGACAGCATTATTAGCTCTCTGCGAGCTGTAACCTGTTAACCCTTTCTGATGGATTACACCGTGGGACCTGACTGTACATCGGATTGGTAAGAATAATTTTGCTTTTTTATTTTATTTTTATTACAGGAAATGGTTTTAGCAGGAAAATAAAATATGGTCAAAAACTGTGTGATTATTTCATTAAACTTCTTTTTTATTAAACTGTGTGTGTTTGATTTTTCTTTCATACAATAGGATTAATAATTGATAGTTGTCTAATTGACAGCTCTCAAATATTAACCTGGCTTAAGGTCACCTTTCAATAGCAAGGTGACATTAACCCCTTATTAACCCATTCGCCACCGCTACAGGGCAATGAGAATAGACGGGCAAAGTGCCAGAAAGGGCGAATCTAATTATAGATTTGCCCTTTCTGGGGTGTCTGGGGGCAGATGTTAGTAGCCAGGGGGGGCACAAAAAAAATGTACCCTCCCTAGGCTATTATTATCTGCCCCCACTCGCTTGCTTTGTCTGTCTGGTGGAGAAAATACAGCGGGAGCCCACGCATTTTTTTTTCAACGAATTTACACCTTTAATTAACCCCTACATGTCTGAAATTTTGTACAAATACACTCATGTAATTGTAAGTTCAAACCATATATCAAAATACAGGAAATTACATGGTTAACTGTGTGGAAACAATGTATCATTTCATGTCGGCTTCTGTGATTTCACAAAAGCCGGCAATTGAATTAGCGGCTATTACAGTATGTAGAAGTGTATGAACTATAAATATATATATATATGTATGTGTCACAATGACATGTATATATATATATGTATTCTATGTGTATGTATCTACTGTTTTGTGAGCTGTCAGTGTGATTTTACAGTAGCCGAGGATGAATTACCGGCTTTTCAAAGGAGACTGGTGCATATAAATCGGACAGCACGTGCATGGTGCGAGTGCTGTTCGTTTTTTAATCGCACCCATTGACTTGCATTGGCGATTTTCATCCCAAAATCGCATCAAATCGCAGCATGCTGCGATTTTTTTTCTCACAACAATATCTGATGAGAAAAAAATCGCAAATGAGAATTCACCCATTGACTAACATTGGTCAGATTTGCATCCGATTTTTTTTCCTCTGATTATCATCCGTTTTCGGCGCCAGTGAGTATGAGGCCTAAGTAGTATAAACCTGCTGACAGATTCATAATTTTCAACATTTAGGTAGAGTCATCTACTTGAATAGCAATTGGACTTTATGGTATCTCCTAGGACTAATACTGGTCAGTAGGGTTGAGCATTCCGATATTGCAAATATCGGGTATCGGCCGATATTGGCTGTATCGGAATTCCGATTCCGAGTACCGATATTTTTGTCATATCGGATACCGGAATCGGAATGTCACTGTCACTGTCAGTGTCCGTCGGTCGGGTCTGTCAGGAGTCAGCGGCACTTACCCGGCAGAAGATCTCCGGTGGTCTCGTCCTGGACTGCTTGATGGCCGCCATCCTCTTCTCCCTGGCGGTCACATGCAGTTTCTCGCGATAACTGCAGTGACTGCTGGGTAATCGCGGCCGTAAAGGAGTCCGATGACGTCACCGCCGGGGAAGCTGGTAATCAGCTGTGCTGCGCCGGGATGTCAGGCTCTGCCTGGCATTCCGATGTAGCAGAGCTGGATCGTCGTGGGACACTCGTTACTATGGACTGCGTCGGACAGGGGTATACTGTTGGTTTGTTTTTTTTATTTTTTTACAGGAGATCGATGGCGTCGCAGGAATGAGAGAGTAATAAAATAAATGAAAACTGTGTTGTCTCTTTTATTTCATTAAAAGACTTTTTTCTTGCTGTGTCTTTTTTTTAAACATTTAAAAAACTTTGGGATTAATAATGGATCGGTGTCTTATTGACGCCTCTCCATTATTAACCGGGCTTATTGTCACCGTGCAATCAACGGTGACATTAACCCCTTATTACCCCGCTTGCCACCGCTACAGGGCAAGTGGGAAGAGCCGGGTAAAGTGCCACAATTGGCACATCTTTTGATGCGCCAAATGTGGGGCTGCTGTAGCCTGGTATTATCAGGCTGTTGAGGGCCAAAATCCATGGGCCTTGACAGTCTTTTAATACCAGGCCGCAGCAGTCTGCATTTTACTTGGCTGGTTAACAAAAATAGGGGGACCCCTACGCCGTTTTTTTTTCGAGGGGATCCCCTATTTTTGTTAACCAGCCAAGCTAAGCAGACTGCTGTGGCCTGGTATTGTCAGGCTGGCAAGGTCCATGGATATTGGATCCTTACCAGCCTGAAAAACCAGGCCTCAGCGGTCTGCTTCATCTGGCTGGTTAACAAAAATAGGGGGGACCCCCGCCAATTTTTTTCGAGGGGATCCCCTATTTTTGTTAATCAGCCAAGATATGCAGACTGCTGTGGCCTGGTATTATCAGGCTGGCAAGGTCCATGGATCTTGGCTCCTTAACAGCCTGAAAATCCAGGCCTCAGCGGTCTGCTTCATCTGGCTGGTTAACAAAACTAGGGGGGACCCCACGCCAATTTTTTTCGAGGGGATCCCCTATTTTTGTTAATACAAGCGGCAAATAACATATTGCCCAGGTGACTGCTGTTACCTCCCTAGTTAGGACGCTGGTATTATCAGGCTGGCAAGGTCCATGGATCTTGGCTCCTTAACAGCCTGAAAAACCAGGCCTCAGCGGTCTGCTTCATCTGGCTGGTTAACAAAAATAGGGGGGACCCCACGCCAATTTTTTTCGAGGGGATCCCCTATTTTTGTTAACAGCAAAGATATGCAGACTGCTGTGGCCTGGTATTGTCAGTGTAAGGTTCTATGTATATATTCCTGAAACTCAGTTTGTTCGTCAGCCATTTTACTTTCTGTCTTGCTGCAGCTATCTTGCCCTCAGTCAAAATGGAGTTTCCAGCTTGCATGTTCCCGCCCTGATTCTCTCCTTTGCTTCTTAAGCAGCCACAGCTGAGCAATCAGTGCTTCAGAATCTAGCCTGCAGTGAACCTGTGACTTGACTCCTGTAAGCCTTGGACCTTGTATTCCAGCTATTCCTACTGAGGAACTCTGAAGCACTTGTGGACTCTGAACCCTGCTCTTTGAAAGACCCACGTTTGCATGGACTTACGGTAACAGAGAAGAAGATCCTGAATCTGTATTGGAGAGTGATTGCTGAGCTTGGATTACTCTGGCCTGCTATATCTCCTGTTTCTGTGTCTGCAAACTGTGTGACTATTTCTGCCAACTTGTATGAAGTAATACAGGACTTTTCTATATCAAACCTGTGTCTCGTGTATGTTCATCGCACCCAAGCACAAGACGCTATATGAACTGTACTACATACATTACAAGATTCTGAAGCCAAAACGTTAGTGTCTGCTGGGTCTGGAAGGCTGTGTCTGCTGTACTGTGGATATCAGACGTCCGGTTGTACTTTCTGTGATGACAGTGGTTGTGACTTCTCACAACCATTCCAGGTGAGCAATTCCCTTAAGTTTTTTCTTTTTTGCAGTGTTACCACAGGTAAACACTATTGTTTTTTTTTTTTTTTTTCTCCTTTCTTTTCTCTTTTTTGTCTGCTGTAACTCTGGATATCAGATGTCTGGTTGAAACTTTCTGTGATGATAGTGGTTGTGACTTCTCACAACCATTCCAGGTGAGCAGTTCCCTTAATTTTTTTTTCTCTCTGCAGTGTTGCCACAGGTGAACACTATTGTTTTTTTTTCTCTCCTCTTCTTCCAGTAATCCTGTCTTAAAAGATCTGGAAAATGGAGGCCCGCATAAAGGAACTTTGCGGAGTGACTGATAATATCCTTGCAGATTTGCAGAATATAAAGACCCGTTTTACAAATCTACAGGACCTCAATAATCACAATTTGCAAGTGGTTGGACAGACTACCCAGGATTTGCGAGCCAGGATTGAGGTTCTAGAGGGGCGAGTCCAGGCTCCTGCCGTAGCCCCGAGTGCTGGGATTCCCAAGTTGCCCCCTTTTCGTTTTGGCGGTGAACGTGAGAAATTCAGGGGATTTATTAATCAATGCAATCTTTTTTTTTCTGCACATGCTTCACAATTTCCCACTGAACGATCTAAGGTGCTTACTATAATTATGTTGCTTACCAACAAGGCTTTAATGTGGGCAAACCCTCTGATTGAGACTGAGGATGATTGTTTGAATCACCTTGATGATTTTATTTCAGCCATGGGACAGGTGTTTGATGACCCCAATCGAGGTGCAACAGCTGAAGCAGCCATGTTAGCTTTGCGCCAAGGTAAGCACTCGGTAGCTGAATATGCCTTGGATTTCAGGAGATGGGCCCTTGATACCACCTGGGACAGTTCCGCCAAAAAATCTATTTTTCGAAAGGGGTTATCTCCACTGATTAAGGATGAACTTGCTCGTGCCAACCCTCCCACTGCGTTAGGTGACTTTATTAACTACTGCATCCGTATTGATACTCGTCTGACTGAACGCAGGCAAGAGAGATGGTTCGAAAGCAATCGTACTAACCTTTTCCTACCTTCCTCTCCAGCTAAGGAACCTTTGAGTAGGATTACACGGGAACCTGAACCTGAACCCATGCAGGTAGACTCTTTACAACGACGGGTTAGTGATGCACGCAAGGAACATCGTTTTAAGGAGAATCTATGTTTCTATTGTGGTAAGTCAGGGCACTTCATTATAAACTGCCCCAGCCGTTCTCGTAAGACTACTGCAGCACTCATTCATTGTGAGTGTTGCGAGAGGGGATCTGTCAGGTCCGAGCCTCAGGCTCCAGAGAGATCTGCAGCAACAGATCTTGATTTCTCGGACTTAAACTCCGTTACCTCTGAGGACGTTGACTGTGTAAACGCTGCCATTTTTCAAGTTTCCTCAGCGGTGTCCCAGCTGAGTTGTAAGAAAAACAATTCTCATTGCTTTCTTTCCATCAAACTCTGGGTTGACTCAGCTTGGGTGTCTAGCTCTGCTATGATCGACTCAGGGGCAAGTGGAAATTTTATGGATGTCTCCTTTGCTCTGAAACAGGGAATATGTTCAGTGAAGAAGGCTACTCCAGTACAGATGGAAACTGTGGATGGCTCCCTGCTGACCTCTGGACCAGTGGATCAGGAAACAGAGCCTTTGAGGGTTCTTATGGGTAAAGATCATCAAGAGAAACTGTCCTTTATGCTTATCTCTTCTCCCCACTTTCCCATTATTCTAGGGCTACCATGGCTGCAGGCTTAGAATCCTACCATTAACTGGGAGACCAAGGAATTACACTTTCCAGAGAAACAGATGAGTCCAAAAGTTTCAGCTTGCTCTGTTCCTAAAGGAATCATGTCAGTCCCTGAACTACCAGCTGTATACCAGGACTATGTGGATTTATGTGACAAGAAGAACGCTGACCAGCTTCCTCCTCACCGTCCATATGATTGTCCAATTGAATTATTGCCTGGAGCAGAGATACCTTTTGGTAAGATCTACCCCCTGGCGGGGCCCGAACTAAAGGCTTTAAAGGATTACATAGATGAAAATCTAGCCAAGGGCTTCATACGCCCCTCTTCATCTCCTGCAGGTGCACCCATCTTCTTTGTAAAGAAGAAAGATGGATCTCTGAGACCATGCGTAGACTATAGGGAACTCAATAAGGTTACTATTAGAAACCGTTATCCATTGCCTTTAATCCCTGAGTTATTGGAGAGAGTGCGATATGCCAAAATTTTTTCTAAACTAGATCTTCGTGGGGCCTATAACTTAGTCCGTATTAGACCTGGGGATGAATGGAAGACTGCATTCAGGTCACGCTATGGACACTTTGAATATCTAGTTATGCCTTTTGGTCTGAGTACCGCCCCAGCCACTTTCCAACACTTGGTGAATGACATTTTCAGGGATCTCCTAGATACATTCGTGGTAATTTATTTGGATGATATTCTAATTTTTTCTAACTCCACAGAGGAACATCATGGACATGTGAGAATGGTCTTGGAACGTCTAAGACAAAATCATCTTTACATCAAACTTGAAAAGTGTGAATTCCATAGGACCGAAATTCAATTTCTGGGGTATGTACTGTCTACACAAGGAATTAGTATGGATGGAAGCAAAACCCAAGCCATCAAGGATTGGCCAAGTCCTAGAAATGTGAAGGAGGTACAGCGCTTCATCGGGTTTGCCAACTTCTATAGACGTTTCATTAGAAATTTCTCTGAGGTAGTGTCACCTATCACTCAACTTACCCGGAAAGAGTCTAGGTTTTCCTGGACTCCCCAAGCCCAGGAAGCATTTTCCCGTCTAAAAGATAAATTTACCACTGCACCTATCCTAGTACATCCCAACCCCGAGCTTGCCTTCATAATAGAGGTGGATGCTTCAGACTGTGCCGTTGGAGCTATACTCTCTCAGAGAACAGGTGAGAAGAATGTCTTGCATCCCTGTGCCTTCTTTTCCCAGCAGTTGTCTTCGGCTGAGAGGAACTACGATGTGGGCAATAGAGAGTTGTTGGCCATTATTGCCACCTTCAAAGAATGGAGACACCTTCTTCAGGGAGCTGCACAGCAAATAGTCGTCTTGACAGACCATCGTAACCTTGAGTTTATCAGGTCGGCTAAGTGCCTGACTCCTCGCCAGGTTCGCTGGAATCTTTTCTTAAACCAATTTAATTTTATCATCTCTTATAGACCAGGATCGCGCAATGGAAAGGCTGATGCACTCTCTAGGATTTACTCAGCAGAGACACGTCCAATTACTACTCCTAACTATTCTTCCTGACTCTAGATTCCTAGGAGTAATTCATAATCAAGACCTACTTAAGGACATCAAGGAAGCATACCATGCGGATTCCTTTTTGGCACAACCCCAAGGGACGTAAGTCTTGTCTTTAAGAATGGTGTGTGGATTCAGGGACAACGCCTGTATATTCCTGAAACAGTCAGATTGAGAGTATTGCAACTCATTCACGATTCCAAGATAGCTGGGCATAGAGGAATTCTAAAGACACAGGAATTTCTTTCTCGTTTCTTTTGGTGGCCCACTTGCAGGAAGGATGTTTTGAATTATGTCACTTCATGTGAGGTCTGTGCAAGATGCAAAACACCTCGCTCCTCACCAACTGGTCTGTTACAGCCTCTTCCCACCCCGTCCCGCCCGTGGGGATCCATTTCTATGGACTTCATTGTGGAGTTACCAACCTCTCAGGGAAGAACACCATTCTAGTGGTGGTTGACCATCTAACAAAGGCAGCTCATTTTATCCCTTGTGTCGGCTTACCCACTGCAAAACAGACATCAGACTTGATGATTAAGAATGTGTTTCGCTTACATGGAGTACCGGATGAGGTCATTTCGGATCGAGGGGTGCAATTCACTTCTAGGTTTTGGCAAAATTTCTGTGCAGCATTGGACATTAAAGTAAACCTTTCTTCTGCTTTTCATCCCCAGACTAATGGACAGACCGAACGAACCAATCAAACCCTGGAGCAGTATCTCCGCTGCTTTATCTGCCACCTACAGGATGATTGGGTGGATCTACTTCCATTAGCTGAGTTCTCTTATAACAACTCTCAGAGTGCCTCCACTAAACAGTCTCCTTTTTACTCTAATCTAGGTTATCATCCTAACATTCTACCACGATTTCCCATAGAAACGCCTTTACCAGCAGTGGCTGAAAGAATCACGTCTTTACAGAAGAATATGGATCTTCTAAAGGAGAATCTGGAATCGGCTCAGGAAAGGTACAAGAAAGCAGCAGATAAATTTCGTAAACCTGCACCAGCTTTCAAGGTAGGAGACCTGGTCTGGCTGTCAACCAGAAATCTTAAGTTAAGGATTCCATCGTCTAAGTTGGGACATAAGTACATTGGACCCTATAAAATCAGTAAAATTATAAGTGCCGTTGCTTGTCGTCTTCAACTGCCCAGAACTATGAGAATCCACCCTGTCTTTCATGTATCCCTACTAAAGGCTGCGACACCCAATACGTTTCCTGGACGTTCTTCTCCTTGCCCTGACCCAGTGCTAGTCGATGGTCAGGAAGAATTTGTGGTGGAAAGGATTTTAGATTCCAGGTTGTATAGAAATCAGTTACAATATCTGATTAAATGGCAGGGCTACCCAGTGGAGGACAACTCATGGGAACCGGTCAATAACGTTAATGCTCCTCGCTTGCTCCGTCAGTTTCATCAGAGGTACCCACACAAGCCTGGTCTGAGGTCATCCGGAGGTTTTCCTTAAGGGGGGAGTAATGTAAGGTTCTATGTATATATTCCTGAAACTCAGTTTGTTCGTCAGCCATTTTACTTTCTGTCTTGCTGCAGCTATCTTGCCCTCAGTCAAAATGGAGTTTCCAGCTTGCATGTTCCCGCCCTGATTCTCTCCTTTGCTTCTTAAGCAGCCACAGCTGAGCAATCAGTGCTTCAGAATCTAGCCTGCAGTGAACCTGTGACTTGACTCCTGTAAGCCTTGGACCTTGTACTCCAGCTATTCCTACTGAGGAACTCTGAAGCACTTGTGGACTCTGAACCCTGCTCTTTGAAAGACCCACGTTTGCATGGACTTACGGTAACAGAGAAGAAGATCCTGAATCTGTATTGGAGAGTGATTGCTGAGCTTGGATTACTCTGGCCTGCTGTGTCTCCTGTTTCTGTGTCTGCAAACTGTGTGACTATTTCTGCCAACTTGTATGAAGTAATACAGGACTTTTCTATATCAAACCTGTGTCTCATGTATGTTCATCGCACCCAAGCACAAGACGCTATATGAACTGTACTACATACATTACAATCAGGCTGGCAAGCAGGGTCGGACTGAGCCACCGGGACACCGGAGAAACCTCCGGTGGGCCCCAGCTCCTGCGTGGTGGGCTCTGATTTGAAAGGATAGGTCGCGGGGCAGAGGGGGCGGTGGCCCCGGGCCCTGCGCTCTGAGGGGGCCCACCCGGAGCTACGCTACAGTAACTGTATCGGCGTGCACAGCACGCCGATACAGTTACATTCTGCGGCAGAGCAGGGAGAATCGCTCTCCCTGCTCTGCCGCCCGGAAGCTATGGGGCCTGAACAGGTGGTGGGGGGGCCCGGTGCCAGCAGTGGGCCCCCCACCCGTCATCGGAGGGTCAGCTGTATCGGCATCCAGCCGATACAGCTGACCGCATAGAGAGAGAAGGAGCGAGCGCTCCTTCTCTCCCATAATCCCCCTCTCAGCGTCTGACAGCGGGCGCGATGACATCACCTGCTGGCGCCCGCTGTCAGACGCTGAGAGGGAGAACAGTGAGCAGCACAGGAGCCGGGAGGTGAGTATTGTTTTTTTTTAATGGGGGTGCATTATACTACAGAGGCTGTATATGGGGGGAGCATTATACTACAGAGGCTGTATATGGGGGCTGCATTATACTACAGAGGCTCCATATTGGGGTGCATTATACTACAGAGACTCCCTATGGGGATGCATTATACTACAGAGGCTGCCTATGGGGGTGCATTATAATATAGCGGCTGCCTATGGTGGTGCATTATATTATAGACTCTGCCTATGGGGGTTTATTATAATATAGAGGCTGCCTATGGGGTGCATTATACTATATTGAGGACTATCTGGTGTATTATGCTGTATGGATGCTATCTAGGGGCCATCATACAGTGTTGGACCCATTAAATAGTTTGGGGACATTAAGGGGTCAGTATATATCCAGTGAGGGGCATTATTCTGTGTATAGGGGAGATGTACAGGGGGAGACTTGGGACATTATTAAATGTAAAGTGGACACTTATTGTTATAGGGGAACTCGGGTTACTGTGACTGTCAAAGGGGCACACAGGGCATTATTACAGTCTAGGGGACAAAATGTGGGCACTGTTTTCTAGGGCACTTGCACCCGGCATTACTATATTCTAGAGGGGTGCTTTAAAATTTAGAGGTCACACAGAACCACACAGCAGGTGCAGTAATAGGGACACATACGGCAGCAGCAGCTCAGTATTGGGGTATCAGGTGCAGTAATAGGGACACATACGGCAGCAGCGGCTCAGTATTGGGCTATCAGCAGGATGAGGAGTTTGTGCAGGTTGAGAATAGTCCAATTGGTGACCGTGACAGTGCTAAAAATATGAGAAGTGAAATGTGTCTTTGTTGTAATCTCTGCAGTCGAGTCCTGGCTGGAGAAGTCGTCATGTCGGTCTGGGCCAGATGGAAAAGACATGAAAAGTGAACAATTCCATTAGAAAGAACATCAGCGGTAAGTCATTATCTGTACCTGTGCTGTAATCTATTATATGTTCTGTAGGACTGGTATTATTTACCACAGACCATATGGCGGTAATATCAATATTGGTCTTTTTATATATAGATTATTTTTGGCAACAGCGCGGTCATTTGTTGAGGTTCTCTGATTAGGGGCCCACTCAGAAGTTTCGCCCCCACTAAACCAAAACCCTAGCTACACCTCTGGCTCTCTCTCTAGTCTTTCTTTCTCTCTCTAGTCTTTCTCGCTCTCTGTTCTTTCCTTCTCGCTCTCTGTTCTTTTTTCTCTGTTCTTTCTTTCTCTCTCTCTTTTCTTTCTTTCCTCTCTTTCTTTCTCTGCTTGTTCTTTCTCTCTCGCTGCTCTTTCTTTCTTTTCCTCAGTACCAGCCACTGTGCCCTCATTACCAGTCAGTGTGATCAGCAGTGCTAAATGGGTACGCTTGGGGCGAGGATATGGGTGTGATTAGCTGTGAAATGGGTGTGGTCAGGGCGTGGCCTAAAATTTGCAGCAGCGCGCGTACGCGCCGCAGCCTTTAACCCTCTTTCCTGTCTTCAAAATTTGGGAGGTATGCTGTATGACCTCCCTACAACTTCTGGGCATGCTCCTGATGAGCACGACGGATGGTCTCCTGAGGGATCTCCTCCCACACCTGGACTAAAGCATCCACCAACTCCTGGACAGTCTGTGGTGCAACGTGGCATGGCCTAAAATTTGCTGCAGCAGGCACAGCGTGCCACAGCCTTTGTCCCTCTTTCCCTTCTTCAAAGGTTGGGAAGTATGATGGTGGGCCCCAAGAATAATTTTTCTCTGGTGGGCCCAAGGTACTCCAGTCCGACGCTGCTGGCAAGGTCCATGGATATTGGCTCCCTAACAGCCTTAAATACCATGCCTCAGCAGTCTGCTTCATCAGGCTGGTTAACAAAAATAGGGGGGACCCCACGCCATATTTTTTTTCTAAAGGAACCCCTATTTTTGTTAATCAGTTCCCTCTGACGTCACTGATTGTGTCCCTGGCTGACCTGAAGTGAAAGTGGAAAGCAATCAATTAAGCTTTCCACTTCCTCTCCTGTCAGCCAGGAGAGGAGCTCATTCATTTGGGGGTTTACTGTGAGGCTGCAGCATTAGCTGCGGTCCCTGCAGTAAACATTAACCCTTTCTGAAGGATTACACCGTGGGACCTGACTGTGCATGGGATAGGTAAGAATAATTTTGCTTTTTTATTTTATTTTTATTACAGGAAATGGTTTTTAGCAGTCAAATAAAAGATGGTCAAAAACATGTGTCTTTATTTCATTAAAATGATTTTTAATTAAAGTGTGTGTGTTTTATTTTTATTTCATGCAATAGGATTAATAATTGATAGTTGTCTAATTGACAGCTCTCAATTATTAACCTGGCTTAAGGTCACCTTTCAATAGCAAGGTGGCTTTAACCCTATATTAACCCATTCGCCACCGCTACAGGGCAATGGGAATAGACGGGCAAAGTGCCAGAAAGGGCGAATCTAATTATAGATTTGTCTTTTCTGGGGTGTCTGGGGGCAGATGTTAGTAGCCAGGGGGGGGCCAAAAATAATGGTCCCTCTCTGGGCTATTATCTGCCCCCACTCACTGGCTTTATCTGTCTGGTTGCGAAAATAGGGCGGGAGCCCACGCATTTTTTTTCAGCAATTTTACACCTCATATACATATATATACATGTCATTGAATTTGTGACACATATATATATATATAATTATATTTATAGTTCATACACTTCTACATAGTATAATAGCCGCTAATTCAATTGCCGGCTTTTGTGAAAATGCAGAACCCGACATGAAATGACACTTGGTTTACATAGAGTTAACCATGTCTTTTCATGTAGTTTGATATCTGATTTGCACAAACAATTACATGAGTGTAAAGGGTATGCCACACTAAACAACATCGCTAACGGGATCGCTAAAAAACGTCACTATTTAGCGATCCCGTTAGCGATGTTGTAGTGTGCGGCAGCTGCCAGCGACGAGCTTCCTGCTGTGATCTCGCTCGTCGCTGGAATCGCTCTGGACCCTATTTCATCGTCGGAGCTCCCGCTGGGTAAGTATTATTGCTGAGTGTGGCACCTTTTCTTAGCGATTTAGCGGTACTTTTGTACCGCTAAAGTCGTTAAGGAGATCGCTAACCGCGATAGCGTCCTTAACGATATCGCTAAGTTAAGCCGCACTCAGCGATATACAAACAATCCCGCTAGCGATCTCATTAGTATGCGACGCTAACGAGATCGCTAGCGGGATTGTGTAGTGTGGCAGTACCTTAAGTGTGCAAAATTTCACACCTGTAGGGGTTAATTAAAGGTGTAAATTCGTAGCAAAAAAGTCCGGTTTTTTTACAACAAATTTACACCTTTAATTAACCCCTACAGGTGTGAAATTTTGCACACTTACACTCATGTAATTGTTTGTGCAAATTAGATATCAAACTACATGAAAAGACATGGTTAACTCTATGTAAACCAAGTGTCATTTCATGTCGGGTGCTTCTGTCTTTTCACAAAAGCCGGCTTTACCCGGCAATTGAATCAGAGGCTATTTTACTATGTAGAGTGTATAAACTATAAATATATGTATATATATGTCACAATGACATGTATATATATGTATTCTATGTGTGTATATTTAGTGTTCACAAGGAAAGAAAGAGGTTTTTTTTAGTTACGATATTTTGTTCCCATAGACTTACATTGGATTTCCGGTATCGGGTATCGCCGATATTTTAATGGTATCGGCGATACCATTCCGATTCCGATACTTTTGGATATCAGAAAGTATCGCTCAACTCTACTGGTCAGACATGAATCAGGCAACAATAATAATATTTACCAGTGACCCCTGCAGAAAAGTTTTATTTCACTGTGGAGGTTTCACCCAACAGGATCCACACAATACCCTTCTAGACTAGGGTAGTAGATGAGCTGATGAGGACCAGGTATTGAGGTGTGAGGTACAGTCAGACAAAAAGGTCCATCTAGTCCACCTCAAGCATGCAAAGTAATTTCCAGAACTCCCATGGAAATGAATGGAGAGACGCGCATGATCTGCAATCTCTCCATTGACGAGAGTGAGCAAAGACGCATCCCATTCTCTGGATGAATGCAGATACTAGTGGTATTATTTATTTATTATTATTTATCTATTTAGTGGTATGATCCGAACTCATCATACATTTACGGCATTTGCCATTAATCTAAAAGTTTAACCCATTAAATCCAACATTCTGATCCTTGTTTTACCCAATACAGACATTAGCTGTCTCCATAAATATTAGTTTTAGATTCTGGGAACATCAGCACATATAAGGCACTACTTTGGGAACTATGTTCGGAGGGGGACCCTAACAAACCCCATCATTTCTAAAAGTAAATGTTTATAAGCATAGTATGGGAATGGGATGTCTTATGAGGCTGGCAAATTTAACATTTAGCTTACATAGCAGTAGTATTATTTTTGGCGACCCAGAGCTTTTAAGACGAGTGAAGATCACTTTAAGAACATTTGTTGCAACTCGCTTTGAGACAAATGGAACTCAATTGTCTAAAAGTAATCCAAAATGAGCAAGGATCAGGGAAAAGTTTGTCATGGGAAGCGCTTTATACCTTCAATGCAGAATACAACATTCATGACATGGTCACCATGAGATATATAGAAATGACTTGGCACTCAATCATTTCTATATATCTCTACTTGGTTGGGTTCCTACTTGTGCACCTTCTACAGTAGTGCCACGTTATATTGCTCATGGTCACCATGAGAAGCGTCCTGTGCAGGAATGTCAAGAAAAGAAATTACATATTTAAGCTGCTACAAAGAAGCAGTGGCATACAGCCTCGCATTCACAGCCCTCCCCTCCCCCTCCATCCAGAATATTTTCCAAACTACAAGCTCTTGTCTTGCCCTTAGAGAAATAAATGTCTGTTATAGACATTGTCCAAACAACAAAAGAATGTATTGATCAAAGATATGGGGCCCACCAGCTAAAAGAATTCATCGTGTGACCACCCAGCTTACAGCTTGCAGCTGTCTACCAGGCAGATAGATGTCTCTTCAAGAGACTGACTACATGGAATGACAAATAGTTTTGAGATCAGATAAAACTAGATTACTCTACAATGTTTATGGTGTAGCCAGGATGCATGTGGATTTCGTGCTTACATTAGCCTTCCCTTGCATCGATCTTTATTGGTGCTTGTTCACACTGTGTTTTTGCCATGCATTTTTTCCTGCGGGGAAAAAAAAACATAGCATTTTACAGTACCAGCAAAGTGAATGCGATTTCTGAAATCTCGCGTATGTGCTACTTATTTTTAGAGTTGATTGAATTTGTTCTTGTTCCCTCTTATTCGGCAAGTTCTAGCGCTTACCGAAAAAGCTGGAAACTGGATCGCGCCGGCTGAACAGCTGATCGGCGCCAAAGCTGCATGTATCGCGGCTGTGTCACAGTCACAGTCCAGGCATGTGTCGTGACTTTCACACAGCCACAGGGAGAGGAGAATGACGCGCACTCAATAAATTAGATAGGTGCAGACTGAACTAGGAAACAAGCCCACTTTAACAAAGTAGAAAAACAGTCGCACTCAAGAGCAAAATATTGTGCTAATGAAGTTTATTAGCACAATATTTTGCTCTTGAGTGTGACTGCTTTTCTACTTTTTTCACACAGCCACAACACATGCAGCTGCGGCGTCGATCAACTATTCAGCCGGCGCGATCCAGGAAGCCGGGTTCGCTCTGCAGCTTATTCTGTAAGCGCTGTAGCTTGCCGAATAAGAGGGGACCTAAACAAATTTGCTCAACTCTACTTATTTTCCCTTGCAGATTTGAACCATGAAAGCTTTTTTCAACTCTGCAGCATGTCAAGGTTTTTTTGCAGCGTTTTTCACCCATTCAAATGAATGAGAAATAAAACGTGCAGATTTCATACAAGGTTTTTCCTGCCAACACTTTTGTAGCAGAGCAGGTATCATCATCTTTACATAAGTCCACCCTCTTGGACAAATGAAACTACTTATTTCAGTGATGACAAATGTCCATCTATCTATTTCCAGCTCATTCCTTGGGTCAGCTCTAGCCCTCCACACCCTGTGGCCTACACGGCCGATGCAAGGTGATGATGTCATGGGCATCTGTATATTCACTCCATTCCTTTTCTCCACTTGATTAGTAAATTACACTACTGTTTCCCATTTTATGGTGTGAATTCATTTTATGATCAGTGGAGGTCTGACCTCTAGGGACCCCATCAATCCTGAGATTATAGCTGTGTCTCACTTACTGTTTTCTTCTGCACAGCTCTGCTTGGCCACTAGCTATTCAGAGAACTGCTGGATGACTTCCTTTAAATGACTTCCTCTGCACATCTGGCTGCCCAGGCCAGGCCTCATTGTGCAGTAATATCTTAAAAGGGTATATACTGCTATATCACTAATGCAGCCTCATTGTTCTTAGAAACTGTCTGGTTTTAAAGGGAACCTGTCACACCCCCAGGACGTACAGTGGGTACAGAAAGTATTCATACCCCTTTAAATGTTTCACTATTTGTTTCATTGCAGCCATTTTCTCATTAATGTACACTCTGCACCCCATCTTGACTGAAAAAAAAAGCAGAATTGTAGAAATTTTTGCAAATTTATTCAAAAAGAAAAACTGAAATAACACATGGCCATGAGTATTCAGACCCTTTGCTCAGACTCTAATATTTAAGTAACATGCTGTCCATTTCCTTGTGATCCTGTAAAGGTTCATTGGATGCAGTAAAGAGCAGGAGGCAGAGAAGGGGTTAACAAGAATTTACTTAAAACAATTTCTGAGTAGGAATTCAAGGAAACCTCCAAGCAAGGAGATGATTATGCAAATACTGAACTCACATAAACAGATACGCAATAAACGAAATGAGAAGGGGGAAAATGAAGGTAATGACTTATCGATTGGAGTTCTTGTTGGGGAATGGTTGGAACAGCTCCCGACGGCGTCGCAATCCGTGAACAAAGTCTCTGGCTCTGCTGCGTAGAAGTGAGATGCACTGTCTCCTGACCGTGCCGAAGTATCCGGACTTGTTGGTCTTGAGTCCATTGATCTTGGGACCGTTGAAGCGTGGGTACAGTTACTTCTGCTGATTCCTCGAGAGTGACAAAGTACACCGGGAGCACAATGCCATACAGGCCCCAGGAGTAGCAAGGCCTCCCACAGAAACACAAAGTTCAGAGAAAGACGGTACGTCTGCTGCACTGCACATTATGGGGCAGGTTCATGGAGAGCACTCGGTAATGAATGTAGGAGTTGGTCAGTCTGTAAAGGGCTGGCGTCAGTGGCGGTATGAATCGGAATTGAGGAGAGAGAGTCAACCTTCGTCCTGCACTGAAGTCGCCTTCCCACCAAGTCTCTCTCTTTCCCGTGTTCAGCTCCTTTTATGTCCCCCACACCCACTTCTGTCAGGTGCTCAGGCCCTCCCCACACAGACAAGTCGCCCCCTGCAACAGTGATGACGGTCCCGATAGTTCCGGTTCCAGGGCGTATCTCGAACTGACAACACTGTTCCTGTTTGTCTCCTTACAATCCTCCCTGAGATGGTTCTACTCTTTCATTGGAGTACAGCTGTTTAATTAAACTGATAGGACTTGATTTGTAAAGGCACACACCTGTCTATATAAGACCTCACATCTCACAGTGCATGTCAGACCAAATGAGAATCATTAGGTCAAATGAACTGGCCAAGGAGCTCAGAGACAGAAATGTGGCAAGACACAGATCTGGTCAAGGTTACAAAAGAATTTCTGCAGTATTCAAGGTTTCTAAGAGGACAGTGGCCTCCATAATCTTTAAAAGGAAGAAGTTTGGGACCACCAGAATTCTTCCTAGACCTGGCCGTCCAGCCAAGCTGAGCAATCGTTCGAGAAGAGCCTTGGTGAGAGAGGTAAAGAAGAACCCCAAGATCACTGTGGCTGAGCTCCACAGATGCAGTAGGGAGATGGAAGAAAGTTCCACAAAGTCAACTGTCACTGTAGCCCTCCACCAGTCGGGCCTTTATGGCAGAGTGGCCCAACAGAAGCCTCTCCTCAGTGCAATACATATGAAAGCCTGCATAAAATTTGCTAAAAAAAACCATGAAGGGCTCTCAGACTATGAGAAATAAGATTCTCTGGTCTGATGAGATGAAGATAGAACTTTTTGGTGATAATTCTAAGCGGTACGTGTGGAGAAAACCAGGCACTGCTCATCACCTGCCCAATACAATCACAACAGTGAAATATGGTGGTGGCAGCATCATGCTACGAGGGGGTTTTCAGCTGCAGGGACAGGATGACTGGTTGCAATTGAAGGAAACATGAATGGGGCCAAGTACAGAGATATCCTGGATGAAAACATCTTCCAGAGTGCTCTGAACCTCAGACTTGGGGGAAGGTTCACTTCACCTTCCAACAAGACAAAGACCCTAAGCACACAGCTAAAATAACAAAGGAGTGGCTTCAGAACAACTCTGTGATCAGTCTTGACTGGCCCAGCCAGAGCCCTGACCTAAACCCAATTGAGCATCTCTGAAGAGACCTGAAAATGGCTCTGCACCAACGTTCACCATCCAACCTGACGGAACTGGAGAGGATCTGCAAGGAAGAATGGCAGAGGATCCCCAAATCCAGGTGTGAAAAACTTGTTGCATCATTCCCAAGAAGACTCATGGCTGTACTAGCTCAAAAGGGTGCTTCTACTCAAAACTGAGCAAAGGGTCTGAATACTTATGACCATGTGATAGTTCAGTTTTTCTTTTTTAATAAATTTGCAAAAATTTCTTCATTTTTTTCCCAGTGAAGATGGGGTGCAGAGTGTACATTAATGAGAAAAAAATGAACTTTTTTGAATTTACCAAATAGCTGCAATAAAACAAAGAGTGAAAAATTTAAAGGGGTCTCAATACTTTCCGTATCCACTGTATATGACCTATTTATATTGGCATACAGGTGATAGACAGATAGATCAAGCAGGTAATTAACAACTACCTGCCTGTTACTTTTTAGGACTATAGTAAAAAAAAATAGTCGTGAATAATCCTTTTTACCATCAGTATTTTGTGTTTAAAATTTGGGTCATGGCAGTAATAGCTCAGGCACATTTATAGATTGACAAAGTCATGCCACCTTTTCTACATACCTAATTATCTGTTCTTTATGGCGCTGATCATTACTTCCTTCTAAATTAATTGAGTGAAATTGAGAATACAGGAATTCAATAGTAATATCTATCCTAGTTTTCCTAAAAGAGCATTCAGAATTTTCTCTCAAAGTTTTTTTTTAACTTTTTGTATATTTTTTAACATGGTGAAAAAGTGTGTAAGGGGATCCAACTTTTTCATATGAGAAATGTTGGTGGTAAATGAAGGTGTTTTGTTCCCTTTTGACAGGACTCTTGTTTTTTATATTTCCTTCTTGTCCTGTTACTGTCAAATAGCTGATGAAAGACTGGAATGTGAGCTGTGCTTTCTCATTGAGCATGAAAGTTAAATGAGGACAGGCATTATGCCAGACATCAAGAAACCTTTGAACTGGTGCGCCAGTCCTTAATTGGATGGAAGCCTATTCTCCTATTCCTTGCATGAGAGAATCCCACACAAGTCTGTACTAGTAACCCAAAAAGTGCCACTTTTCTTCTGCTGTTTGTTGCATAAAAGCATCTGCCAACATAAATAGGAGAAATAACGGGCCTCAAAAAGTGGCTGTTTTTTTTACCAAAGTAGTTGAGATGAGAAATAGACAATTGCCACTTTAGGAAAATGTAATTATACGCAGAACCATAAAACATTGATTCAATTGAATTAGCAATAGAAAGTAGAGATCAGCGTTTTCATCAACGGAGGATCATCTTTGAGTTGAATTTCCTGAACTTTGTGGTACAACGCCAATTAGAAAACTTTGAGATTCGCTTGTCAACTATTGCAGAAAAAAAATCGTTTGCACCATTTCTTACACTGCTGAAGCATCAGAAAGCTGATCAATGACATTTTGGGCTGCCGTGAACTTCATCATAATGCCCTGCAGCTATGGCATCAGATGGTCTAACTCGGTTTATTAAGCGGATCATACCTTGTACGGTGATGGTTAGTACCTGGGTAAACAGAGACCAGCAGGTTCCTGTGGAGCACAGCTGAGTCGCACTTAGTACCAGGGCAATGGGGTACTCGGCACCGAGCCCATGAAAGTCTATGGGGTTTGTCACTGGCAGCAGGACTCGGTCCGTGGCCCTGGGCGCTCATACAATTAGGGAATATTTACAGGGGATTATTTAGGATAGGTAGTTCGTGACGCCACCTGCGGTTTCTGGTAAATTGTACCAGCGCTGCTCTAAGGACTTTCACAGGGGATGTTATGGGGCAGCTTGGTAGTAAGTCTCCCACAGGTGAGACGGGTCCCTGGAAGTCTATGGTGATGATGATGATGCAGGGTGTAGTAAGAATTCAGCCAAACACAATGCAGCTTCTTTTCATACCTTTTACTGATGGTAGTTCAAGCAGATCCCGGGGAGCTGGTCGGGGTGGAGAGTGCACATTCGGGTAACAGCTGAGCAGGTTAGAGGCCTCCTTTACTTCCATGTACATGTGAGTCCAACTTGCCTGAAGCGAAGTTAACTCTGAATCTCCAGCTTTCTCAATAGCTGTACTGCCCGGCCAATATTGTGGTGGAGCCTTCTATGTGGTGAGAACAGAGTCCTTTTATGCGGGGCCCTGCTAAAAGTCCTTGTTCCTCCTGACTCCGATTACGTACTGACACTTAGGGCTGCTCTCTGCGACCTGTAGTCCAGATGCCTCCGGTTTTCTTGTTACTATGCTTGAAACAATAGCAACTCTTCGGACCCCGGTGTCCGGCAATTTAGTGCAGGCAATCCAATACCTAAAGCACTTCTCTAACTTCTCCACTGTGCCCTTCGCCCTGCTTCCCGCTTTTAACATAAGCACTTGTGGCAGTTGTGGAAAATGTCAGCTTCCTCTAGAGTTCGCTGAGCAGCTCTCAGTATCCTCCTTGCTTCAGCTTCTGCTGAGGTACTGATTAAGGTAGCTCTGACTAGGCTAGGATGATCCACTTCACCCGTACTAGCCTCCACTTCTTTGTCAGGTGAGCTACGCTAACTCTGCGAGGATTCAATCCTTTCTCCTCTCCTTCCAAGTCCAGACTCCACTGGCACTGAACTGCACTGTCCGAAGACAGGAAACAGACTGAACTCTGATTGCTAAGTGTCACTTCCTCTTGTACCCTGATGGGTGTGTCTAAAAGTGTGAGTGAAGTGCATAGATATCAAGCTTTGCTGTTACCTTCCTGTGCACTCTCCTGGACTTTTATGTGTGCCTGCGTAGCTGGGCTACACATCCCCCCTTGGTAAAACACAGCACTCCGGGCTGTAAAAGACAAAAAGAACATTTTGTTTTGCATTAACATAAACATTATCACTCTTCCCATCCGGAGGTGAGGATTTCTTAAACGTTACATTTTGTACAATGAAGAATACAAAAGTATCAAAAGTATCAAAATATCAAACATTCTCATATATACAAGATACTTGTGGAGGACCCGCACCAAAAACCTCCACGTGGGTCCTGGGTGGGCTGCAGGACTTCTGACTGCAGACCTCACTCTAGGCCACACATACGGGTTTTTCTTCAGAGGTAGATAGTAGTAGTGGTTTTATGTAAAACCAAGATAATGCACCGAAGCGCAACTATTTACAAAGACAAGTTCTTGGGCTGGCACAGTCCACAGCCTCTCAGTCCTTTAGCATGGTTAAAACACATTGATATATATATATTTCAAACTTTATACATTGTTCAGTGACAATAAACCCGGTCTGGGTCTTGCTAACTAGTCTACTAGGACTACTCCTGATAGCGAACAGGTAGTTTACCTTTAGTGATACGTTCTGACCTACGTGGGGTAGCGTCAGGTATAGTAGTCTCTAACCTTTCTGTTCTGCGTAACGGCAAACTATAGACACGACTCCACCTCTCTAGGGACCTGGCAAGCATGCTAGTGACTGGAGGAGGCGGTACTGCTTCACCAGCTTCACCAGAGGACTCCACTTCTTGTGGTGCTGCTTCTTGCGGGTCCGCTGCTTCGGGTTCTGATGGTTGAGGGTCTGCCGGAACAGGTTCTTCTGGAACTGGCTCAACTGGCACAATTGGTATGATAAAACTGCAGCACAGGAATAATTACAGCATCTCCCAATCTGGGCCAATCCGCAGGTAAATCTCCCAAATCCGTGTGTATGACGGCTTCAGCACTCTCTTCTTGATGAACAACAGGGTTTTCTTCACGGAGCTTTAATGGGCCAGGACACAACTTCAATTGATCTCTAGACACAGTTGCCGTCGTTTTTCCTCCATCCTTGCTGATGGTACAGACCTTGCTGTTATCGAAATTGGAATTTTGCACGACATAGGGCTCCTGTTCCCACTGATCATCCAACTTGTGTGTTCTTCTTTTCGTTTTGAGCACCATTTCTCCAGGCATTAAAGGCTTAGCGGGAGCATTTTTGTTATAGTTCATCTCTTGCTTTTCTCTTACTTTGTTGAGACTGTTTTCCACGCAGGCTTGTACTCTCTTGTACTGTTCTTGTCGAATGGTGTTCCCAATCTTCAGCACTGTCATCAGCCTCTGGTTCTACCACACCGAGTTCTAAGTCCATTGGCAGCCTTCCCGGTCTTGCTCTCATAAGGTAGGCTGGAGTGCAGTTGGTGGAATGCAGTTGGTGGAACTTACTGGAATATGATTGTACAAGTCAACCAGGTCAGGTAACAAGTCTGGCCACAGATTTCTTTCTTCCAGTGGTACAGTTTTCAGTAAGTCGAGGACAATGTGATTCATTTTTTCACAAAGGCCGTTGGTCTGAGGGTGGTATGGTGTTGTTCTGATCTTTTTACATCCATACAATTGACAGAATTCCTGAAACAGTTCAGCTTCGAATGCAGGACCTCGATCAGTCAGCACCTGTTCTGGATATCCGTGTGGTCTGCAGAAACTTGCTTGGAAGGTTCTGGCTGCTGTCTCTGCTGTCAGATCTTTAACAGGGGCGACCACCAGAAACCTGGAATAGTGATCCACCATGGTCAGGGCATATGTGTATCCTGACCTGCTTGGGGACAACTTGACGTGATCCAATGCCACGATCTCCAAGGGACGAGTCGTCCGGATAGGCTGCAAGGGTGCCTTCTGGCTACTGTAGTCTTTTCGCCTGAGGCCACAGGGTCCACAGTTCCGGCACCACTTCTCGATGGAGCTGCGCATCCCTACCCAGTAGAACCGGCACCTCAACAGGGTCTCCAGCTTTCTCCAGCCAAAGTGTCCTGCTTGATCGTGGTAGGCTTCCAGCACCATTTGGATGTCTGCTCTCGGGACCACTATTTGCCAAACCATCTCATGGGTCCTTGGGTCGACGTATCTCCTGCACAATTTTTCACGGTAAATGAATAACCGGCTTCTCTCATTCCACAGGAGCTTTGCTGGCATGGATGCATCTTTCTCCAAGGAGGAACCTTCCTGTTTTATCAGCTCCTTGACACGGCTGACCACGGGATCGCTGTCCTGAGTCTCTTTCCAGCTGTGATGAGGTAAAGGGTTCAACATCTCACCACACCGCTTCTTGTAGACCCGTTGCTCTTGGACCATCCCATTTCGGTGGAACGCAGGTAGCTCGATTTCTTCCAGATCATCTGGTTCTTCCTCCGTGTCGGATTCATGCGGCATTCTGGACAAGGCGTCCGCGTTAGCATTTTTACGGCCCGCTCTGTATTTGATAGTAAACTGGTAGTTTGACAACCGAGCCATCCAACGTTGCTCCATGGCTCCCAGCTTGGCTGTTTCCAGATGCGTCAAGGGGTTATTGTCTGTAAACGCAGTGAACTTGTTGGAGGCAAGGTAATGTTTAAATCTTTCGGTAATGGCCCAGACCAGCGCCAGGAACTCCAGTTTGAAGCTGCTATAGTTTTCCGGGTTCCTCTCAGTTGGCCTGAGTTTTCTGCTGGCATAAGCGATGACTTTTTCTTGGCCGTTCTGCTTCTGACTGAGGACAGCTCCTAATCCCTCGTTACTGGCATCTGTGTATAGCAGGAACGGTTGCCTGTAATCTGGGTAGGCTAAGATTTCATCGCCTGTCAGTATCTCTTTCATCTCTTTGAATGCCTCAGCTTGTTCTTTTCCCCAATTAAATGGAGGGTTTCTGCTCTTGAGAGGTTGTCCGACCAGGAGGTCCTGTAAAGGCGCCGCCTTCTTAGTGTAATCTTTCACGAACCTCCTGTAGTAACCTGTTAATCCCAGGAACTGACGCACCTCCTTCAGGTTCTTCGGCTCCGGCCATTTCTGGATGGCTGTGACCTTCTCGGGATCCGGCGCTACTCCTTCGGAACTGACAATATGTCCCAAGTACTGTACCTTCCGTTTGAGCAGATGGCATTTAGAGGGCTTCAGTTTTATCCCATACTTGGACAGTGACTCGAATACCTCTGCCAGGTGCTTCAGATGATCTTCATATGTCTTGGAGTAGACAATCACGTCGTCCAGATACAGCAACACGATTTCGAAGTTGAGATGTCCCAGACAGCTCTCCATCACTCTCTGGAATGTCCCGGGGGCACTGCTGAGGCCAAACGGCATTCTGTCAAACTCGCAGAGTCCCATTGGGGTGGTGAAAGCAGTTTTCTCCCGATCCTCCTCAGCCACAGCTACTTGCCAGTACCCACTAGTAAGGTCGAGGGTAGAAAAGTAGTTAGCCGTTTTCAGAGCAGCTAAGGATTCCTCTATGCGTGGTAATGGGTAAGCATCTTTATGTGTTATACGATTTACTTGCCTATAATCTACACACATTCGCATGCTACCATCCTTCTTCTTAACTAGCACTAGAGGTGCCGCCCAGGGGCTACAACTATCCCTTATCACCCCGGCTTTCTTCATGTCATGCAGCATTTCCTTAGCTTTCTGATAGTGGGCTGGAGGTATAGGCCTGTACCGCTCTTTGATGGGAGGATGACTGCCTGTAGGGATATGATGCTGTACTCCCTTAATTGTCCCAAAGTCAAGTGGGTGTTTGCTAAATACTTGTGCGTACTCTTGTACCACCCGTAGTACCCCCTGTTTCTGGTGGACGGAAGTGGTGTCGGTCCCAATATGAAGCTGCTGACACCAGTCCGCTACCGGGGTTGCCGGATCATTATCCTCCGCTGGTTGGCGGGAGGCTAAGGACTCGGTTGTGAGGATAGAATTGTTATCTACGGCATGTAGTTTAGCAACTGTAGCATAACGTGGCAAATTTACTTCATCGTCCCCCCAGTTGAGAAGTCGTACTGGTACTCTCCCATTTATTACTTCCACTACCCCTCTAGCAATCATGAGTGTAGGTCTGTGTTCGGAGCGATGGGGTTCTACTACTGCTTGGTAGTTCTGTCCTCTCAGACCCATGGCTGCTCTACACCATATTAACATTTCGCTCATTGGGGGTATTACAATGGGGTTCGAATCTGTGACCCGTACATTACCGATTTCACCATCCGTAAGCTTCGCCTGCTGCTGGCACATCAGGGCCCGGATCTCCCTCTGGATCACTCCCTTCTGCTTTGGCCTGGCAATTTCAGCGAGCTGTTGGAGCAAAAACACAACTTCTCCCAGACAGTTACTGATAATGTTAGTACCTAGTATCACATTTAAGGCATTCTCCTCATTTACAGTCCTGACTACTAGGAGTCCCTGATCCTTCAGCTCCACCCTGCCCACTTTTACATTTACGTTTTTGGCTCCAATTACTAGAACAGGGAGCCCATTGGTAGCGTACACTGTCAAGTCAGGGCTCGGGGGCTGGAGGCTGTCCATGGACCAAAATTTATTGTAAAGGACATCAGGTATGAAGGGTCACCTGAGATCCAGTGTCCAGCAGTGCAGGGATTGCAATCCCGTCCAGAATCATGGACAGGTAGGGTTGTCCACCCACGAACCTGCGGTTCCAGTCCAAGGGGCCTGATGAGTCTACTCCTGGGTGCTGGCCCTCTGACCCAGGATCGGCTCGTTTAAAGGACATTGCTGAGCCATATGACCTTTTTGATTGCAGCGGTAGCAGATGATCTCCCGGCGAGGATGGTGTTGATCAGGAGTCGCTCCTGGGGTGGTGTGGTCCTCCTCCGGTGAGGCGACGTCCTCCATTTCCTCCGGTTCATCCAAGGGACATCCTCCGGACAGTCGGCTAGTAGGATCTTTCCTCCTTCCTCTTTCCGCAGTTGCAGGGCATCCATTACAGTGGCTAAGTTCTTAGTCAGCTGGCGCACTTCCGCGCGCAGACATTCCAATTCACTAGGGGGCGCCACCTGCGTTTTAGCTTCTGCCACCTGCGGGGAAAAGGTGGGTACTGCCGGCTTAAGAGTGGCTTCACCCGGGTGATACTGATTTGCCACCTTAGGCTTTTCCAGGGGTCGCAGTCCCCTTATTGCAATGTCCTTTAGAGCATCAAAAGTGGCATCTGGATGATCTAAGGACCACCAGTTTACAGTTCTGCCTTCCCCTGGAGACCTCAGTCCCCGCACAAATTGCTCTTTCAACATTTGGCTCTCATCAATGGGACTTGTAGGGTTAGCCTGTTTGAGAGCTCGCAGGGCCCCCTGTAGTCGGCAGGCGTAGTCCCTAATACTGTCACCCGGTCCCTGGAAGCACTGATAAAATGCCATCCGGAGATCCGTTTCTGTGCGGTCCTCAAAGATGGCCTGTAGCTTTAAGAGTATTGCAGGTACCGACTCCTGTTCTGCAGTGGGCCAAGTCTCTACTTCTCTCTCAGCCGCACCAGCTAACTGTCCTATTACCACAGCAGCTTTTTGCTTCTCAGTCATGGAGTACATATCTAAGATGCTACATATTTTCCTTTTAAACCCTGGCAGGGTGTCTGGCTTGCCGCTGTACTGGGGAAGCCACTTCGCTCCAGGCATGTATGGGAGCGTTAGGGGCATAGGTGGGACCACCGGACCAGGTGAGGGGCCCGCACCTCCATCCTGCACTACAACGCCAAGCGGTAGGTTATTGGGGCCACCGGCGGGGGCCGCTCCGTCTGCTGGTTGCTGCGACATATTGATGCCCCCTTGGTTAAACTGAGCCTACCTCTTTCGCAGGCTACAGCGGTGGAGAAAGGACCTTCGTGGCAGGCACAGCGGTGGAGAAAGGACCTTCGTGGCAGGCACAGCGGTGGAGAGAGGACCTTCGTCGCAGGCACTCTGATGTCAGAGCGTTCACTTCCTGTTTCACAGGACCTGCCGCCGCGTCAGAGCTGGGGGCGGAGCCAGGCAACAGCGCGCTTTTTCAGGTACGCCCCCTTTCTTCACCAGCGCCTGAGGGCGCGAATATAGCGGTAAAGATGGTGGTATTTGGCGCCAAATGCAGCAAACAGTCTTTTTCACCAAACAGTTCAATATAGGCACACAGGACTCACAATTGCAAGTTTCGCATCCTGTTCGTGACGCCAAAGATTGAGTCGCACTTAGTACCAGGGCAATGGGGTACTCGGCACCGAGCCCATGAAAGTCTATGGGGTTTGTCACTGGCAGCAGGACTCGGTCCGTGGCCCTGGGCGCTCATACAATTAGGGAATATTTACAGGGGATTATTTAGGATAGGTAGTTCGTGACGCCACCTGCGGTTTCTGGTAAATTGTACCAGCGCTGCTCTAAGGACTTTCACAGGGGATGTTATGGGGCAGCTTGGTAGTAAGTCTCCCACAGGTGAGACGGGTCCCTGGAAGTCTATGGTGATGATGATGATGCAGGGTGTAGTAAGAATTCAGCCAAACACAATGCAGCTTCTTTTCATACCTTTTACTGATGGTAGTTCAAGCAGATCCCGGGGAGCTGGTCGGGGTGGAGAGTGCACATTCGGGTAACAGCTGAGCAGGTTAGAGGCCTCCTTTACTTCCATGTACATGTGAGTCCAACTTGCCTGAAGCGAAGTTAACTCTGAATCTCCAGCTTTCTCAATAGCTGTACTGCCCGGCCAATATTGTGGTGGAGCCTTCTATGTGGTGAGAACAGAGTCCTTTTATGCGGGGCCCTGCTAAAAGTCCTTGTTCCTCCTGACTCCGATTACGTACTGACACTTAGGGCTGCTCTCTGCGACCTGTAGTCCAGATGCCTCCGGTTTTCTTGTTACTATGCTTGAAACAATAGCAACGCTTCGGACCCCGGTGTCCGGCAATTTAGTGCAGGCAATCCAATACCTAAAGCACTTCTCTAACTTCTCCACTGTGCCCTTCGCCCTGCTTCCCGCTTTTAACATAAGCACTTGTGGCAGTTGTGGAAAATGTCAGCTTCCTCCAGAGTTCGCTGAGCAGCTCTCAGTATCCTCCTTGCTTCAGCTTCTGCTGAGGTACTGATTAAGGGTAGCTCTGACTAGGCTAGGATGATCCACTTCACCCGTACTAGCCTCCACTTCTTTGTCAGGTGAGCTACGCTAACTCTGCGAGGATTCAATCCTTTCTCCTCTCCTTCCAAGTCCAGACTCCACTGGCACTGAACTGCACTGTCCGAAGACAGGAAACAGACTGAACTCTGATTGCTAAGTGTCACTTCCTCTTGTACCCCTGATGAGTGTGTCTAAAAGTGTGAGTGAAGTGCATAGATATCAAGCTTTGCTGTTACCTTCCTGTGCACTCTCCTGGACTTTTATGTGTGCCTGCGTAGCTGGGCTACACACAGCCAGGCACAGCTCTCTCTTCCTCTAGCAGTTTGAACCTTTCTGATATTGAGATTTGTGACAAATTCATTCGATGCAAATAAAATTTTGGTGGAGAACTCATCTCTAAAAGTATATAAATTCTTTTAGCAATATTTACAAATTGCACCTTTGTTTTTGTTTTGATACTGAGTAGTATTAAATCACACTATAAATATATTGCATTACTAGTGTACCGATTAGATATGAGCGAATCTTTTTAAATTTAGCCCCTTAAGGACCAGGGGTATTCAGTTTTCACATCTCTGTTTTTTGCTCCCCTTCTTCCCAGAGCCATAACTTTTTACTTTTCTGTCAATATGCCTATGTGAGGGCTTGTTTTTTGTGGGATGAGTTGTACTTTTGAATGACACTATTGATTTTACCATATCGTGTACTGGAAAATGGGAAAAAAATTCAAAGTGCGATGAAATTGCAAAAAAGTGAAATCCTACAATTTTTTTTGAGTTTCTATTTTACCATGTTCCCTAAATGCTAAAACTGACCTGTCATTATGATTCTCCAGATCATTACGAGTTCATAGACACCAAACATGTCTAGGTTGTTTTTGATTTAAGTGGTGAAAAAAAACCTAAAGTTTGTAAAAAAAAAAAAAAGTTGCCATTTTCCAAGACCCGTAGCGTCTACATTTTTTGTGATCTGGGGCTGGGTAAGGGCTTATTTTTTGCACACCGAGCTGATGTTTTTATTGACACCATTTGGCGGTATATACGATGTATTGATCGCCCGTTATTGCATTTTAATGCAATGTTGAGGTGATCAAAAACAACGTAATTCAGGCAGTTTGATTTTTTTTTCTCGTTACGCTGTTTACCCATAAGATTAGTTCTTTTTAAGATCGGGCGATTCTGAAAGATACCTGATATGTGTGTTTTTTTTATTGTTTTATTTTGAATAGGGCGATTGGGGGGTGATTTGAACTTTTATACATTTTTACATTTTTTAATATTTTTTAAAACATTTTTATTTCACTTTTACTGGCTTCAATAGTTTCCATAGGAGACTAGAAGCTGCGATCATCTGATTGCTTGTGTTACATAGAGCAGGACTGCAGCCCTCCTCTATGTAGCAGAAATGCTCACTTGCTAAGAGGGCCGACCTCTGGGCGACGCTCATAGCAATCGAACTATGACAACCACAGGGGTCTGCTGCAGACCCCTGGTTTTCATGCCAACCCATCAGCGACCCGCGATCATCTGACACAGGCACCGATGGGCATGGTTTGCGAAGCGCTTCTGGCACGTACATGTTAAATGCCGCTGTCAGAGATTAACAGCGGCATTTAACATGTGCCGGAAAAGGTGTCAGCTCCCCAAACAGGGGGAGGCAGCCAATGATGGCAATGCACGTCATTGGGTGTTAAGGGGCTAAATTCACCAACAGTAAACATTTGGTTTGCAGTGAATAATCACATAAATCACATACCGTATATACTCATGTATAAGCCGACCCGTGTATAAGCAGACCCCCTAATTTTGCCACAAAAAACGTGGAAAACTTATTGACTCGCGTATAAGCCACGTGTATAAGTTGCCGTCCTGCTCTGTGCTCCCCCATCCAGCTCTGTGCGCCCCCATTCTCCTCTGTGCTCCCCTCCTCCTGCTCCATTATCCTGTCCTGCTCCTTGCTTTCCATCCTCCCCCATCCTGCTCCGTGCTCCCCATCCAGCTCTGCACTCCCCCATTCTCCTCTGTGCCCACCCCCGTCCTGCTCCGTGCTCTCCGTCCTCCCCCTCGTCCTGCTCCGTACTCTCCATCCTCCCCCCGTTCTGCTCCGTGCTCTCCGTCCTCCCCCCGTCCTGCTCCGTGCTCTCCGTCCTCCCCCAGTTCTGCTCCGTGCTCTCCGTCCTCCCCCGTTCTGCTCCGTGCTCTCCGTCCTCCCCCCGTCCTGCTCCGTGATCTCCGTCCTCCCCCGTTCTGCTCCATGCTCTCCGTCCTCCCCCGTCCTGCTCCGTGCTCCTTGTCCTCCTCCATGCTCCCCCATCCTCCTCCATCATACTCACCCTCCCCGTGCCATCGCTGAACGTCCCGCCGGCAATCCTGCGTTCTCCCCTGCTTCCTGCAGCTCTCCAGCGCTGAGCGGTGACGTAATACCGCTCATTAAGGCCATGAATATGGAGGCCACGCCCATGGGAGTGGCGTCGCGTCCATATTACATGACCTTAATGAGCGGGTATTACATCACCGCTCAGCGCTGGAGAGCTGCAGGAGGCCTGGGAGAACGCAGGATTGCAGGGACGTTCAGCGATGGCACGGGGAGGGTGAGTATGATATCCCAGCCACTGGCTCCTGCCGCCGCATCCCCTCCCCCACTGGTTTCTGCCCTATGACTCGTGTATAAGCCGAGGGGGCATTTTCAGCACAAAAAAAGGTGCTGAAAATCTCGGCTTATACACGAGTATATACGGTAAATATAAATACTCTAATTGCCTGGAAAATATGCATAGATCACTGTGAGCACCCATTGGATTCAATTTAACATGTTTTGAGCTCTATATTGCAAACAAAGCCTTTTTAAAGGGAACCTGCCACCTCATTTTGTCGCTATAAGATGCGGCCACTGCCTTTCGGGGCTTATCTACAGCATTCTATAATGCTGTAGAAAAGCTCCCGGTGTGACCTGAAAGATAAGAAAAACAAGATCATTGCAGGCAGCAGGTTCACACTCAGCACATGTGACAGACGTGACAGCCTGGAGACTCCATGGAGAGCGATCTGCTGCCTGCAACATCCTTCAGCATGGCCGGTTTGGCAGTGGGTCAGTAATAGTGTGGGGTAGCATTTCTTTGGAGGGCCACACAGCCCTCCATGTGCTCGCCAGAGGTAGCCTGGCTGCCATTAGGTACCGAGATAAGATCCTCAGACCCCTTGTGAGACCATATGCTGGTGTGGTTGGCCCTGGGTTCCTCCTTATGCAGGACAATGCCAAACCTCATGTGGCTGGAGTGTGTCAGCAGTTCCTGCAAGATGAAGGCATTGAAGCTATGGACTGGTCTGCCCGTTACCCAGACCTGAATCTAATTGAGCACATCTGGGACAGCATGTCTCGCTCCATCCACCAACGTCACATTGCACCACAGACTGTCCAGGAGTTGACGGATGCTTTAGTCCAGGTCTGGGAGGAGATCCCTCAGGAGAACATCCGCAACCTCATCAGGAGCATGCCCAGGCATTGTAGGGAGGTCATACAGGCACGTGGAGGCCACACACAACACTGAGCATCATTTTGACTTGTTTCCACTTTAATTTTGTCTTGTTTTGATTTTCATTTCGACTTGTTTCCACTTTCATTTTGGAGGTCTCTCCAAATCCAGGCCTCCATTGGTTCAAAAATTTGATTTCAATTGATGATTTTTGTGTGATTATGTTGACAGCACATTCAACTTTGTACAGAACAAAGTATTCAATGAGAATATTTCATTCATTTAGATCTAGGATGTGTTATTTGAGTGTTCCCTTTATTTTTTTTGAGTAGTGTATACAGTACAGACCAAAAGTTTGGATACACCTTCTCATTCACAGATTTTTCTGTATTTTCATGACTATGAAAATTGTACATTCACACTGAAGGCATCAAAACTATTAACACATGTGGAATTATATACTTAACAAAAAAGTGTGAAACAACTGAAAATATGTCTTATATTCTAGGTTCTTCAAGGTAGCCACCTTTTGCTTTGATGACTGCTTTGCACACTCTTGGCATTCTCTTGATGAGCTTCAAGAGGTAGTCACCGGAAATGGTCTTCCAACAGTCTTGAAGGAGTTCCCAGAGATGCTTAGCACTTGTTGGCCCTTTTGCCTTCACTCTGTGGTCCAGCTCACCCCAAACCATCTCGATTGGGTTCAGGTCTGGTGACTGTGGAGGCCAGGACATCTGGCGTAGCACCCCATCACTCTCCTTCTTGGTCAAATAGCCCTTACACATCCTGGAGGTGTGTTTGGGGTCATTGTCCTGTTGAAAAATAAATGATGGTCCAACTAAACACAAACCGGATGGAATTGCATGCCTCTGCAAGATGCTGTGGTAGCCATGCTGGTTTAGTATGCCTTCAATTTTGAATAAATCCCCAACAGTGTCACCAGCAAAGCACCCCCACACCATCACACCTCCTCCTCCATGCTTCACGGTGGGAACCAGGTATGTAGAGTCCATCCGTTCACCTTTTCTGAGTCGCACAAAGACACGGTGGTTGGAACCAAAGATCTCAAATTTGGACTCATCAGACCAAAGCACAGATTTCCACTGGTCTAATGTCCATTCCTGTGTGTTCTTTAGCCCAAACAAGTCTCTTCTGCTTGTTGCCTGTCCTTAGCAGTGGTTTCCTAGCAGCTATTTTACCATGAAGACCTGCTGCACAAAGTCTCCTCTTAACAGTTGTTGTAGAGATGTGTCTGCTGCTAGAACTCTGTGTAGCATTGACCTGGTCTCTAATCTGAGCTGCTGTTAACCTGCGATTTCTGAGGCTGGTGACTCAGATAAACTTATCCTCAGAAGCAAAGGTGACTCTTGGTCTTCCTTTCCTGGGGTGGTCCTCATGTGATCCAGTTTCTTTGTAGCGCTTGATGGTTTTTGCAACTGCACTTGGGGACACTTTCAAAGTTTTCCCAATTTTTCCGACTGACTGACCTTCATTTCTTAAAGTAATGATGGCCACTCGTTTTTCTTTAATGAGCTGCTTTTTTCTTGCCATAATACACATTCTAACAGTCTATTCAGTAGGACTATCAGCTGTGTATCCACCAGACTTCTGCACAACACAACTGATGGTCCCAACCCCATTTATAAGGCAAGAAATCACACTTATTAAACCTGACAGGGCACACCTGTAAAGTGAAAACCATTTCCGGTGACTTCCTCTTGAAGCTCATCAAGAGAATGCCAAGAGTGTGCAAAGCAGTAATCAAAGCAAAAGTTGGCTACTTTGAAGAACCTAGAATATAAGACATACAGTCATGGCCAAAAGTTTTGAGAATGACACAAATATTAATTTTTACAAAGTCTACTGCTTCACTTTTTCTAATGGCAATTTGCATATACTCCAAAATGTTATAAAGAGTGATCAGCTTAACAGCAATTACTTGCAAAGTCAATATTTGGCTAGAAAATGAACTTTATCCCCCAAAACACATTTCAACATCATTGCAGCCCTGCCTTAAAAGGACCAGCTAACCTCTTTTCAGTGATTACTCCATTAACACAGGTGTGGGTGTTGATGAGGACATGGCTGGAGATCAATCTGTCATGATTAAGTAAGAATGACACCACTGGACACTTTAAAAGGAGGCTGGTGCTTGGCATCATTGTTTCTCTTCTGTTAACCACGGTTATCTCTAAAGAAACGTGTAGTCATCATTGCAATGCACAAAAATGGCCTAACAGGGAAGAGTATCGCAGCTAGAAAGATTGCACCTCAGTCAACAATCTATCGCATCATCAAGAACTTCAAGGAGAGAGGTTCCATTGTTGCCAAAAAGGCTTCAGGGCGCCCAAGAAAGACCAGCAAGCGCCAGGACCGTCTCTTAAAAGTGTTTCAGCTGCGGGATCGGGCTACCAGCAGTGCAGAGCTTGCTCAGGAATGGCAGCAGGCAGGTGTGAGTGCATCTGCACGCACTGTGAGGTGGAGACTCTTGGAGCAAGGCCTGGTCTCAAGGAGGGCAGCAAAGAAGCCACTTCTCTCCAGAAAAAACATCATGGACAGACTGATATTCTGCAAAAGGTACAGGCAGTGGACTGCTGAGGACTGGGGTAAAGTTATTTTCTCTGATGAATCCCCTTTTCGATTGTTTGGGACATCAGGAAAATGCCTCATTCGGAGAAGACAAGGTGAGAGCTACCACCAGTCTTGTCTCATGCCAACTGTTAAGCATCCTGAAACCATTCATGTGTGGGGTTGCTTCTCAGCGAAGGGAATCGGCTCTCTCACAGTCTTGACTAAAAACACAGCCATGAATAAAGAATGGTACTAGAATGTCCTCCAAGAGCAACTTCTCCCTACCCTCCAAGACCAGTTTGGTGATCAACAATGCCTTTTCCAGCATGATGGAGCACCTTGCCATAAAGCAAAGGTGATAACTAAATGGCTCAGGGAACAAAACATAGAGATTTTGGGTACATGGCCTGGAAACTCCCCAGATCTTAATCCCATTGAGAACTTGTGGTCAATCATCAAGAGACGGGTGGACAAACAAAAGCCTAAAAATTCTGACAAAATAAAACCATTGATTGTGCAAGAATGGACTGCTATCAGTCAGGATTTGGTCCAGAAGTTGATTGAGAGCATGCCAGGGAGAATTGCAGAGGTCCTGCAGAAGAAGGGTCAACAATGCAAATATTGACTTGCTGCATTAACTCATTATAACTGTCAATATAAGCTTTTGTTACTCATATGTTTGCAATTATTATATTTCTGTCTGTGATAAAAACATCTGTCAAACACACATAAAAACCAGAGGGCAGCAGATCATGTGAAAATATAATATTTGTGTCACTCTCAAAACTTTTGGCCATGACTGTATTTTCAGTTGTTTCACACTTTTTTGTTAAGTATATAATTCCACATGTGTGTTAATTCATAGTTTTGATGCCTTCAGTGTGAATGTACAATTTTCATAGTTATGAAAATACAGAAAAATCTTTGAATGAGAATGCGTGTCCAAACTTTTGGTCTGTACTGTATATATATATATATATATATATATATATATATACTGTATACAGTATATGTATAGTCTATATATAGTCTCCTCTACAGGTGAGAGATCACACTGGCAGACGCGTTTCAGACCCAAAGGTCTTTAGTCATTGCAAATTGTCACTCAGATGGTGTGTGAACAAGTCTAATATTGGACTAATTGGAGCAATGAAGAGGGATCAACAAATTATTTCAAGCAACAAACACACTTTAGTAGGTGAACACTTGTGTATAAGTTTCAGGGTCATGTAGTTTTTTCCTCTTTAAAAAATTAATCATAATAATAATACTAATAGTAAAATAAATAAATTCAAAAATCCACATGCTTTTACCGAATAGGAATGGACCAGGAAATCTAGGTGGAATCATGTTCCAATAGTAAGCACACATAACTGACAGCTGTATTCGAGTGGCGTGTGAACGTGTCTAATATTAGACTACTGGAGCAATGATGCAGGCTCAAAAAATTTGTTTCAAGCAATGCGCACATTTTGGTAGTTAAACACTTGTGTTAAAGTGTGAGCAGGTAGCGGGATGCAGTAATAGACGGGAGGCAGAGCAAGGGTTAACGTATTTACTTTTAACAAGTAGTTACTCCATGCAGGGAGATATTTGGTAAACAGGAGTAATGCGGTAATAAGGGATAAAGGGTAGGCCTTTTAGGGGGTAAAATGCAGGTAAAAGGAGGACAAAAACAGTTTTAAGGTATAACTTATCCGGTCCAGATGTCTCCCGGACTGGAATGTTCACAAGGCAGAAGATGGCGCCAACTAAGGTAAATGAGTAGTTGATCCGGCATGGTCCCGGGGAAGTAGATGCGCTGATGTCTGTAATGGGGTCCCGGTTCCGGGATGAAGTATAGGGAGCGGGTCACAGTTCAAGGCTTTGCTGGGGCTCAACGTGGCCCGACAGTTATGCACCGGGGAGTCAGGATACAGTTCGTGGTAGCAACCCCAGTCTCTCTTAAGCGGTCTGCACACGGTACTCATGGTCCCAGAGCGTTAGGCACCTTGCCCTGCGGGAGCCACTGGACACTCAGCCAGTCTCTGGTCACAGTCCCCGTGAGTGGCCGCATGTGCGCTGCGGCGCGGGCCTGCTCTGCGGCGGTGCTCAAGGAACGGAGCACAGCCTTCTCATTGCCGCGCACTGTCTCTTCCCGCCAAGTCTGACTGCCTCCGCGAGCGCTCAGGCTTTTTTTTAGCTTAACCACATGCCCCACTAACAAGTGCAAAGGTCGGTCAAGTTCTCTAAGCTTTCCCCCGGACAACATGGGAGACAGCCCCGACAGTTCCGGACCCGGCGTGAAAGAGGTACCCCCTGTCCGGTCCTTCTTCTTACAAAGGTTTCAGGATTTGGGAGATTTCTCTTTAAAAACAATGGCAGATCTCAAAACACACAGATCACATTTTCATTTACCAACAGAAGCAACTCTTGAATTCAGATATAGTTGCAATGTGTGGTTTAATACTACCCTTTCTTTTATCACTGTGTGAAAAAAACAGCTATATAAAGTTGCTGTTGCTGCAGTATATCACAGTCACACACTGAGTGGTGATCATGAGACACTACAACAGTTCACTGTATACAGGGTCGGACTGGCCCACAAGAGAACCGGAGGATTCTCGGGTGGGCCCAGGCACAGACATCTGCTGGCATACAGGGCCGACAGGTTCCTAGGGCCCCTGCTTCCCCCAGTCAGTGGTGTGTCGCTAATAGTGGCACACCACGCAGCTGCTATGGGGCCTGTGAGTCAGGGGGCCCACCCGGCACCAGCGGCGGAGCAGGTGACAGGAGGCAGGTGCCGGCTGTTGCGGCTAAAACCTGTGCCCGCTGCTAAAGAGACATTAATATTCACTGCAATCCACTCCCATGGGCATGGAATGCAGTGAATATTAATTTCTCTTTAATAGTGGGCAGCAGGGCCGGCGTCAGCACCTGGGCTAGTGCCGGGGCCCTGAGCTAGTGGGGCCCACTTGCCATCGGGACACCAGCGCGATATGGGGGCCGTTGCCTGTGCCAGTGCCGACAACTGCAAGTGGGCCCCGGCTCTTGCAATACTTACCTCTCCCCGCTCCACCTCTGCAGCGTCTTCTGTGTCTTCTGAATGTGACGTTCCGGTCAGAGGGCACAATGACCTCACATCTGTGTGCCCTCTGCTTGAACAGTCACAGTTCAGAGAGCTGGAAGACGGTGACGCTGAGGAGTAGAGCATTGGTCAACGACGAGAAGTGAGTATTTAATTTTTTTTATGTTTGGAGCATTATATATGGGGACCATCATACACTGGAGCATCATATATGGGGCCCATTATACACTGGAGTATCATATATGGGCCCATCATACACTGGAGCATCATATATGGGGCCCATTATACACTGGAACATCATATATGGGGCCCATTATACACTGGAACATCATATATGGGGCCCATTATAAACTGGACCATCATATATGGGGCCCATCATACACTGGAGCATCATCTATGGGGCGTATTATATATGGATCATTATATGGACCCATCATACACTGGAGCATCATATATGGGGCCCATTATATATGGACCATTATATGCGCTCATTATATACTGGAGCATCATATAATGGGCTCATTATATGGGGCTCATCAAATACTGGAGCATCATATATGGGGCCCATTATATACGGATCATCATATGGAGCCCATTATATATGGATCATCATGTGGGGCCCTTTACATATGGAGCATTATATGGCGCCTATTCTGTATGGAGAAATATATGGGGCCCATCATATACTGTACGAAGCAATATATGGGACTCATTATGTATGGAGCAATGTATGGGGCTCATTATACTATTTGGAGAATTATATGGGGCTCTTAATACTGTATGGAGCAATATATGGGGCTTATTATTCATTATGGAGCATTATATGGGGCCCATTATACAATATGGAACAATATATGGGGCTCATTATACTGTATGGAGCAATATATCGGGGCTATTATATACTGTACGGAGCAATATATTGGGCTCATTATTCTCTAAGAAGCAATATATGTGGCTCATTATACTGTATGGAGCATTATATGAGGTTCATTATTCTGTATGGCTCAATATATGGAGTCTATTATATACTGTATGGAGCAACATATGGGGCTCATTATTATGTATGGAGCAATATGTGGGGTTCATTTTACTGTATGGAGCAATTAATGTGGCTCATTATGCTCTTTGAGGCACATCCTGTACTGTATGGAGCATTATATGGGGCCCATTATATATGGAGCAATATATGGGGCCCATCATATACTGGAGAATTTTATGGAGCCCATCATATACTGTATGGAACATTATATGGGACCCATAATGTATGGAGCAATATATGGGGCTCATTATACTGTATGGAGCATTATTTGGGGCTCATTATACTGTTTGAAACATTGTATGGGGCTCATTATACTGTATGGAGCAATATATGGGGCCTATTATATACTGTATGGAGCAATATATGTGGCTCATTATTCTGTATGGAGCAATACATGTGGCTCATTATGCTTTTTGGGGCCCATCCTACACTGTATGAAACATTATATGGGGCCCATCATATACTGGAGAATTTTATGGATCCAATCATATACTGTATGGAACAATATATGGGACCCATAATGTATGGAGCAATATATGGGCTTATTATACTGTATGGGGCATTATATGGGGCTCATTATACTGTTTGGAGCATTGTATGGGGCTCATTAGTCTGTATGGAGCAATATATGGGGCCTATTATATACTGTATAGAGCAATATATGGGGCTCATTATTCTGTATGGAACAATATATGGGGCTCATTATTCTGTTTGGGGCAATATATGGGGCTCATTATGCTCTTTTGGGCCCATACTTTACTGTATGGAGCATTATATGGGGCCCATTATAAATATGGAACAATATATTGGGCCCATCATATACTGGAGAATTTTATGGAGCCCATCATATACTGTATGGAACATTATATGGGACCCATAATGTATGGAATCATAGAATCATCGAATGCTAGAGTTGGAAGGGACCTCCTGGGTCATCTGGTCCAAACCCCTGCTCAATGCAGGATTCACTAAATCATCCCAGACAGATGACAAAAAAACATTCTGTTAGTTGCTGCCCACTGCTCCAGTTTATTTATATATTTTTCAATCCTCTCTCTCTTCTCTAGTATTAGCTATCCCTCCCATCTTTTGTGTCATCAGCAAATTTAATTAGTTTACCCTCCATTCCTTCATCTAAATCATTGATAAAGATGTTGAACAATACAGGGCCCAGGACAGAGCCCTGTGGTACCCCACTTGAGACATTCTTCTAACTGGATGTGCAGCCATTTACGACCACTCTTTGGGTCCGATCACTAAGCCAGTTATGAATCCACCTAACAGTTGCCTTGTCCATTCCATACTTAGTCATTTCTTCTGAAGTCAAGATACACTATATCTACAGCATTTCCCTGATCCACCAGTCAGTGATTCTGTCATAGAAGGAAATTAAGTTAGTCTGACATGACTTATTAGTTACAAACCCATGCTTATTCCTAATTACTTCACTCTTATCCAGGTACTAACATACATGTTGTTTAATAATTTGTTCAAAGATCTTTCCTGGTATAGAAGTCAGACTCACTGGCTTATAGTTCCCTGGGTCCAACTTCTTCCCCTTTTTGAAGATAGGAACAACATTTGCTCTTCTCCAGTATTCTGGGACTTCTCCTGTTCTCCAAGAATTTATAAAGATTATGGATAGTGGTTCAAAAATTTCTTCTGCAATCTCCTTCAGTAATCTGGGGTGTAATTCATCTGGACCTGGAGACTTGAATTCATTTATGTTAGCTTAGTGTTTCCTCACTATCTTTCTGTGTATAGATATCCTGGATTCTCCTATTTCTTTAATAGGACAGTGAAGATCAGTTGATGTTACATTTCCTTTCTGAGAGAAAAGAGATGCAAAATAGGAATTTAAAAGTTCGGCCTTCTCAACATCCTTTCTTACCATTTCACCATTTTCATCCTGTAAAAATCCTATAGTATCTTTGACTTTTCTTTTACTTTTGACATATCCCCCAAATCCTTCTTTATTGCTTTTGACGTCTTTTGCAAGCCTTAATTCATTGTCAGCTTTAGCTAATATGATTCGTGCCCTGCAGGTTCTGCAGACGGCATTATATTCTTCTTTAGATATGTCTCCCTCTTTCCATTTGATAAACATTTCATTCTTCCTTTTTAGCATGTGTTTAAGTTCTGTGTTCATCCATCCTGGTTTCCTTAAATGCTTCCTATTCTTCCCTCTTTTCGGAATTGTTAACGATTGTGTTTGGAGAATCTCATTTTTCAAGATTTCCCATCCTTCCTGGACATTTTTGTCCTTAAGGATATGCAGCCATTGGATCCCTCCAATTCTCTTTCTGAGTCCCTTAAAATCTGCCTTTCTGAAATCTAACCTTGAAGTCTGAGTCTTCACAGGTCTTCCTCCTCTAGTTATCCAAAATTCTAAAATAGCATGGTCGCTACCTCCTAGGGTCCCAGCTACTCTTACCTCCTCAACCATTTCCTCCCTGTTTATAAGGATTAGATCCAAGGTAGCAGATCCCATTGTTTTCTCCCATACCTTTAGGAAGATAAAGTTGTCAGCAAGAGAGAATAAGAATTTGCTTGACCTGTTAGTTTTGCCTGAGAGAGATTCCCAGCAAATGTCTGTATAGTTGAAATCTCCCATGACCACTATGTCATATTTTTTTGAAGAACTTGGCCATTTGATGCATAAAGAGTTCATCCATATCTTCAGCTTGCACAGGCGGCCTGTAGTAAATGCCTACAATGGTGTCCTTTCCTTTGTTCTCTCCTTGTATTCTTACCCAAACAGTTTCCACAGAACTCTCAGTCTCTGAAGCTTCAATCTCTGTGCAAATATACGCTTTTCTAACATACAGTGCGACACCGCCTCATCGTTTATCAAGTCTCTTTCTTCCAAATAAGTTGTATCCTTGGAGCAACATATGGGGCTCATTTTACTGTATGGAACATTATATGGGGCTCATTATACTGTTTGGAGCATTATATGGGGCTCATTATACTGTATGGAGCAATATATAGGGCCTATTATATACTGTATGGAGCAATATATGGGGCTTATTATTCTGTATGGAGCAATATATGTGGCTCATTATACTATATGGAGCATTATATTGGGTCCATTATTCTGTATGGAGCAATATATGGTGCCTAGTACATACTGTATGGAGCAATATATGGGGCTCATTATTCTGTATAAAGCAATATATGTGGCTCATACTGTATGGAGCAATATATGGGGCCCATCATGTATTATATGAAGCATTATATGGGGCTCATTATATTGTATGGAGCAATATATGTGGCTCATTATACTGTATGGAGCAATATATGGGACTCATTATTTTGTATGGCGCACAATGTGATGCCCATGGAGGACTATACTGTCTAGTTTCTGATCTATTGTAAAATGTACAATAGATATCACTCATGTAATGTAAGAAGTAAGTGAAATCTTTGGCACTGTAATATGCCTATATTTCTCTGTCGTATCTGTGCATGATGAATTGTGGTGTACGTTAAAGTGGCCCACTGAGACTCTTTCACCCCGGGCCCATGAAAACCTGAAGCAGGCCCTGGGGATGAGGGTGCCATGCATACCAGGATGGTGATGAGGGAGCTATGTATACCTGGATTGGGGACATATATATATGCCAAAACAGATGATATTAGTACAATTAGTATTTTCCTCCTCCAAAGCCCAGATGTGTCTTATGGTCCGGTGCGTCTTATGGTCTGACATATACGGTATATATCAGTTAACGAGTGAGTATGTGGTGGCCATAATTCTGTATGACTGCAATATATTCTACGAGGGTGGCTGCATTATATTCTACGTGGGGGGCTGCATTATACTATATGAGGGCTTCCTTATATTCTATAAGGGGGCTACATTATATTCTATGAGGGGGGCTACCCCAAACCCTGCTATATCATTAAGATGTGTACTACTTTATATTATGCCTTAAAATTAGCGTGTTTTACCGCACAATTGGTGGGCTTGTAGTTATTTCTATGTAGCTACATAATGGGCCCCAAGAATGATTTTCTCTGGTGGGTCCAGGTGAATCTTAGCAGACTTCTCTGTTGTGAACACTTTTGATCTGGCTTCTGAGTTTGGGCTCCCTCTGGTGGTTGCTGCTGGTAATGGAGCTGGTCTGGCTGACAGAGGTCGATCACCTGAAGAGGATGATTGGAGATCAGGTGTTACTGACTGGGGAGATTTAAGTGACCAGCCTTCCCTTAGTTGTTGCCGGTGATTTGACTCTAAAAAAGGAAAAAATAAAAAAAAAAAAGTGTCAGAATTTTTTATATATTTTTTCCTCTTTTTCTTTGGGCGCCGTAGGAGGATTTTTTATTCAATGGAGGCTAAGCATTTGTCTGATCGTGTTGAGCAGCTCACTGCTGAAGTTCGGAGAATTTCTGCCTATCTTGCTCAGTTGTCTACTGTAGAACCTAAGATCCCTATTCCTGATTTATTTTCTGGGATCGGTCAAAATATTTGAACTTTAAGAATAATTGTAAGTTGTTTTTTGCCTTAAAACCTAATTCCTCGGGGAACTCGGTGCAGCAGGTTAAAATTATCATCTCCCTGTTGCGCGGTGACACTCAGGACTGGGCTTTTTCCCTGACACCTGGGGATCCTGTTTTGGCTAATGTAGATGCGTTTTTCAAGCTCTGGGGTTGTTGTATGATGAACCTAATGTTATTGATCAAGCTGAGAAAACCTTATTGGCATCGAACCAGGGTCAGGAAGCGGCAGAGTTATATTGTCAGAAATTCCGAAAGTGGGCAGTCCTTACTAAATGGAACGATGATGCCCTAGCGGCTCTTTTTAGGAGTCTGGCTGAGACCGTAAAAGATGTTATGGTGGGATTTTCAGTCCCCTCTGGTCTCAACGACTCTATATCATTAGCCATTCAAATTGACAGATGTTTACGTGAACGTAAAACTATGCGAGAGGCGGTTTTGCCTTTCGAACAAACCTCTGAGCCCATGCAGTGTGATAGGGTTATTTCTAGGGCTCAACGTCAAGAATTTAGAAGGCGTAATAAGTTGTCCTTCTTTTGTGGGGACACCTCTCATAGTATTTCCGTCTGCCCTAAGCGGGAAAAACGTTTTGCTCACTCATTTGTTTTGGGCAATGTACAGCCTAAATTCCTCTTGACGGTTACCTTGATCTGCTCCTTATCTTCATTTTCTGCTAAAGCCTTTGTTGATTCAGGAGCAGCTTTGAACCTGATGGATTTTGACTTTGCCAAACGTTGTGGTTTTCCCATGGTACCCCTGCGGACCCTATTCCTTTGAGGGGTATTGATGCTACTCCTTTAGCGGAGAATAAACCCCTGTTTTGGACCCAGGTGACAATGCGGGTAGCCCCCGGACCACCAAGAGAATTGTAAATTTTTGGTGTTACGTAATTTACATGACATTATTGTACTGTGTTTTCCTTGGTTGCTGTCATGTGTGCATCGCCACGAAGATCGTCGCGGTTGCACATTCTGACTTCTCACAGCTGAGTTGCTGTTTCTTTGTGTTTGGCAGTTAGGGAGTTAATTCTGTCTGTGCTCAGTTCTGGGACTGGGTGCAGTTTTCTCCCGGCTGCAATTAATTATTTGTTGATTGGTTTCCTTTAAATCTCTGGTTGTCTGTGTTGGGAGTTGCCAGTGAAATTCTTCATGCAGACCACAGATAGGATTGTATCTGTATAGACTTAAGTTAAAGAGCTCCTTAGTTGTTTTAAGCTCACCTTGCTTAGAGTTTAATATCCCAGATCATTTATGTTCCTTCTGTGTTTGAGTGTGTATGCAAGTCTGTGTTTTCTCCAGTCTGTCTTATATGTCTAAATCTGTGTATTTAGCAGAGATCAGCCCATATCCCTTTGGTGGTAATCAGAATCCTTCTTAGGACTGATTACAGGGTTCAGGGACTGATAGGAGACAGGGTTAGGCTGGAGACTTGGACCTCTGAACCATTATCAGTACCTCCAAGGTGAGGGATTAGTTAGGACCCCAGTTTAGGGTCAGTTAGACCCCGGTCCTCCTCTTTCCTGTGACAGTGTATCAAGTCCTCAAGATTAACCCTGAGTTCAACGGATATCGTGTCAGGTAAATCTATTCTATATTTACATGCTGATGTTGCTAATCTATATGTTGTATAGAGTGTTGTTCTTTTAAGAATAGTTTACTGACATCGTACACATATCATAAGACCGCGTGACAGTTGCAGACCGATAATCCTGTTCTGGATTGGACATCTGTGTCTGTGGTTAGTTGGGGTTGTCAATGTGTCCGTAGTGACACTCCTGTTTTCTCTACCTCTCCCCAGTCTCCGGAGATCCCTGACTATTTGGCTGATTTCTCTGATGTGTTTAGTGAGAGAGTAAGTCTGCGTCCTTGCCTCCTCACAGGAGTTATGATTGCGCGATCGAGTTAGTGCCCGGTTGCAAATTTCCCAAGGGTCGGCTCTTCAATTTATCTGTACCTGAACATGATGCTAAGCGATCTTATATCAAAGACTCATTGGAGAAGGGCCATATTAGACCGTCCTCTTTACCTTTAGGTGCCTGCTTTTTCTTTGTGGCCAAGAAGGATGGCTCATTGAGGCCATGTATTGACTATCGTCTCCTTAATAAAATCACTGTTAAATATCAGTATCCGTTACCCTGATTTCTGATTTATTTTCCAGAGTGAAAGGTGCTAGTTGGTTTACGTAGCTTGACCTCAGGGGGGCTTATAATCTTATTCACATTAAGCACGGTGATGAATGGAAGACGGCGTTTAATACTCCTGAGGGGCATTTTGATTACCTTGTGATGCCTTTTGGGCTCACTAATGCCCCTACCGTCTTCCAATCTTTCATGAACGATATTTTCCAGGATTTTGTGGACAAGTTTTTGATCGTTTATTTGGACGATATTTAGATTTTTTCCAATGACTGGGATTCTCATGTGGAACATGTTCAGACTGTATTCCGGATTTTGAAAGAAAATGCTTTGTATGTTAAGGGATCGAAATGTCTCTCTGGTGTACAAAAAATTTTGTTTTTGGGATTCATTTTGTCTCCGTCCACTATTGAAATGGACCCGGTCAAGGTTCAGGCCTTTTATGATTGGGTTCAGCCCACTTCCTTGAAGGCTCTTCAGAAATTTTTGGGTTTTGCTAATTTTTACCGTAAATTCATAAGTAATTTTTCTGGTATTGCGAAACCACTGACGGATTTGACCAAAAAGGGCGCTGATGTTGTGAATTGGTCTCCAGAGGCAGTTTCGGCATTTCAGGAGCTTAAGCGGAGATTCACTTCTGCTCCTGTTCTACGGCAACCTGATGTTTCTCTCCCATTTCAGGTTGAGATAGATGCTTCTGAGATTGGTGCAGGAGCCGTTTTGTCTCAAAGAGATCCGGTAACCTCTAAGATTAACCCTTGTGCCTTCTTTTCTCTAAAATTTTCCCCATCTGAACGTAATTATGATGTGGGGAATCGGAAATTATTGGCTATGAAGTGGGCGTTTGAAGAATGGAGACATTGGCTGGAGGGAGCCAAACATCAAGTTGTGGTCCTCACCGACCACAAGATCTTGATCTATCTCGAATGAGCCAAGCGATTGAATCCTAGACAGGCTAGGTGGGCCTTGTTTTTCACATGTTTTAATTTTGTGGTCTCCTTTCTTCCGGGCACTAAGAATATTAAGGCAGATGCCCTCTCTAGGAGTTTCTTTGCGGATTCTCTTGATATAACTGAGCCTACTACCATTCTAAATGAGGGTGTGGTTCTTTCTACTATCTCACCCAATTTTAGACTTGCCCTGAAGGAATTTCAGGAGAATAAACTGGAACAATACCCCATGGGAAATTGTATGTCCCCGACCAATGGAGGAGGAGAGTAATGTCTGAAATTCATTGCTCCGCGCTGGCTGGTCATCCTGGTATTTTTGGTACCAGAGATTTGTTGAGTCGGTCTTTTTGGTGGCCTGCTTTATGTCGGGATGTCAGGAATTTTTTGTGCAGTCCTGTGGGACTTGTTCTCGGTCCAAACCCTGTTCTTGCTCGGGTGGATTGTTAGTGCCACTGCCGGTGCCTAGGAGGCCTTGGACCCATATCTCAATGGATTTTATTTCTGACCTCCCTGTCTCTCAGAGAATTACTGTTATCTAGGTGATCTGTGATAGATTTTCCAAACCACTGCCGAAGTTGCCATCCTCTTCCGAGTTGGTGCCCTTGTTTTTTCAGCAGGTGGTTCGTTTGCACGGCATTCCGGAGAACATTGTGTCTGACAGAGGAGTCCAGTTTGTTTCCAGATTTTGGAGAGCCTTTTGTTCTAAACTGGGAATTCAGTTGTCCTTCTCCTCTGCATTTCACCCTCAGACCAATGGGCAGACTGAGAGAGCAAACCAGATTTTGGAAACTTATTTGAGATGTTTTGTGTCTGCTGATCAAGATGACTGGGTCTCTTTTTTGCTCTTGGCTGAATTTGCACTAAACAATAGGGCTAGTTCTGCCACTTTGATGTCCCCTTTTTTCTGCAACTTCGGGTTTCATCCTCGGTTTTCTTCAGGGCAGGTGGAGGCTTCAGCCTGTCCAGGTGTTGATTCTATGGTAATGAGAATGCAGCAGATTTGGAATCAAGTAGTGAATAAGTCATCTCACTCTCAGGAGAAGGCCCAACGGTTTGCCAACCAACATAGGACTGATGGTCCCCGGTTTAAAGTAGGTGACATGGTTTGGTTGTCCTCAAAAAATATTCCTATGAAAGTTGTGTCTCCAAAATTTAAGCCAAGGTTTATTGGACCTTATAATATTTTGGAAATCCTTAATCCTGTTTCTTTCCGTTTGGCTCTTCCAGGAACGTTCAAAATTCACAACGTCTTTCATAAATATTTGTTGAAAAGATTTGTTGAGCCAGTAGTTCCCATGGCTGCGCCCCCTAATCCTGTATTGGTTAAGGGCAATCTGGAGTATGATGTAGAGAAGGTATTGGATTCTCGTCTGGCTAGACAGAGACTCCTGTACTTGGTCATGTGGAAAGGTTATGGTCAGGAGGATAATTCTTGGGTGTCTGCTTCTGACATTCATGCCGAGAGATTGGTTCGCGCCTTTCACCGGGCCCATCCTGATTGGCCTGGTGGCTTGGGTGAGAGTTCAGTAACCTCTCCTCAGGGGGGTACTGTTGCGAACACTTTTGATCTGGCTTCTGAGTTCGGGCTCCCTCTGGTGGTTGCTGCTGGTAATGGAGCTGGTCTGGCTGACAGAGGTCGATCACCTGAAGAGGATGATTGGAGATCAGGTGTTACTGACTGGGGAGATTTAAGTGAGCAGCCTTCCCTTAGTTGTTGCCGGTGATTTTGTTTTCTTGCTGAGCCTTTTGGATGTCTGCTTGCTCCCTGCTTTGTCCTGCATCTTTCAAATAACTTTTGTCTGTTTTTATCTGTGTTTTTTTTCCCTTTTGCTTTTTTCTATTTTCTGCTTTGCTGGTGTTAGTTCAGCCGGGTACCTGTGCTGGACTCTGTTTTCCTTTATTTCTGGTCCCCTGCTATTTCAGTATCGGTTTTGTGTCCAGTTCACACCAGAGTTCTGATTTAGTGGGGGAGAGGTCGTGAGGCCTCAGGATTTTTAAATATCAGACATGTTGGAATTTTTCTTAGGGTTTTTTGAGGAATTGCAGACAGTATCCTTTCCTGTCCTGTTCTATCCAGACAGTTTGGCCCCAGCATTTGCTTGCTCTATTTTCTGCCTGTGTTTGTACTTCATCTGTCTCACCGCCAATATATGTTTGGGGACTATCTATTCCTTTGGGGCTCTGCTCCGGGGCAGTTTAGCTTTTCCCTTTCTCTCTTTAGGCTTAGTTAATTCTTTGGCTGTGTCAAGGCGTCTACGGCATTGTAGGCACGTCCCACGGCTAATTCAAGTTGTGTTGTCAGTTTAGGGGTCTGCAATCCACTAAGTCACCAACCTCTCTGGTGTCTGGTTGCCTACCCTATTTCTCTATTATCCTCCTCGGTTACCGAATCATAACACTTCTCCAGACTCTCCCGAGACTCTTCAGTGGTCAGCTTCTCCCCACAAGAGTCTTCAGTCCTGAGTGTCCACAAAAATCCTTACAGAGCCTCTTCAGCCCACCTCGGTCAGGTCTCACTGAGCTCTCCACTTGAAGACCTCCTGGTCTTTTTCCAACATGTCCTCCCGCGTATAATGATGCACCAGAGCAGCTGCGTACCAGGCCTGTCGACACTCATATTTCACAAATTTCATAATCTCACCCGGACTCAGATTGTGGAGTCGGGAGGCCAGATATTTCTAATTGACTAATTGACTACGTCGCGGGTCTGGGGATCCTCTATGAACTTCCTCAGGGCACTGTTGGGTCCCTCGAGCCACCTCCTCAATATTGGTCTGTCAATTTTCTACAGGCCAGTGGGTTCATCTTAGGCATGTGCTCAGCTATGCACCACCGCCAGTAGTCAGGGGCTATCATTTGGTGGGGTGCTGAGAATGTCACATTCAATTTCCTACCAGTTAACATGGGGGACCTTCTTCCCAGTCACTCTTACCTTCTCCTCGCTGATGTCAGGCGTGACCACACTCACCTCCTCTTCAGGGATACTCTTGTTCAGGACATGAACAGGGACCAGCTCCATTGGAGTGAGCTCTTCCTCCGCTTCTGGGGCCAATGTTCCTACCTCAGTGCCCTCTGAGATCTTTCCTCCCAGAGTGGAGGGAGTCTCATCTTCTGGCATTCAGCTCCAGCACAACACCTTGAGCTTGTGAATCAGAAGATCCATGTCCGTCTGTGGTGTGGTCGACCACTGAATCATTTCCGGTGGCAGAGATGTCAGTCCCTGAGCATTGCCGGTCATCCGGTGACTTCCTGCTGTGGCACTGAGGGAGTTGGCAGATCCATCTGTATTCCATCAGCTCTGTTCCTTGACTGCACAAAGCTCACCACCACACCCCTCACTCCTCGTGTGCAGAAAGGAGAATGGCGTTGGTCGTCTTCTGGGGACACGCTTCCTGCATGTCCAGCTTCACCTCTTCCTTGGCCCACTTTCTTCATACGAAGAACTTGCAAATGTAAAGTGCCCGATTGAGGTATTCGTGGGCGAGTTGCTGCTTCCACTCACTCTAGCACTCTACGAACAATGCATGTCGCCATTACTTGTGGCCTGCAGGCCTGCATTGGCTTTAGATTTTCCTCTTCTGGAATCCTGGCAGCAATCAATCCAGGGGACACAGGATTTGTAAAAACAATCAACCTTTTAATGAACCATTGGCAGTCTTTACAAACAGGCATATAGGATAAGGTCCAACGGGTTGTCGTCTTTCCCACAAGTGCCAGACACAACTTCAGCCCTGGTTCTTGGTATAGGTAGAATGTAAGTGTTAGTGGAATCTAACTGCGTGGGATAAAACAAAACTGAGACCAAAGCTGAGGCAAACAAGTGTATTTAACAAAATGAGAAACTGCACCAAATCTAAAAGAGAACTTCCTGCAATAGAAGGGCACAGCACAATATAGAAATGAACAGCAAACTGAATAGCGGGGTGTGACTGCTAATATGCACAAGTCCAGCAGTAATATGAAGCGAGAGTACGAACGGCACTTAACGTAGAAGTCCAGCAAATATATGCGCAAGAGTGTACACAGCACTTAATGTAGACGTCCAGCAATATTATGAGCAAGAGTGCACACAGCAACATAACAGGATAAGGTTACTAAATGTACCTTTAGGGCTGAAAAGTCCCGCTCAAGTCCAGCATCGCAGCCCACACAGAACAAAGTCCAAGAAGTGATAACTATGTCAGAATCTCTCACTGACCACAGCAGTTCCAGAGATGAGTAGCTCCACACTAGAAGTCCAGAAAATAAGTAACACCGGCAGGATAAGGAAGCCACACAGAGGGCTGAGGCAGCTGTAAGTGGAGAGGCAGAGCACCGAGTAATGAGCAACAGCAGCAGCAAGAACTCCAGAAGCAGACCAGGAGGAAGCTAAGAAGCCAGCAACAACAAAATACTCAGGCAAGGAGGATCTCCTGAGCTGGACTTAAATAGCAGGGCAGACAGGAAGTTCCAGGACACTGCGAGGTACAAGACTCCATCTTGGACAAGGGCAAGCAGGCTCAATGGAAAATCCGGAATCTTTACTTTACTCCCACCTTAGAAGCGGCCTTAGGACGATTCAGGACCAGATTTTCCAGGATATTTCTGGTGAAACAGAGCAATCTTTTGAGGAGCACAGATATTACTCCCAAAAGTCCTCAAAACGGATATCCTTGCCACTTGATGAGGTACTGCAGCTGATTCCTGCAGATCCTGAAGTCCAGAATCTTCTCTACGACAAATTGTTCTTGTCCGTCCACCAACACAGGCTGAGGAGGAGGCAAAATATGACCCTGAAAAGTATTCAGAGACACTGGTTTTAATAGGAAGACATGGAACATAGAATGTACCTTCATGGTCCTTTGTAACTTCAGACGACAGGCAACGGAACTCACGTTAACAGAGATCTTGACTGGGCCGATGAATTTTTGTCTCAGCTTCTGTGATGGAACATTCAATTTCAAATTTTTCGTGGATAACCACACAGAGTCCCCTACCTTGAACATAGGTGCAGGCCTCTGAAACCTATCAACAGATCTTTTATATCTCTCCTGTGCAGTAGATAATGATTCCTTCAGACTTTCCAGATTCTGTTTCATCGCCGTCAACCTCTCATGAACTGCAGGCACTGGTGCATTGATCGAGAATCTGGGAAGAATACTAGGATGATAACCCAGGTTGGCAAAGAAGGGTGTTACCTTAGTCGATGCATTCTGTGAGTTGTAAAAAAACTCTGCTAGAGGAAGCGACTCCAACTAGTCTTTCTGCGAATGACTGATATAGCATGGAAGATACTGTTCCAGAGTCTGATTAGTCCGCTCCATCAGCCAATTAGTCTGAGGATGATATGCAGAAGACAGACCAACATTAACACCAAGCGCAGAACAGAATCCCTTCCAGAATCTGGACATAAATTGCACTCCCCAACAGAGATGATTTAGTCTGGAACTCCATGCAGCCGATACACATTCTGAATGACCAGATCTACTGTCTCCTTGGCTGAGGGAAGACCAGTACAAGGAATGAAGTGGGCAGCTTTAGTAAGGCGATCTATTACAACCAGGATAGAATTCTTTCCCCCAGAGTTGGGTAACTCCACTATAAAGTCCATAGAAATAGACCCCCAAGGGCGATAAGGGACAGGTAGTGGTTACAGCAATCCAGTAGGTGATACACGAGGAGTCTTAAAGCTTGCACATATCTCACAAGAGAGAACGTATCTCTCCACATCCTTCAGACAGGTAGGCCACCAAATAAAATGGTTCATGAACTCCTGTGTCTTCTGTACCTCCCGATGACCAGCCAACTTGGAGTCATGGTCAAACTTGAGGACCTGCAGCCTTACGACCTCCGGAACGTATAAATGTCGATCTCGGACCCACATACCATTCTTGAGAACTAAGCCCACATCATCAGTCGGGTTAGCGAGAAATGGGTCTGCTTCATAGGCCTTCTTAATAGTCTTCCATAAGTCCTCATTCTGGATGACTCTGACAAAGTTGGCATCCTACAAAATGGTCTTGGACAGGGTCCCAGGTACGGAATCCGTGGCATGGATTCGGGACAAAGCATCCTCTTTCCCATTACATGAACCTGGGCGGTATGAAATGACAAAGTTAAATTGATTAAAAGTAGACTCGAAGAGCCTGATGCGGAGAAAGAAATCCCACGGATCTAAGAAATTCCAGATTGTGATGATCCGTGAGCACAATAACTTGTTGTGCTGCCCACTGCAGATGATGCCTCCATTCCTTAAATGCAGCGATAATGGCTAGAAGCTCTTTCTCTCCCACATCATAATTCTTCTCTGCAGCAGAAAGTCTATGAAAGAAAAAAGCACATGGATGTAACAGACCCTGTTCTTTGCGAGAGGATGGCACCCAGAGGACAATCCGAAGCATCCACTTCCACGATGAAAGGATGTGCTGCATTAGGGTGAATCAATACTGGTGCAGAAGTGAAACAGGTCTTAAGACAATCAAAGTCCTCTTGAGCCTGTGTAGACCACAAGAAAGTTCCTTCTTGGTTAGTTGTGTAATAGGTCAAACAATTTCAGAGAAATTACGAATAAACCGTCTATAAAAGTTCGCAAATCCGATGAAATGTTGCACCTCCTTTACATTTTTAGGTACAGGCCAATCAAGAATAGCCTGTATCAAACTTGCCTCCATGTTAAGCCCCTGTGGCGAGATGACACAACCCAGAAATTGAATCTCTGTGCGATGGAATTCACATTTCTCAGGCTTGATGTAGAGATGATTCTCTTTCAGACGTCTCAAAACAGTTTTAAAATGCTCCTGGTGTTCCTGCAACGAATCAGCAAAAATCAAAATATTGTCCAGATAGATTACAGCAAAATGATCTAACAGATCTCTAAAAAAGTAATTAGCCAGGTGTTGGAAAGTTGCCGGAGCATTGCAGAGACCAAAAGGCATGACACGGTATTCGAAGTGCCCGTAACGACATCTAAACACAGTCTTCCATTCATCCCCAGAGCAGATCCGAAATAGATATAAACTCCTCGAAGATCCAACCTACAAAAGATTTTAGCATGTCGTACTCAGTAGTTCGGGAATTAACGGCAAAGGATAACGGTTCAGAATGGTTACCTTGTTGAGTTCCTTATAATCAATGCAGGGTCCAAGAGTTTCATCCTTCTTTTTGCAAAGGAGGGGTGAATGAAACCCTTAGCCAAATTCTCATCAATGTATTCCTTCAAGACTTGCAGCTCTGGCGCTGGCAGTGGGTAGATATTTTTGAATGGAATAGCCTCCACCAGAAGTAGTTCAATAGGGCAATTGTAAAGTCTATGAGGAGGAAGCTGATCTGCCATTTTCTTTTCACAAATATCAGAGAATTCATTAAAAATAGATGGTAACATAGATACCTCAGTGATACATTCCGTATCCTGAGAACTTGCCTAACTTGTTACTGGTGTCTCCCTTGGTGGAAAAGTGATCTACTTGGTCTCCCAGTTGATAATTGGATTCTGTGACTGCAGCCAGGCAATTCCTAAAATTAAAGGGAAATGTGGTGAAGAAATTAAAATAAAGGCTAGCATTTCCTGATGATTGGGTTCAATGAAAACCTCCAGAGGTACTGTCTCCTGATTGTCACGGGCAGTAATGGGAATACAGGGGACGAGGAACCTGGGCCCCTGAACTGCCCCTAAGGCTAAAGGAGGCCTTGTCTTTCCTTAACTTGGGGCGTACACTTAGAGGTAGTGAGGCCCAAGTCACCGACCTGCCCCGTCTCCTGTTTAGCCCTGGGCTAAACCCCCCAACACCCCTCAGGAGGTAAGACAGGGAATAAAGGGAACTACACCAACACAACAAAAGGAAGGAAAGACAGACACTAAGGGGTTAAATCAACTAAACAATGAAACTTAGCTTTCTCTGCTGTAATGCACCGCACAGCAGAGTAAGGCACCAGAAGAGGGAAGCAACTGAAGTACAACTGCTCTTAGCAAGCTCCTGACTCCAGCTTGGTTGGTCTCCAAATGGTAGAAATATCACCGACAGTCAGCTGACGCCTCAGGAGACCTGTTAAAGGATGAAGGGAGTGGTCTCCACCTTCTCCTGACAAGTCAGCAGCAATGTAATTACACCAGCGGCCACCGGAGGAAAAGACTGAGATTAACCCCCGGTGGCCTGAAAGAAAAAGATTCTAGTATGCAGAGAGAGATCTGCCACAGATCCAAATGTGGATCGTGAAACTGATCCACCGGTCCTGAAACTTAAGGAGAACCATCCACAGTTTCCATGGTTACCGAGGTGGCTCTCTGCTGAGTCTGTATGCCATGTTCCTTGGCAAAGGTTAAGTCCATAAAGTTACCTCCTGCCCCTGAATCCACCATGGTTGCACAGGAGATCCATTGTCCCGACAACCGGATCTTTAAGGGAATGTGTCTCTTTATCCATCTGTATTTTAGGAGAGGCAATCACCGATAGAGAATGAAAAACAGAATTCACAGAAAAACTGGACTCAGAAGCAACAGATTCAGCATCCTGATTCTCATATTCCCCTACAGCAGCTAGTACCTTGCGAGGCCGCTTGGGACAGTTAAAAAGGAAGTGATCTGATTGACCGCAGTAAAAACACAAACTTTCCCGAAAACGATGCTTCCTGCTCTTTGTTACTCTCATGTCTCTGTAAGGCATCAACTTACAAGGGAACTGGTTCAACTTCCCAAGAGGATTTACCTGCAGGTTCTTTAGGAGAAAGGGGAGAGTTAATGACACAGGCTGCAAATCTCTCCTGTCTATACATTCAGTAATTCATATGTCAATGCACATGCAATGCTGTATGAATGGCTCTAACTCTTGCGGAGCATCTGCATGGGCTAACTCGTCCTTAATCATACTAGAAAGTCCCCTCTTAAAAATGGGTAATTGGGCATAACAGTCCCAAACCGTATCCACCGCCAGCTGTCTAAATTCAGTAGCGTATTCAACGACAGTACGCTTACCCTGAAGTGATGATAAAAATGCGGTTTCAGCTGTAGTGCAATGATTAGGATCATCAAACATTATAGACATTGCAGCAAGAAAATCGTCAAGGTTATTCAAAGGAGGGTCACGAGTCTTAATTAGTGGATTCGCCCACGCAAGAGCTCGGGAGGTAAGTAACATAATTATACATAACACTTTGAATCGATCTGTAAGGAAGTGGGCTAGATGTACATCAAAATACAAAATGCATTGATTTATAAACCAACAAAATTTGTCTCCATTAAACCTAAATGGCAGTAACTTGGGAGGGCTAGTTGGCAGTGGCCTCTCAGTTAGCAACCTTGTTTTGTAATGCCTCCACATCCCCTTGTAAGGAGTTAATCATGGAAAATAACTGATCCAACTTTGTCTCAGCCGACTTTATCCCAACAGATTCCTTAATGGACTGAGTATCTTGTAACAATTATGTGGGTACTATGGAATCTAATTGCGTGGGATGAAACAAAACTGAGACCGAAGCTGAGGCAAGCAAGTGTATTTACCAAAATAAGAAATTGAACCAAATCTAACAGAGAACTTCCTGCAATAGTAATGAAGTGCACAGCACAATATAGAAATGAAGAGCAAACTGAATAGCGGGGCCCGACCGCTAATACGCACAAGTCCATCAGTAATACGAAGCGAGAGTACGTACGGCATGTAACATAGAGGTCCAGCAATAATATGAGCAAGAGTGCGCACAGCACGTAACGTAGAAGTCCAGCAAATATATGAGCCAGAGTGTACGACAGGACATAACTGCCGACGTCATGCTGATTGACAATAGGCTCCCCACAGTTAGGCAACTGGGAGCCAGCTGTCAATCAGCATAATGTCGGCAGTCATGCCCCGTCAACAGAGCAGAGCCGAAGAGAAAGGCTGCTATTGTCAATGTGACAGCAGATGTCGCTAAATCTCTGGCAGGAGCTGTCGGCAGCAGGTAGTTAGAAACTTAGAGTTAGTTCTTAGACACATAGTAGAAAAATTAAATAGTCTTGGATAACTCAATTCAATGGTTAAACAGCAGCAATAAGAGCTAGCTCTCGTCATTTATTGTTAGATACAATGTTCTGGCTGTACAGCACAGCTGGCACTTGCCCTGTATGATGAGGGCTCAGCTCCTAAGCTCACACTGTACGCCTGCACCAAATGTGTAACATTTTTGGAAGGGGTTAAAAGCCCTCTAGACCCCAAAGGATCTCTCAATTAACTGGGCAATCAGTCCTCCCAAATCATTTTAGTTAGTCTAAGCGTACATCTTATTTTCAGCTAGGCACCCTCAGGTGATGTGGAGTTCAGCTGAAATGAATAAGTGCCGTTTGAAATTATAGTCTATTAAGATCTCATTCCTTTTCTGCTGTGAAACTCAATAAAAAGGATGGATGGAGGGTTTTACGCCAGACAATGTTACATCTAAATTTTTTGACATTCGTGTCTAACCCCTTTATTCTGCAGCCATTTTTGTTTAATTCTCTTTCATTTTGTTGTTCTACCTTCTGAGATACAGAGGTCGCCTACAGGAAAATACATTGCAATACACATTACAGTGTATTGTACCAGCAATAGAGCATGTAACTGTAAACTTTCTTTTCCACTTAGGTATACAGGCGCATAGCAGGTCTCATGAATTGGAGAGATTATATAAAGTAACTCAAGTGTGCTTCAATTCACATTGACATCTCTATATTTTCTCCTTGTGGAAAGTGACATGCCAGGTTACTAGGTGCTCTAGAGTTCAAATCCTATTCCTCGCTGAAGAGACAATATACAGGTGCTTCTCACAAAATTAGAATATCATCAAAAAAGTTAATTTATTTCAGTTTTTCAATATAAAAAAGTGAAACTCATATGTTATATAGAGTCATTACTAACAGTGATCTATTTCCATTGTTTATTTCTGTTAATGTTGATGATTATGGCTTACAGCCAATGAAAACCAAAAAATGTTTATCTCAGTAAAAAAGAATACTTTACAACACCAGCTTGAAAAATGATTTTAAAATCTGAAATGTTGGCTACTGAAATGAATGTTCAGTAACAGGGCCGCCATCAGGGCATTACAGCCCTTACTTGTGTATGGGGCCTGGTGAATAGGGGGGCTCAAGTACGCTGGCAGCCCGGTCCGCACGCTCGGGCCCCCTGATATTTTATTCAGGCAGCAGGCTTCGCCGCTTTATATTAATAAGCTGGCCGGCAGGCAAATAGAAATAGGCAGGCATTGTAGCTTTAAACTATGGCCCGCCCAGGTGCATCATGGTCCAGCCAGCGTCTGATTCTCACGTGACGTCGCACGCTGCTCTGCCGCACTTCCTCATTCCGGAGCAGAGCGAGCAGCATGTGTGGTGTGCCACATGGCTGGGAGCAGAAGACGGCGGGCGGACACCGGATGGGAAGAGGCGACGTCATGCGGACCAAACGTGCAGGTGGAGGAGGCAGGCAAGCAGGGTGAGTAGTCTCAGGGCAGGCAGGGGGGACCCAGCGCAGCCGCAGCATTCCACCAACAGGGCCCAGGGGGGCCGGCCGCAGCATTCCAACAGGGCTCTGGCCCAGGGCAGGCAGGGGGGGCCCAGCGCAGCCGCAGCATTCCACCAACAGGGCCCAGGGCAGGCAGGGGGGTCCCCAGCCACAGCATTCCACCAACAGGACCCACGGCAGGCAGGGGGGCCCAGTGACCACAGCCACACCATTTCACCAACAGGGCCCATGGTAGGCAGGGGGGGCTGCATTCCAACAGGGCCCACAGTGTAAAAGAATTTAAAAAAATAAATAATTGTAAAAAATATAAAAAATCAATATTCCATCATTAAATCAATCTTGAATAAAAAATCTAAACACTAAAAGTGCACATATTTAGTATCAACACCTCAACGACCCGACCTATAAAATTCTCCCACTAGTTAACCCCTTTAGTGAACATCATTAAAAAAAGGCAAAAAAACAATACTTTATCATCTTACCGCCGAAAAAAAAGTGGAATAACATGCTATCCAAAAGATGGATATAAATAAACGTGGTACCGCTAAAAACAAGCCGACATACAGCATCATTACTGGAAAAAATAGAAAAAAATATAGGTCTCAGAATAAAGCGATGCAAAAATAATTATTTTTTATATTTTAGAAAAAAATATAGGTCTCAGAATAAAGCGATGCAAAAATAATTATTTTTTATATAAAATAGTTTTTATTGTATAAAAGCGCCAAAACATAAAAAAAATAAATGAGGTATCACTTCATCGTACTGACCCGAAGAATAAAAAACTGCCCCCCAAAAAAAGAAATTCATTAATTGCTTATTTTTGTTCATTCTGCCTCCCAAAAATTGGAATAAAAAGCAATCAAAAAATGTCAGTTTCACCCAAAATGGTACCAATTAAAACGTCAACTCTTCCCGCAAAAAACAAGACCTGACCTGACCTGACTCTGTGGGCCAAAATATGGAAAAATTATAGCTCTCAAAATGTGGTGATGTAAAAAAAAATTTTTGCAATTAAAAGCGTCTTTTAGCGTGTGACAGCTGCCAAACATAAAAACCCGCTGTAAATAGTAAATCAAACCCCCTTTATCACCTGCTTAGTTAGGGAAAAATAATAAAATTAAAAAATATATATTTATTTCCTTTTTACCATTAGGGCTAGGGTTAGGGCTAGGGTTTGGGCTAGTGTTAGGGTTGGAGCTATAGTTAGGGTTAGGGTTGGGGCCATAGTTATGGTGGGGCTATAGTTAGGGTTGGGGCTATAGTTATTGTTAGGGTTGGGGCGAAAGTTAGGGTTTGTGGCTATGGTTAGGGTTGGGGCTAAAGTTAGGGTTAGGGTTGGGGCTAGGGTTAGGGCTTAAGTTAAGTTTGGGGCTAAAGTTAGGGTTGGGACCAAAGTTAGGGTTAGGATTAAGGTTAGGGGTGTGTTAGAGTTAGAATTGGGGGTTTCCACTGTTTAGGTACATCAGGGGCTCTCCAAATGCGGCATGGCGTCTGATCTCAATTCCAGGCAATTCTGCGTTGAAAAAGTCAAACGGTGCTCCTTCCTTTCCGAGCTCTGCCATGCACCCAAACAGTGGTTTACCCCCACATATTGGGGTATCGGCATACTCTGGACAAATTGCACAACAACTGTTGTGGTCCAATTTCTCCTGTTACACTTGAGAAAATAAAAAATTGGGGTGAAAAGATCATTTTTGTGAAAAAAAAAATAAGATTTTTTATTTTTACGGCTCTGCAAGTACTTAGGGGGTTCAAAGTGCTCACCACACATCTAGATAAGCTCCTTACTACATTACCGTAGCATTTATGACCGTGGGAACATACCCTAAAGAGTTTTGGAAAGATTACTGCTATAAAAGTGAGTAAAATAAATACATGGGATGATCACCCCTTTACTCTTGACTCCTATTTTATTTATTTTTGCTCTTTTACATAATCACTTAGAGTTACATTTTGAGGTGTATTTATGTTATATAATTTATAGGTTTTTAATAAATACCAATAAAGATAATTTTTTGTAGTGTATAATCAGTGATTATATATGCTGTAATTTAAACTTTCCCTATATTTGGTGGGCAGGCTGAGGCGGCAACGGTGGGCAGGCTGAGAAGACCATTAGATTCTTCTTGACTGGGTGGTGGGCGCGGCGGCAACACCGGCTGTGTGAGTAAATGACAAGTCCATGTATTCGTTTGTCCACTATTTCAGTACGTGATTATACTTATATATACATTGCTATTGAGGAGTCAAAGGAGGGGAGGGGTAAGGAATGATTGTATAATTATTCCTTCCCCCTTCCCCTTCGACTACCCAATAGCAATGTATATATAAGCTACTGGATGATCCTGACCTGCTGGAAAACCAAATGAAACAATTATAACATCAGGCAGTAGTGCTCAGGATAATCCAGTAGCTTATAAGTTTTGTTTGGGGTTTGGAAGGGGGTGAGGAATTATTGATGGAAGTGAGTATATATGATTGGGAAAAATCTTTATTATTATGGCAGTGTAATTTTTGAAAGGGGGAAACCAGTCTGCGCTTGCACAGCTGTGCATGGACTTGGTGCCAATCTCCTGACCAACATCCTCATGCATGCTGTGAGGCTGCTGAGTTCAGGTCAGGAGACCCGCGGCCGGTCCATGCAACGTGGTCCAAGTGCAGACCGATGTTCACCAACAGTTCCTCTAGTCTGCATGTCTGGGGAGCTGCACCTGTATCCGTGAAGCAAAAGCGCTGCCAGCCTGCCGTGGATCCATCAAGGTGCACACATTTTGTTTAAAGCCGGTGTCTCTATGCTTGTTTTTTATTTTTTCCATCACTGGAGTGTTGCTTTAAAAGGTCTCTGTCAGCAAAAAATGACTGTTCAAGTCCAGGTGCTTGGTGCTTCACAGTGGGCAATCATTGAAATACATCTTCCCACCTGCTTGTTTTCCTCTGTCTCCATCCTTCTCTGTTGATATGAAGCCAGAGCTGTCTATTGAAGGAGAGGGGATGGACATAGAGGGAAAACAAGCAGGTGGCAAGGTGGATTTAAATGATTGGCCTCGATGTGAAACAGAATGTAGGGACTTTTTTGAACAGAACAGTCACTCTATGCTGACAGAGTCCCTTTAAACCTAAGTTCTCTCTCATATCGTCCGACATTCATCAATTTTCAGCACCACCACCACTTTGGTATTTTTCGGTACCATCTTGTAAGCGCAGTTTCTGACTGGCTGGAAATCAGAAGCTATGTCTTAAATAGAGTTGAGCGAATTTCTTCAGGTCCCTGCTTATTCTGCAAGCTGTAGCGCTTACCGATTAAGCTGCAGCAGTAACCCGGATGCCTGGAGCGCTCCCGATGATCAGCTGTTTGGCGCCACAGCTGCATGTGTCGCGGCTGTGTGACAGTCACAACACTTACATGGAGAGCCTGTGTGTTGAGCTCTCCATGCTTGTACTGTGACACATGCAGCTGCGGTGTTAATCAGCCAGCATGCTCCATGTATCCAGGTTCCCGCTGTAGCTTATTTTGTAACATAGTAACATAGTTATTAAGGTTGAAGGAAGACTTTAAGTCCATCTAGTTCAACCCATATCCTATCCTAACCTGCCCTAACATGTTGAACCAGAGGAAGGCAAAAAAAAACCCCAAGTGGCAAACAGTAAGCTTCACATTGGGGGAAAAAAATTCCTTCCCGACTCCACATACGGCAATCAGACTAGCTCCCTGGATCAACGCAGTATCTAGGAAACTAGTGAATATAGCCTGTTATATTATACTTTTCAAGAAAGGCATCCAGTCCCTACTTAAATTTTAGTAGGGAATCACTCATTACAACATTAGACGGCAGAGAGTTCCATAGTCTCACTGCTCTTACAGTAAAGAATCTGCGTCTGTGATTATGACTAAACCTTCTTTCCTCCAGACGTAGAGGATGCCCCCTTGTCCCTGTCACAGGTCTAAGAGTAAAAAGATCATTAGAAAGGTCTTTGTACTGTCCCCTCATATATTTATACATTGTAATAAGATCACCCCTAAGCCTTCATTTTTCCAAACTAAATAACCCCAAGTGTAATAACCTGTCTTGGTATTGCAGACCCCCCAGTTCTCTAATAACCTTGGTCGCTCTTCTCTGCACCCGCTCCAGTTCAGCTATGTCTTTCTTATACACCGGAGATCAGAACTGCACACAGTATTCTAAGTGTGGTCGCACCAGTGACTTGTATAGAGGTAAAATTATGTTCTCCTCATGAGCATCTATGCCTCGTCTAATGCATCCCATTATTTTATTTGCCTTGGCAGCAGCTGCCTGACATTGGCCACTAAATGTGAGTTTGTCGTCCACCCATACACCCAAGTCTTTTTCAGTGACAGTTTTGCCCAGTGTTTTACAATTAAGCACATAATTATACATCTTATTTGTTCTACCCAAGTGCATGACCTTACATTTATCCCATTAAAGCTCATTTGCCATTTATCAGCCAAGCTTCTAGTTTACATAAATCCTCCTGTAATATAAAATTGTCCTCCTCTGTATTTATTACCCTGCAGAGTTTAGTGTCATCTGCAAATATTGAAATACTACGCTGTATGCCCCCTACAAGGTCATTAATAAATATGTTAAAGAGAAGCGGCCCCAATACTGACCCCTGTGGTACCCCACTGCTAACCGTGACCCAGTCCGAGTGTGCTCCATTAATAACCACCCTTTGTTTTCTATCCATGAGCCAGTTATTAACCCACTTACACATATTTTCCCCTATCCCCATTGTTCTCATTTTATTTATCAACCTTTTGTGTGGCACTGTATCAAAAGCTTTTGAGAAGTCCATGAACACCACGTCCACTGCATTCCTTGATCCAGTCCAGTGCTATAGTTTGACGAATAAGTGGGGACCTAAACAAATTTGCTCATCTCTAGTCATTAGCTCTCAATGCAAGTATATGAGAGCTTCAACGATGTTCTCATAGATTAGATCTGGTCATGGTGTTACGGTATTTATCTATGTGGTGTAGTAATGGTGTGATGGTATTTGTCCGTCCCTTTTATGTGTTTTTTTCGGCCACTATGTGGTGGTAATATGTGATCTGGTCATGGATTGGTGGTATGTATTCCTTGTATGTGGTATTATTTGGTCACTGTGATGGTAATATGTGGTCTGGTCATGGTTTGGTGGTATTTGTTCCTTGTATGTCGTATTATTACTCTTGGCATAGAGAATACTGTGATATGTATGGAGATCACTTGTTTTGTGATATCAATAAAGGGAAGTCTTTATTTCCACTAGAGATTAATTACTTGAACATGATTTAACCTCTCCCTGTCATATGACTATTAGACAGTATCCCTTGTTCAGCTGTGTATGTGGCGCTTCCCACTTCTGTCCACAGACCTTTGCTGGCTCCATGAATCCCTCTCCTGGAACCAGGGCAGAAATCAATGTAAGGGACTCATCATTTTGATAGGCCAAAAAAACGGTCCACACAATATTCTCGTTCTTGTCACCATTGAGTCAAGAAGTGGAGTTTTTCCAATAAAGGGCGGAGGGATTTTGGAAGGTTCCTGTGGTGGAGGAGGAGCTAGGGTGGAGGCGGAACTGGGGGTGGAGCCTGGGCGGAGTCTCAAGGGGGCCCCATAAATTTTGCCAGTATGGGGCCCCGAAATTCCTAGTGGCAGCCCTGTTCACTAAATCCACTCAATATTTAGTCGGGGCTCCTTTTACATCAATTACTACATCCATGCGGCATGGCATGGAGGCAATCAGCCTGTGGCACTGCTGAGGTATTATGGAAGCCCGGTTTGCTTTGATAGCAGCCTTCAGCTCGTCTGCAATGTTGTGTCTGTTGTCTTTCTCTTGACAATACCCCATAGATTCTCTATGGGGTTATGGTCAGGTGAGTTTGCTGGCCAATCCAGCACAGTGATACTGTTGTTTTTACACCAAGTATTGGTAGTTTTGGCAGTGTGGACAGGTGCCAGGTCCTGCTGGAGAATGAAATTTCCATCTCCAATAAGCTTGTCAGCAGAGGG
>JARQOD010000003.1:527389512-527451914 GCA_033576555.1 Oophaga sylvatica | reverse complement strand
GATGCATCTTTCTATACTGGATTGAAGTGTCTCCAGGGGAAGAGATCAAAGTGCAGTTTTCACCGGGCTCCTCGTCCTGTCAATACTTTGTGGTCCATTCTGGTGTAGCAGCGGAGAAGAGAAGTTGTGGAAATGTATTGCTGGTATCGTATAAGACGTGCTTATGGTGTCTTGGATGTGCTGTGTCCGGAGGAAAATAAAGCAGAACTGTTTGACTTGATTCTGGACTCTGACTCTGATTGTTCTGTATACTCTGCCACGGGAGCAGGAGAATAGAGGTAACAGGAGTTAGCTGTTCTCAGTAAGTTAACCCCTCGGCCAACCCTTTACAGACTTCCAGAGAACTCCGTGTTCGGAGTTCAGCACCGGACACTAGGTGTCCAGTATGAATCTCGAACTTTAAAGTTTGGGTTCGCTAAGCTCTAATCGTTTGTACTTTATACAGCTATACCATAGTATTGCTATATAGTAAAAATCAGCAACTGCTATAAGGCCCAGCCTCTGGGTGGATGTCAGAGGAGAATGAAAATGAAAGACATGGGTGCTGATCGCTGTTGTTAAAAGCAGATATCAATTATGTAATACAGCCAGCATCTGCTCATTGAGAGTGTGAGCATGTGGATTGGGAAGTCTTAGAGGCGAGAGACTACACTGGAGTCTGCATTACTGTAGGAGTTAATTCTCTGGCCACTGGTGACTGCACCTTATGATGAGGTGAAGCAGGGAAGATGGCACTGACTCAACGTGCCCTGGGACTGGATCACATCTCAACACTCTTTGACACTGGATGCGGAGACACCAGGAAGCTATCGATGGTGGGAGTGCAGTAAGCTGTATTAGTTCTGGCAACTCGGGATGGGGTGCAGGTAATTTCCTACTCAGTTGTGACATCATTGAGTAGCTGGCAGGAAGAAGGATTGGGTTGCCTGTTTTACAGACGAGAAGAGTATGGTGAGTCCCTTAAAGCTTAATTGCACCAGTGCAATCCCATTAATTTATGATGTTAGCATGTCTCTGCTGCCCCCCATGTTGAGACCTGACCTAGCTCCCTGGACAGGGGATGACAGTGTAAGGAAGAAGACTGGGCTGTGGGTGCTGACAGGGCACCAGGTCCGGAACTGCTGGGGCCGCGCCTCTTGTTGCATGGGTGAAGAAATTGAGGATGTAGGGGACCCATGAACCACAAGGAGGGGGTGTGGTAAGCCAGAGAGGGATAAGGGGTTTTTGTGCGGGAAGCGAGAGGAAGTTCCCGCCAGAGACAAGCGAGAGGGCAGACCTGCTCTGCGCCGGGAGTAGAGAGTAGAGGCGTGCAGGGCTGAGCGCGCCGAGCGGGAGATTGTTATGCGAGACTCCTGACTGCAGAGCACGCCGAACAGGAGATTGTTGTGAAAGGCTTCAGGCTGCAGAGAGCAGCGTGATGGACTAGGGGTTCAACGGGTCAGACCGGTGACCGTCCGTTGCCACCAGAAGAGGGGAGACTGATCTGTTGGGCGGAGAAGTCTGAAGACCTCAGCATAGGCCTCAGCCAGCATCCAACTTTCAACCCGGAGGAAGGGGCAAGCATTGGACTCACGCTTAGTGAAACAGACACACGCATAAACTTTCGCCTTAAGTTTCCCTGTTCTTTTGTAGTTCTCAGCTTAAGATCTGTTTTACTCCCTGTTGCTCTCTGCGAGGAGATTCCTTACTGTAATCATTAAATCAGAACAGTTACCCTTGTTAACCTTTGCTCTGTGCCTCTGTCTCACTGTATCCAATTACCTGTGTTTCCACAGAAACAGTGTGCGCATTTATTTTGCCTTTTTTGGTGCATCAAATCCCATTGCTGATTTGAGTAGCTTTATCTTGCTCTTTCTTGGTTGATATGGAGGAGATGTGAGACAAACTTGTCTTCACTCCTCAATGGCGTCCCATGCTTAATCGCTGCCCCAATCACTCTTTTCATTGTGATACGTAAGAAGCAGAGAACATGTTTTATACTTTTTCTGTCCGTTTTAAGAAGTTTCCAAATTATTTCACACACAGAAATGTTTAGCACTTATAGCACTTGGCAAATTCTAAACAAAAGTTTTGTGAAAATTTCAGTAATATATTTTGCTGTCAAATACCTTTGGCAGCCTTTTGTAAACCGGTTGGCATTGCCATGTTAAGCAATTACCAGATTCCAGATGTCCATCAATATATCAAAGGAGGCTCTATCAAATTAGCATTAGCCTACAGGCATAAAATGGAGATTTGAGAGTAGTGGAAGCAGTTATTTAAAGTAATGAGATTTGCTTACACTGCATCAAGCAGAAGAGATAGCCCACTGTAGACAGATTATGACTCACATAATCATTGCTGTATGTTAGTGTGTTTTGTTTACGGCTTAAATAAACGTAGCCGCCATATGTTGTTACCTAGTAGCAGTCTCTGGAGTACTATTTCCTAGCACTGTTGGAATGAGGGAAACATTGCATTGCTTAAGCAATCACTCATCTGTATAGTAAACTAAAAGGGGAAATACTTGCATGTACAGTTATGGACAAAAGTTTTGAGAAGACACAAATATTAATTTTTACAAAGTCTACTGCTTCACTTTTTCTAATGGCAATTTGCATAAACTCCAGAATGTTATAAAGAGTGATCAGCTTAACAGCAATTACTTGCAAAGTCAATATTTGGCTAGAAAATGAACTTTATCCCCCAAAACACATTTCAACATCATTGCAGCCCTGCCTTAAAAGGACCAGCTAACCTCTTTTCAGTGATTGCTCCATTAACACAGGTGTGGATGTTGATGAGGACATGGCTGGAGATCAATCTGTCATGATTAAGTAAGAATGACACCACTGGACACATTAAAAGGAGGCTGGTGCTTGGTATCATTGTTTCTCTTCTGTTAACCATGGTTATCTCTAAAGAAAATGTGGTGGGGGTACGGGATTATGAGCGGTAATGTGGTGGGGGCGGGATTATGTGTGGTAATGTGGTGGCGGGCGGGATTATGAGCAGTAATGTGGTGGGGCGGGATTATGTGCGGTAATGTGGTGGCGGGTAGGATTGTGTTGTGTGTGGTGATGTGGTGGGGGGTGGAATTGTGTGTGGGGATGTGGTGGGGGGCAGGATTATGAGCGGTAATGTGGTGGGGGTGCGGGATTGTGTGTGGTAATGTGGTGGGGCAGGATTATGAGCGGTAATGTGGTGGGGGCGGGATTATGTGTGGTAATGTGGTGGGGGCGGGATTATGAGCAGTAATGTGGTGGGGGCGGGATTAAGAGCAGTAATGTGGTGAGGGCGGATTATGTGTGGTAATGTGGTGGCGGGCAGGATTGTGCGTGGTGATGTGGTGGGGGGTGGGATTGTGTGTGGTGATCTGGGGGGTGGAATTGTGTGTGGTGATGTGGTGGGGGGGCGGGATTATGAGCAGTAATGTGGTGGGGTGCAGGATTATGAGCAGTAATGTGGTGGGATGCGGGATTATGAGCGGTAATGTGGTGGGGGGCAGGATTATGTGTAGTATTGTGGTGGGGGCGGGATTATGAGCAGTAATGTGGTGGGAGGGCGGGATTATGAGCAGTAATGTGGTGGGGTGCAGGATTATGAGCAGTAATGTGGTGGGATGCGGGATTATGAGCGGTAATGTGGTGGGGGGCAGGATTATGTGTAGTATTGTGGTGGGGGGCGGGATTATGAGCAGTAATGTGGTGGGAGGGCGGGATTATGAGCGGTAATGTGGTGGGGGTGCGGGATTATGTGTGGTAATGTGGTGGCAGGCGGGATTATGAGCAGTAATGTGGTGGGGGGCGGGATTATGTGTGGTAATGTGGAGGGGGCGGGATTATGTGTGGTAATGTGGTGGGAGGGCGGGATTATGAGCAGTAATGTGGTGGGAATGCGGGATTATGAGCGATAATGTGGTGGGGCGGCGGATTATGTGTGGTGATGTGGTGGGGGGCGGGATTATGAGCGGTAATGTGGTGGGGTGGGATTATGAGCGGTCATGTGGTGGGGGTGCGGGATTATGAGCGGTAATGAGGTGGGGGTGCGGGATTATGTGCAGTAATGTGGTGGGGGCGGGATTATTTGTGGTAATGTGGTGGGAGGGCGGGATTATGAGCAGTAATGTGGTGGGGTGCGGGATTATGTGTGGTGATGTGGTGGGGGGGCGGGATTATGAGCGGTGATGTGGTTGGGGGCAGGATTATGAGCGGTAATGTGGTGGGGGGCGGATTATGAGCGGTAATGTGGTGGGGGTGCGGGATTATGAGCGGTAATGTGGTGGGGGGCGGGATTATGAGGGGTAATGTGGTGGGGCGGATTAGACGTATGTGGGCGAGGCAGGATTATGAGCATTAATTGGGGTGGGGGTGCGGGATTATGTGTGGTAATGTGGTGGGGGCGGGATTATTTGTGGTAATGTGGTGGGAGGGCGGGATTATGAGCAGTAATGTGGTGGGGCAGGATTATGTGTGGTGATGTGGTGGGGGAGCGGGATTATGAGCGGTAATGTGGTGGGGGGCGGGATTATGAGCGGTAATGTGATGGGGGTGCGGGATTATGTGCAGTAATGTGGTGGGGCGGGATTATTTGTGGTAATGTGGTGGGAGGGCGGGATTATGAGCAGTAATGTGGTGGGGGCGGGATTATGTGTGGTGATGTGGTGGGGGGGCGGGATTATGAGCGGTAATGTGGTGGGGTGCGGGATTATGAGCGGTAATGTGGTGGGGGGCGGGATTATGAGCGGTAATGTGGGGGGGGCGGGATTATGTGCAGTAATGTGGTGGGGGGGCGGGATTATGAGCGGTAATGTGGTGGGAGGGCGGGATTATGAGCAGTAATGTGGTGGGGGGGCGGGATTATGAGCAGTAATGTGGTGGGGGGGCGGGATTATGTGTGGTAATGTGGTGGCGGGCAGGATTATATGTGGTAATGTGGTGTGGGGCGGGATTATGTGTGATAATGTGGTGGGGGGCCGGGAATGTGTGTGGTGAGGTGTTTGTGTGTGGCAATGTGGTGGGGGGGCAGGATTGTGTGTGGTAATGTGGTGGCGGTGGGATTATGTGTGGTAATGTGGTGGGGGGGCCGGATTATGTGCGGTAATGTGGTGGGGGCGGGATTATATGTGGTAATGTGGTGGCAGGCAGGATTATGTGTGGTAATGTGGTGGGGGGCGGGATTATGAGCAGTAATGTGGTGGGGGCGGGATTATATGTGGTAATGTGGTGGGGGGCGGTATTGTGTTTGGTAATGTGGTGGGGCGGCGGGATTGTGTGTGGTAATGTGGTGGGGGGACGGGATTGTGTTTGGTAATGTGGTAGGGGGCGGGATTGTGTGTGATAATGTGGTGGGGGGGCGGGATTGTGTGTGATAATGTGGTGGCGGGCGGGATTATGTGTGGTAATGTGGTGGGGGGGCGGATTATGTGCGGTAATGTCAGCCCCCCCCGTAAAATAAGCATTTTAATAAAGGGGGGACTCATGGCCACATAGGCCCTGAATTTTTGCTGTGTATATATGTATAAAGGTCATTTTGGGGCCAGTAAGTGAGCTGTGGTAAGTACCATGAGCTGGTTTAAACCGGTTTGAGCCAGTTTTTGGCCCCAATTTTAAAGGATGTTTATTGGTGGACTTTGATTCTGGCGGCTATTGTTGTGCTATAAATAGCCCTGCAGTGTTATATACGATCTCAGTCAGCGTCTGAGAAGAAAAGAAGATCCCTCCCGCCCTCCCCTATTCTCAGTCGTGATGTTAATTTGTGGGAAAATCGCCCATGTGATGGGTGGATTGGTTGTTGGATTGTTAATTTATTAATTAATATGTATTTATTTATTAAAATAATTTATTAATTTATGTAACCCAAAATAAATATCACGGCCATTTCTGCCATTTAAAGGATTTACTGTCTACGTGGTTTTTATTGTATGAATGGGCCTTGTGTGGCCATGTGGTGGGGGTCCGGGATTGTGTGTGCCATGTGGTGGGGGGCCGGGATTGTGTGTGGTGATGTTTGTGTGTGGTAATGTGGTGGGGGCAGAGCTACTGTGCAGGGGCGGGATTAGCGAGTAATCACGATGCCTCATATATATAGATGGCTGCTATTTTTAGGCTGGGGGAAGCCTATATCAATGGCCCCTTACCAGCCTTATAATACCAGTTCCCAGCTGTCAGCTTTAGCAAGGCTGGTTGTCAAAAATGGGGGGACCCCATGCCAATTTTTTACATTATTTATTTAAATAATTAAAAAAACTGTGTAGGGACCCCTTAATTGTAACCAACCTTGCTGAAGCTGACAGCTAAGGGTTGCAGCCCACAGCTGTGAGTTTTGCCTGGCTGGTTATAGAAAATACGGGGGAACCCACGCCGGGTTTTTCATTCATTTATTTAGTTATAGCGCAGGCGGCGGGTGAGGAATATCCCCATCATCCGCTCCTGCTGTCACTTTTCTTAGCTGCTGAAGGTGTAGGTTGATGGGAGTAATAGTCCCAAAAGCCCCCACCTGCTGTCATTGTTCTGACTTTAATATAACTCTCATCATTCTCCCCTGCTCACGCCGATCGCTGGCAGAGTAGTGGAGAATGATGAGAGCTGTCATCAGCACCCACCACAGGGAAACAGTGCTTACTAGCGCTTCTTCCCTGGTGCCGATGCGTGTCACATGGATGACATCAATGTGTGCACTTGTGTGGGATGTTTTGCAGCCCGTGCTGACGGTCAAAACCGGACATGTCTACGTGTGGGTCACATGGACATACGGTCCGTGGAAACACACTGACGTGCACAGACCAATTCATTTGAATGGGTCTACAATTGTGTCAGTGTCTCCGGTACTTGTGAAAACTGTCACCACAAGTATCAGAGACACGGACTTGTGAAAGAGGCCTTATATATATAGTGATTACTTTGACACGTACCATGTACCTAAACACTGTTGTAGACCACATACACCCCCTTCATGGGAACAATAATCCATAATGGCAGTGACTTGTCTTAGGAGGATAATACACCCTGTCATGCTGCTAAAATTGCCGTGGAAAGTTTAAAAAAGTTCAGGGTGTTTTCTACTTCAAATTCTTCAGATCTCTCTCTAGTTGAGCATATGTGGGATTTGATGGTAAAACAATATCAAACATGGATGACGGTGCTATCAAAAAACAAGCCCTCATATTGCTAAATCGACATATCGACAAAAAAAATACCAAAAATTATGGGTCCTGGAATGCATTAATGAGAAAAGTAAAAAATACCAAAAAAGAGATTAGTCATTAGGATCAAAATAGGCCTCATGCTTAATCAGTTAAAGTTCATGTGAACCATAAAGTTTATAACGTTTAAAGCTGTATACATGGCGAGCCATAGCACATATTGTTTTATAGAGCAAAGAAATTACTGCACAGCTCTCATCTGGTTTTGCTTGTTTGCAGGGATTCTGCTGCAGGACGGTCAGAAGTTTTGTAAACAGAGAATCCAGAATAAACCTTAAAAATGACTATAGGGAATTTAGACTATTATGCCTCACTGATTCCACATCTATTTGTTTCTATTACCAAAGAAATTTGAAACCTATGCCTTTTGATTTTTGCTATTCATACATCATGATAAATGTTCAAATGAAAATCATGTATTTTTTTTTTACCATAACTTCAAATGAAGGTGAATTGGCAAATTCAAGGTGATCACTGTGAAGCTTAAAGGGTGGTCTGATACCTAAAATGTCCTTCATAAATATCTATATTTTTACACCCTAGGCACTTTTGCAATTTGCTTTATTATAAAATATCCCTCGCTCTATCCTGTTAATCCCTAAGTATGTTTTTTACCTCACTTCCTATGTTTTACTCGAGGGAGTCTCAAACAGGACATCACAGGCGGCTGGGGCTGCACTTGTAGGAAGATGGACCGGGCTAGGGCAGTTTCTTGTGTGTCTGGGCTGGAACCATCGGGGCTGTCACCATTGTTGCTGGGGGAAGGACTTCCTGACCAGAGCAGACTTTTGCACCTGACTGTAGGGGGTGGGGTAAAGATAAAAGGAGCTAAGCGCGCGCAAACAGGGCTCGCAAGGAACATGCAAGGAGAAGGTTGACTCTGTCTCCACTGTTCCACGCTAACCACCAGGCCTGCTCTTCGGCCTGTCCTCTCCTACGCACACAGCCTGTGTACGGAGAGAGCCGAGCACCCTTCAGACTTCTGTACACGAGAGCCCTGACTGGTAAGCATCCTTCACAGTAGTTGACAAGCTCCACAATACTGACCTCACGCAACTAGCTGAGTCATTAAGCTCCTCTGTAGCCTCTATACCGGAACTTTTTACAACGCTTGCTTCACCATCTTCGACTTCCTGTACCACACCGTGTACCAGGACCGGGAGATCACGTCAGGAAAAGCCAAGGAATGCCGTTTCGGTACAGAGACAGTGCTTCAACTTCATCTGGGATCACTACAGAGATGTCTCGCGCCACCTGTGTCAACACTGTGGGATCTTTCAACCTCTTCCGTCCGGAAGCCATAGACTGATAGGTTGATTCATTTTTACTGATCGTTATTTACTCTGCATCTCCATTGTTTACCCCCCTGTATATGTAATTGTTATATTTCTGCAAACTCTCTGCCTGGAGTATTTACTGACAAGAAACTTCTGCATAAAGGACCTGTTAACTCTTCCTCTGCCTCCTGCTCATCACTGCATCCCGCATTCCTGCTAGTACCTTACACACTCACTTCTCAGCAGTGTCTATCACAACGTGATTAGGGGATGGCACTGTGTAGTTTGTTTCATCTACGCCCTCTGAAGATTTTCTCATTCCATGGCGCTGATAGAAGCTGTTGGAGAAGTGAACAAGCTGCTGGCACTCTGCTTCTGTCCCTGCCAGCCGCAGCTTCTTCCTATGAAAGGAGACGCCATCAGGAGGCGGTGATAGAAGCAGTGTGAGTGACACCAGCATGTTCACCCAGCTTCTGTCACTGCACTCAAACAAATCATCATCAGGGGCAGTGATAGAAGCAGGGTGAGTGATACTAGTGCTGCTTACTGTTCCTTCCGGATACCTGGTAATCATATGATCACTAAGACAGGAGGAGGAAACGCTGTTACTGATTCCTAAACTCTTTATATAGTGCTTATTTAGCAGCAGTGCGCATACAGCAATCACGAAGTGAGAAATAATAATAATCCACCTGTCCCTTCTCTGAAAGCTGGTTCTCTGTTTCAGCAGCTACATAGCCTCTGTGCAGCTGATGACCCAATGACATTATAAAAAAACAATATCGATATAGAGTAATGTGCAGATCAGTCCAGTAATTTAAGTGATTGGGCATTCTGCAGGTAAAGAGGCCACAGTCATAAAAGTGCATTTCAAGAATAAACAGTTAATTTTTATAATGTCTATTGTACTAAGTTATTATTTCTCACGCAGAGCATAACAAATGGGGATGCAAGTGTAGCAGTTGCTTGTACCCAGGAACTTGAAATAATTTGTCAACTCTTTTGTTGCAAAAGTGGGTAGTCTGATAATGCACCACCAGGAAACATTCTAAAATAATAAAATAAACACTTGTTAAATCCCTCAAATGTTGCCGCCCAGGTGGTCCTGTAGCATTGCGTGGGGTGGTAGCCATAGGCGAGGTACTCGTGTTTCAATCCCTGGCACGCTACATGAAAATGGGAGATCCTAGCTGGGTATGTTGACTTTAGCTGTAGTGGTGATACGCCCTTGCAGACCACATGTTGCCATTGTATTCTGCCAACCAGGACCAGATGTTACGGAGTTCAATAAGTAAGGCCATAGTTAATAAATAAACATACTTTTACTGAACAATAACTTTTGGGGAACTATGTACAGCAGGTAGTAAGTATTTATCTTCAGCAACATTTCTGTTATGACATGGAACATTATCACACACTTTCTCTTATCCTTCTTGGAGTCAGTCTCGCTTTATTCTTTGTTTAGCTCCTGTTCCTCAACACTACCTAGCACACTCTATTCAGGGAGCGTCCTTGTCCACAGTAACGGCACTACAGTCCAGCAATCAAAAGTCCTGTACATCCACACGCGGTTCCGTGTCCTTCTTCCCTTAGTGGGGTTTTCTATGACAATATGGCTGCTATTTAGCTTTTTTTGCTTTATTAACACCTCTGGACTACCAAGCGAGTCATTTTCTTGTCATCTTGCTTATCATTCCTTTTCCATCCCGTTACCCAACTGACAGACAACTCTGTACAATCCCACTAGGTTTCCTGCCCCAGGCCCCGATACTTCCTCCTTTACTTTCTTTAGCTCCAGACACTACTCACTTCCTTCTCGTTGTCGCTACTCATATGCACTACCTGCCTTGGTCATTTCCCTTTTGCCATAAACGCACTCACTGCATTTGGTTCTGCTACTCAGACAGGCCTGGGGTCTGCACCTTCTGCAGGCTTCTCCCTATCTGAAGTTCGGACAGGAAACACTCCCCTCACTTAGCTCATCCCCCTGGGCTAGTCCCAACTATTAACTCCAACTATCCATGTCAACTACCTAGTGCTGGGCAGAACAAAACGTCATCACTAATAATACAATTTATTATAAATACAACACATCATAATGTTTTACATCACTTTACAGATCTTCAAGGAGGACTGTGGGCAATTTCCTTACAGTCCCACTCCCCAACAAGGCTTCAAAGCTGAGGCTTGAGATTGTGTGAGGGGGCGCCAGGGCGGTAGTCACAGCCTAGAGCAGCCCTTGCAGCACACCCTGACCCCCTTCACATGCATATAATGGAAATCTGCTCCCAACCACCAAGTGCTGTGACTCCCATCCCACCCTGCCACCCTGCATTTCCCCTGGCTCACTTTCCATATTTGATCCCATCACAGAAGAAGAAGTCTCCAGACTCCTCTCTTACTCTCGTCTGACTACATGCACTACTGACCCCATCCCCTCACATCTCCTCCAGTCTCTCTCTCCAGTTGTCACAACTCACCTAACTACAATCTTTAATCTCTCCCTCTCCTCTGGCATTTTCCTATCCTCCTTCAAACACTCCATCGTAACTCCATTACTAAAGAAACCCGCTCTCGACCCATCCTGCACAAACAACTACAAACCAATCTCCCCTTCATCTCTAAACTTTTGGAGCGCCTAGTCTATTCCCGCCTTACCCGTTACCTCTCCACTCACTCCCTCCTAGACTCTTCACAGTCCGGTTTCCGCCCCCTACATTCGACTGAAACTGCACTTATGAAAGTGACCAATGACCTTCTGACAGCAAACCGTAACGATGACCACTCTCTGCTCATTCTTCTTGACCTTTCTGCAGCTTTCGACACTGTTGACCACCTACTCTCTAGGCTCCAGTCACTAGGCATTAAGGACACTGCTCTCTCCTGGTTCTCCTCCTATCTTTCTGACCGCTTCTTCAGTGTTTTGTTCTCTGGCTCTACGTCATCTCCTCTTCCTCTCGCTGTAGGGGTACCTCAGGGCTCAGTCCTTGGCCCCCTTCTCTTCTCTCTCTACACAGCCCCAATTGGACAGACCATCAGCTGATTTGGCTTTCAGTACCATCTTTATGCTGATGACACACAACTATACACGTCATCCTCCGACCTTACCCCTGCTGTACTACAGAATGCCAGTGACTGTCTGTCCGCAGTCTCCAACATCATAATCGCTCTCTATCTGAAACTCAACCTCTCAAAAACTGAACTTCTTCTGCTCCCGCCGTCTACTAAACTCCCTAAATCTGATATTTCCCTCTCCGTGGGCGGCACCATAATAACACCCCAGCAGCAGGCGCGCTCTCTGGGTGTTATGTTTGACACCAATCTCACCTTTACCTCCCATATACAATCTCTTGCCCGCTCTTGCAGCTTACACCTAAAGAACATCTCTAGAATCCGCCATTTTTCTCACCATGGAAAAAGAAAACACTCACTGTCGCATTGGTCCACTCCCGACTGGACTACTGCAACGCTCTATTAATTGGCCTCCCCATTACTCGACTATCCCCTCTCCAGTCCATCCTTAATGCAGCAGCCAGGGTCATCCATCTGGCTAATCGGTACTCGGACGCGTCTGCTCTTCGCCAGTCCTTACATTGGCTGCCCATTCATTATAGGATCCAATTCAAAGTACTTGTTCTCACCCACAAAGCTCTCCACAGTGCAGCACCCCCCTACATCTCCTCCCTCATTTCTATCTATCGGCCTAACCGACTGCTGCGCTCTGCAAACGACTTTCGACTAACCTCTGCACTAATCCGTACCTCCCAATCCCGACTCCAAGACTTCTCCCGCGATGCGCCAATCCTCTGGAATGCTCTACCCCAAGAAATTAGGACCATCCACAATTTGCATATTTTCAGGCGTTTCCTCAAAACACATTTCTTCAGAGTGGCCTATCACGTTCACTAATAAAAGTCACTTTATGTGTAAGTGTGTGTGTGTAGCCCATTCACTATCTCCATCAATCCCTCACTCCCTCAAGATGGCTGGACCGTCATTGTAAATACACCATTGTAAATACACACCTGTACTTTGTATCTCCCCCACCTCACCGTAGATTGTAAGCTCTCACGAGCAGGGGCAGCTTATTTTGCTTTAATTATTGTATTGTTAACGTTGTTTCTTATAACTTGTGTTTTGAAACTGTTAAACTGTAAAGCGTTGCGGAATATGTTGGCGCTATATAAATAAGATTATTATTATTATGATTATTATGTCCACTCTTCTGCATACTTGCGGCACCTGGGTCCACTTGTTATATCTGTAGGCCTCTTTTTGATTGTACTGCACAAAGGGAGACACAGTCCAATTCAACTTTAACCAAAACAGTTTTACTTGTTCCTTTACGCAGCACATCCATTTTCTTTACAGTGTAAACATCAGATTTCACAGCACACACTTTTGTCCCTTTTCCTTCATCTCTGTTCCTTCATTAAGCTCGCTTTCAGGATGAACCGTCCCGTTCGGTTCCTCAATGTCCTCCCTGGCCAAACTCACATTGTTCGGGAGTTCCCCCAGCCGTTTCACTCCGGTTCTGATGGCATCAGCCCATGCTATAAGCTGCCACATTTTGGAGTGACCTTCCCGTACTGCTTAGTCTTCCTTGTAGCAACTGCAGTCCCACTTATACTGCACCGCTAACATTGCTGCACTGCTTCACTACTGATGTTTCACCCAGATCACAGATGGCCGGGCCTTTACGCTTAGTCTGGGCGATGCGTGGTGCGTCGTTGTCCAGGGGGCTATAGAGCACCTTTTGGGCTCCACGGGCACCCTGACCTCGACTAAACTCTATCAGGAAGTCCTTCCTGCCTTATCCATCGTGCCCCTCCTATATTTAACTATATACAGTACTATGTGAACTCCCATCTAGTATTAGGTAGACCAAAATGCCCCCATCTACAGTAGTGGCCTAACTGAGGTGCTACACTCGCCCTATTAAAACTGTACAGAAAATGACACTAAATACAATATTATACATACAGAGTATAAGACAGTAATGCACAATTATATACACTGTAACAACCCTGCCAGCATCACTGCATGGCCTTCCATCCCCTACCTGCCTTACACACCAACTTACTACTCCGGGCCGTGCTGTGAGTTATGTCTGTTGCCGGTTCAATGCTGTGTGCCGCATGTCTCCTGTCTGATCTGTGCATGCTTCCTGGCTGTGTGCATAGGGGGGCAGCGCCGGCACTTCCTGGTTATTATAGAGTCTGTGTGCACCTTCCTAAGGTGTCCCCACCCAATTGTCAAGAAGCCTCTGGTACGTAAGGCAGCCCCACCCCTTGTAGACTGCCTGAGCAATCAATTCTCTCAGTCAGTATCTTGCTGTTGAGCTGCCTGGTCCTGGTCCTGCGGTTCTGCCTTTTGCTCCGAAATCTTGCTGTTCTGCCTTTTGCTCTGCACTCTTGCGGTTCAGCCTTTTGCTCTGCACTCTTGCGATTCTGCCTTTTGCATTGCACTCTTGCCGTTCTGCCTTTTGCTCTGCACTCTTGCCTTTCTGCCTTTTGCTCTGCACTCTTGCCGTTCTGCCTTTTGCTCTGCACTCTTGCCGTTCTGCTTTTTGCTCCACACTCTTGCGGTTCTGCTTTTCTGCTCCGTATTTTTGTGGTTCTGCCTGTTGCCCCGCACTCTGGCGGTTCTGCCTTTTGTTCCGCACTCCTGCGGTTCTGTCCTTTGCTCCGCACTCCTTGCGGTTCTTCTTGTGCTCCACACTCCTTGTGGTTCTGCCTGTGCTCCGCACTCCTTGCAGTTCTGCCTTTGCTCCGCACTTCTGCAATTGCTCCGCACTCCTTGCAGTTCAGCTCGCTGCACTGCAACCAGCGACTCGGTTCTGCTCTCCGCTCTGCAACCTTGCGGTTCTGCTCCTCTCCTGTACCGCTTCCTGTGGTTCTTTATCTGTCCCTGCTCCAACAGTCTGAACAGGTCCCTACCTGTTCCCATATGTCTCTCATTCCAGTGTGTGTCTCTGTTCTTCCGGAACCAGCCCCAGATTCTCCAATCTGAACAGGTCTCTCTACCTGTTCCCATATACCACTTATGTCTGTCCGTGTTCCTGTCCCTACCGAGTCTGTTCCTGCCCCTTCCATGTGTACTGTGCCCGCCTGCCTGCCAGTGTCTCAGTCGTGCCCACTGGCCTGCCAGTGTCTCAGCCGTGCCAGCATGCCTGCCAGTGTCTCTGCTGTGCCCGCCTGCCTGCCACTGTCCCAGCCATGCCCGCCTGTCTGTCAAGAGTACCTGCTGTGCCCGCCATAGTACCAGTCATGCCCGTCGACTCTTGCCTGCACCTGTAATAGTGTTGTTCCAAGTGAGATCAGCAGCCACAGCCACCCTGGAGTGGCACCTGGCAGCTACCTGCCGCACAAGCCTGACTTCACCACTAGAGGCTTCAGTGAACACCAATGTAGCTGCTTAGTCATGCCCCTTCCAGGGTAGTCTGGTTTGTGGCACAGTGGGGCCACAACCCCCACGCTGGCGCCATAAAGTCAGGGCGCAAGCGTTATAAACACTATTAGCAAACCACACGTATATTAACCCGGGATTTACCTAAAGTGGTTAGCGAGAGAGAGGAATAATATTTTGCAACCCTTACAATTGGTCACTCAGATGTACAGGTACATAGTCGCTGCAGCAAAGTTAACAAAAATCCACTGGGAGCAGTCACATCAGGGGAGCAGATGAGTTAACAAGTGAGTATTGGAGTATTGGTCGTTAATTGGTTTTTCATTTTAGCACATTCGCTGCTGTTAAACATTTTTTTTACTTTGTCAGAAAACCACTTTCAATACCTGTCTTCAAAAATCTGTGACCACCATTGATTAAACATCGCTCAGCTATGATTAATTTTACAAAAGCTGGTTAAGCTGTGATATCAGCAGACTGATTTTTCATTTCTTAGAATCAGTAAGAAGGAATATAATGTAGAAACTGCCTTGGAAACACTTAAAAATGAATCGCATCAGTTTAAAGTGAAATTAGCTCTGACCTGATCAACTGAAAGAGCTCTACAATCACAGCGAGAGCCATGCTCCCGCTAACCTCACGCCACATTTACTCAACAATTATGCAATGTTGAAGAGCAGCTGAGCAGCTCTTTTTTATCTTTAATAAAATTATAATAGGATTTAAATACATTTGGTTTCAGATATAAAATGTTTCACTGTTTTTTTTCTTATCGGTACAACAAGTTAAAACTCACCATCCTCAAAGGGTGGAAGGAGAGGTTTGTGGGTGGTTTCAGTGCTTGCTGGCAATTAATGAGACATATATCCCAGGATCTGGAACAAAATGAGACTTGTGGTATTTCCTGATGAAGAAGTCATTTGTACTTTTAAACGCATTGAACAAACCACCATTTCATTTTATATCCTGGGATACATGTCTCATTAACCGCCAGCAAGCGCTGAAACCATCCACAAACCTCTCCTTTCACCCTTTGAGGACTCACCATCCTAACATGTGATGGAGCTGCCTGTGTCCTCTGTAGCTTTCACTTTTTTGGAGTCAGTGGTTTTTTTATGCACTCTGTCAGCACTATAGGTGCTGGAGCATCTTTTCCCTCACTTTCCAGCATGCAATGACTAAACATCTAACTTTCTGCTTTTCCTGTATATATTTTGACAAGAGAGCAGAAGCAGAGAAAAAAAGGCCAGCCCGACTTCTTGTAATTCATTTGACTAATCACACATTGATGACATGTGGTAGACAGCAAGTTAGACAGAAAGGGAATCCAAAACCAGCACTTGGGACTGATATTTCAGCTTGACAAATTTAATTATGGCTAAATAAGTGTTAGTCATTGTATTGTCCATTAGATGAGCCTTATTTTACTTCTAGGACAGTAACCATTTGAAGGCCATCATCTTATGACATGGTAGTCTGTCACTGTAGTAAGGGCAAGTTGTTTTTATTGTATGGGTTTTCAAATAAAGAAGTACTGATGATGATGAGGATAAGACTTCGGAACCTCAAATGCTATCGACCATCTAAATACCCAACTACTTTCCACAGAAATAAATATGAATTTTAGAACCAGCTGAATTTACCTATTGTAAGAAGATTTAAAAAAACTTCAATGTTGATTTGTGGTTCTTTAATGCATATAACTAATGACTTGCAATGCTGACTCAATGTGTTTAAAGGGTATTCCCATCTCCAAGATCCTATCCCAATATGTAGTAGTGTATAAAATAATATTAGCAATACTCCAATTAGAAATGTATAAATACAGACCATAAAAGGAACCTTTAGTACAGATCTGCCAAAAGCGGCCTGAACCCTGTGGAGAAGCCATGTGCAGAACATTAAAGAGGACACTCCAAGACTGAATGAGATAAAGACAAAGGAATATGGAGCAGGAGTCCAAAGGATCATATAAAAGGTATAAATTTATTGCAGCAACATCATTGTGACAATCATATAAATCCATGTAACAAAAAACATAGGAACAGTACAAGAGACACATTAGGACAGAGATCAGGTAGGGAGCAGCACATTCAACCCAATTATATCATGACTAGATGGTGGCCCGATTCTAACGCATCGGGTATTCTAGAATATGTATGTAGTTTATTTATGCATGGCTCCGCTCCCACCCTCCCATCCTTGTATGCATGGCTCCGCTCCCCCCCTCCCCTCCTTGTATGCATGGCTCCTCTGTCCCATCCTGTATACATGGCTCCGCTCCCCCCTCCCATCCTTGTATGCATGGCTCCCCCCTCCCATCCTTTTATACATGGCTCCCCGTCCCATGCTGTATATATGGCTCCGCTCCACCCTCCCATCCTGCATACATGGCTCCGCTCCACCCTCCCATCCTGTATACATGGCTCCACTCCACCCTCTAATCCTTGTATGCATGGCTCCGCTCCCACCCTCCCATCCTGTATACATGGCTCCGCTCCCACCCTCCCATCCTGTATACATGGCTCTGCTCCCACCCTCACATCCTATATACATGGCTCCGCGTCCACCCTCCAATTCTATATACATGGCTCCGCTACCCCCCTCCCATCCTATATACATGGCTCTGCTCCCACCCTCCAATTCTATATACATGGCTCCGCTCCCACCGTGTATACATGGCTCCGCTCCACCCTCCCATCCTATATACATGGCTCCACTCCCACCCTGTTGTAAGGTTCTTTGTCTCTTTTGACATGTTCCTTGAAACTCAGTTTTCCGTCGGCCATTTTGCTTTCTGTCTTTCTGCAGCTCTTGCCCTCAGTTAATATGGAGTTTCCAGTTTTCATGTTCCCGCCCTGATTCTCTCCCTCTTGCTTCTTAAGCAGCCTCAGCTGAACAATCAGTGCTCCTGAATCAAGCCTCAGTCAGCCTGTGACCTGACTCCTGGAAACCTAGGATTTTAGACTCCAGCTATTTCCTACTGAGGAACTTTGGAACACTTTTGGACTTTGGAAACCTGCTGTCTGGTGAATCCATGTTTGCAGAGGAATTACGGTACAGAGAAGAGATCCTGAACCTGCTTGGAGAGTTATTGTAGAGCTTGAAGTTACTCTGGCCTGCTGTGTTCTCCTGCCTCTGTTCCTGCAAACTGTGTGACCTTTTCTGCATGCTTGTATGAAGTAATACAAGTCATTTCATATCAACCTATGTCTCATGTGGTTTCCTCGCACCCAAGCACAAGACGCTATAGGAACTGTACACTATACTTAACAAGATTCAGGAGCCAATGTTTAGTGTCTGCTGGGTCTGGGAAAGCCATCTCTGCTGTGACTGTGGATATCAGATGTCCGTTTAATACCTTCTGTGATGACAGTGGTTGTGACTTCTCACAACCATTCCAGGTGAGCGCATTCCCTTAAATGTTACTCTGGAGTGTTACCACAGGTAAACACTATTGTTTTTTTTTTTTTCCTTTCCTCTTCTCCTTCCAGCACTTCTGCCTTAAAAGATCTGGAAGATGGAGGCCCGCATAAAGGAGCTTTGCGGAGTGACTGATACAATCCTTGCAGATATACAGACTATAAAGACCCGTTTTGCAAGCCTACAGGACCTCACTAATCATAATTTGCAAGTGTTTGGACAAACTACTCAGGAATTACGAGCCAGGATTGAGACTCTAGAGGAACGAGTCCAGGCTCCTGCCATAACCCCGAGTTCTGGGATCCCCAAGTTACCTCCTTTTCGTTTTGGCGGTGAACGTGAGAAATTCAGGGGATTTATTAACCAATGCAATCTATTTTTCTCTGCACATGCTTCACAATTTCCCACTGAACGATCCAAAGTGCTTACTATAATCATGTTGCTTACCAATAAGGCTTTGATGTGGGCAAACCCTCTGATTGAGACTGAGGATGATTGTTTGAATCACCTTGATGCTTTTATTTCAGCCATGGGGCAGGTGTTTGATGACCCCAATCGAGGTGCAACAGCTGAAGCAGCCATGTTAACTTTGCGCCAAGGTAAGCGTTCAGTAGCCGAATATGCCTTGGATTTCAGGAGATGGGCTCTTGATACCACTTGGGACACTTCCGCCAAAAAATCTATTTTTCGGAAAGGGTTGTCTCCACTGATTAAGGATGAACTTGCTCGTGCCGACCCTCCCACTGCGTTAGGTGACTTTATTAACTATTGTATCCGTATTGATGCTCGTCTGACTGAACGCAGACAAGAGAGATGGTTCGAAAATAATCGCACTAACCTTTTCCTACCTCCCTCCTCAGCTAACGAACCTTTGAGTAGGATCACAAGGGAACCAGAACCTGAACCCATGCAGGTGGACTCTTTACAAAGACGGGTTAGTGATGCACGCAAAGAACATCGTATAAAGGAAAATCTATGTTTTTACTGTGGTAAGTCAGGGCACTTCATTATAAACTGCCCCAGCCGTTCTCGTAAGACTACTGCAGCAGTCATTCACTGTGAGTGTTGCGAGAGGAGCTCTGTCATGTCCGAGCCTCAGACTCCAGAGAGATCTGCAGCAACAGATCTTGATTTTTCGGACTTAAACTCTGTTAGTTCTGGGGACAATGACGGTATAAACGCTGCAATTTTTCAAGTTTCCTCAGCGGTGTCCCAGCTGAGTTTTAAATGAAATAATTTTCATTGCTTCCTTTCCATCAAACTCTGGGTGGACTCAGTCTGGGTGTCTAGCTCTGCTATGATCGACTCAGGAGCAAGTGGAAATTTTATGGATATCTCCTTTGCTCTGAAACAGGGGATACGTTCAGTGAAGAAGGCTACTCCAGTACAGATGGAGACTGTGGATGGCTCCCTGCTGACCTCTGGACCAGTGGATCAGGAAACAGAGCCTTTGAGGGTCCTTATGGGTAAAGATCATCAGGAGAAAATGTCTTTTATGCTTATCTCTTCTCCCCACTTTCCCATTATTCTAGGGCTACCATGGATGCAGGCGCAGAATCCTACGATTAACTGGGAGACCAAGGAATTACACTTTCCGGAGAAACAGATGAGTCAAGGAGTTTCAGCTTGCTCTGTTCCTAAAGGAACCATGTCAGTCCCTGAACTACCAGCTGTATACCAGGACTATGTGGATTTATGTGACAAGAAGAACGCTGATCAGCTTCCTCCTCACCGTCCATATGATTGTCCAATCGAATTATTGCCTGGAGCCGAGATACCTTTTGGTAAGATCTACCCCCTAGCGGGGCCCGAGCTAAAAGCTTTGAAGGACTACATAGATGAAAATCTAGCCAAAGGCTTCATACGCCCCTCTTCATCTCCCGCAGGTGCACCCATCTTCTTTGTGAAGAAGAAAGATGGATCTCTGAGACCCTGCATAGACTATAGGGAACTCAATAAGGTTACTATTAGAAACCGTTATCCATTGCCTTTAATCCCTGAGTTGTTGGAGAGAGTGCGGCACGCCAAAATTTTCTCTAAACTGGATCTCCGTGGGGCCTATAACTTGGTCCGTATTAGACCTGGGGATGAATGGAAGACTGCATTCAGGTCACGCTATGGACACTTCGAATATCTAGTTATGCCTTTTGGTCTGAGTACCGCCCCAGCCACTTTCCAACACTTGGTGAATGACATCTTCAGGGATCTCCTAGATACATTTGTGGTGATTTATCTGGATGATATTCTAATTTTTTCTAACTCCACAGAGGAACATCATGGACATGTGAGAATGGTCTTAGAACGCCTAAGACAAAACCATCTCTACATCAAACTTGAAAAGTGTGAATTCCATAGGACCGAAATTCAATTTCTGGGGTATGTACTATCTACGCAAGGGATTAGTAAGGATGGAAGCAAGACCCAAGCCATCAAGGATTGGCCAAGTCCTAGAAATGTGAAGGAGGTGCAGCGCTTCATCGGGTTTGCCAACTTCTATAGACGTTTCATTAGGAATTTCTCTGAGGTAGTGTCACCTATCAGATAAAATAAAATTAGTTTGCGCACATATAAACTACAAGACACAAGGGGATCTAAGAGGAAAAATATATATATATCATTTAAACGACAATGTATAAAGACCATGCACTTAAAAAATAGTTACATATGCAAAAAATAATAATGTAATCATTTATGAATAAATGTAGCACTCAGTAGACTAATAAAATCCTTTAAGAAGAAAAAAGGGGAATAAGTATCTGAAAGAAAAAAAAAATATATATATATATATATATAATGAGACTGTCCCGGCCGGCGACAGCTCACAAAATGGTGCTTAAATGACTGGTGAATCGCTATAGGTATATTTACAGTAACTTCCTCCTCTGGCTTGCTGACAACCTGCTGAGAGGAGCATCCAGTTTCGGCCTCCTATGGCCCGTTGAGCTCTGTTGACAAGAAATGATGGTATCTTAACTCACGTTCAAAATAGGGAGCGCCGGCTCGTGATGTTGTGCCCTCGGTAGGAGAGGGAGTGTGGGCAAGGACCTGCCGTGACGCGCAGAGTCACGTGCCCGTGATGTAACTGCAGCGATGAAGTCTCCTTTCCTGTAGTCTTCAAAAGGATATAGAAATCCTCCGATGGGCCTCCGATGGCCTGGGTAGAATCCAATATGCTGTGGAAATAGCTGTCCGCTGCACTGGTGGAACAGTGGCAGCATACGTGAAGACAGGACCTGCCGTGAGGTAGCTGATCACGTGACAGGGATCCCTGAGGAAGGAAACCGTGTTTCCGAAACGCGTAGGATTATTCTGGTCCTTTCTGTGATCCGTACCAGTGTATCTGACATACATCACGATTTGTCACGTGATCAGCTACCTCACGGCAGGTCCTGTCTTCACGTATGCTGCCACTGTTCCACCAGTGCAGCGGACAGCTATTTCCACAGCATATTGGATTCTACCCAGGCCATTGGAGGCCCATTGGAGGATTTCTATATCCTTTTGAAGACTACAGGAAAGGAGACTTCATCGCTGCAGTTACATCACGGGCACGTGACTCTGCGCGTCACGGCAGGTCCTTGCCCACACTCCCTCTCCTACCGAGGGCACAACATCACGAGCCGGCGCTCCCTATTTTGAACGTGAGTTAAGATACCATCATTTCTTGTCAACAGAGCTCAACGGGCCATAGGAGGCCGAAACTGGATGCTCCTCTCAGCAGGTTGTCAGCAAGCCAGAGGAGGAAATTACTGTAAATATACCTATAGCGATTCACCAGTCATTTAAGCACCATTTTGTGAGCTGTCGCCAGCCGGGACAGTCTCATTATATATATATATTTTTTCTTTCAGATACTTATTCCCCTTTTTTCTTCTTAAAGGATTTTATTAGTCTACTGAGTGCTACATTTATTCATAAATGATTACATTATTATTTTTTGCATATGTAACTATTTTTTAAGTGCATGGTCTTTATACATTGTCGTTTAAATGATATATATATATTTTTCCTCTTAGATCCCCTTGTGTCTTGTAGTTTATATGTGCGCAAACTAATTTTATTTTATCTTTCAGTCCTGCATAGGCACTTGTGAGTGGTAGTGCCCTTGTTTGCAGCACTATTCAACTATATTACTCTAGCGCCGCTGACATCCATATTTATAGTGTCACCTATCACCCAACTTACCCGGAAATAGTCTAGGTTCTCCTGGACCCCGCAAGCTCAGGAAGCATTTTACTGTTTAAAGGATAAATTTACCACCGCACCTATCTTAGTACATCCCAACCCCGAGCTTGCCTTCATAATAGAGGTGGATGCTTCAGACTGTGCCGTTGGAGCTATACTCTCTCAGAGAACAGGTGAGAAGAATGTCTTGCATCCCTGTGCCTTCTTTTCCAGCAGTTGTCTTCGGCTGAGAGGAACTATGATGTGGGCAATAGAGAATTGTTGGCCATTATTGCCGCCTTCAAGGAATGGAGACACCTTCTTCAGGGAGCTGCACAGCAAATAGTCGTCCTGACAGACCATCGTAACCTTGAATTTATCAGGTCGGCTAAGTGCCTGACTCCTCGCCAGGCTCGCTGGAATCTTTTCCTAAACCAATTTAATTTTGTAATTTCTTATAGACCAGGATCGCGCAATGGAAAGGCTGATGCACTCTCTAGGATTCATTCAGCAGAGACACGTCCACTTACTCCTCCTAAGACTATTCTTCCTGACTCTAGATTCCTGGGAGTGATTCATAATCAAGACCTACTTAAGGACATCAAGGAAGCATACCATGCGGATTCTTTGTTGGCTCAACCCCCAAGGGACGTAAGTCTTGTCTTTAAGAATGGTGTGTGGATTCAGGGACAACGTCTGTATATACCTGAAACAGTCAGATTGAGAGTATTGCAACTCATCCACGATTCCAAGATAGCCGGGCATAGGGGAATTCTAAAGACACAAGAATTTCTTTCTCGTTTCTTTTGGTGGCCCACTTACAGGAAAGATGTTTTAAACTATGTCACTTCATGTGAAGTCTGTGCAAGATGCAAAACACCTCGCTCCTCACCAACTGGTCTGTTACAACCTCTTCCCACCCCGTCCCGCCCGTGGGGATCCATTTCTATGGACTTCATTGTGGAGTTACCAACCTCTCAAGGGAAGAACACCATTCTAGTGGTGGTTGATCGTCTAACAAAGGCAGCTCATTTTATCCCTTGTGTCGGCTTACCCACTGCAAAACAGACATCAGACTTGATGATTAAGAATGTGTTTCGCTTACATGGAGTACCGGATGAGGTCATTTCGGATAGAGGGGTGCAATTCACTTCAAGGTTTTGGCAAAATTTCTGTGCCGCATTGGACATTAAAGTAAACCTTTCTTCTGCTTTTCATCCCCAGACTAATGGACAGACAGAACGAACCAATCAGACCCTGGAGCAGTATCTCCGCTGCTTTATCTGCCACCTACAAGATGATTGGGTGGATCTACTTCCACTGGCTGAGTTCTCTTATAATAACTCTCAGAGCGCCTCCACTAAGCAGTCTCCTTTTTACTCCAATCTAGGTTATCATCCTAACATTCTTCCTCGATTTCCCATAGATACGCCCTTGCCGGCAGTGGCTGAAAGAATCACTTCTTTACAAAAGAATATGGATCTTCTAAAGGAAAATCTAGAATTGGCTCAGGAAAGGTACAAGAAAGCAGCAGATAAATTTCGTAAACCTGCACCAGCTTTCAAGGTAGGAGATTTGGTCTGGCTGTCAACCAGAAATCTTAAAATAAAGATTCCATCGTCTAAATTGGGACATAAGTACATTGGACCTTATAAGATCAGTAAGATTATAAGTGCTGTTGCTTGTCGTCTTCAACTGCCCAGAACTATGAGAATCCACCCTGTCTTTCATGTATCCCTACTAAAGGCTGCAACACCCAATACGTTTCCTGGACGCTCTTCTCCTTGCCCTGACCCAGTGCTGGTCGATGGTCAGGAAGAATTTATGGTGGAAAGGATTCTAGATTCCAGGTTGTACAGAAATCAGTTGCAATATTTGATTAAATGGCAGGGCTACCCAGTGGAGGACAACTCATGGGAACCAGTCAATAATGTAAATGCTCCTCGCCTGCTCCGCCAGTTTCATCAGAGGTACCCTGACAAGCCTGGTCTGAGGTCAAACGGAGGTTGTCCTTAAGGGGGGAGTAATGTAAGGTTCTTTGTCTCTTTTGACATGTTCCTTGAAACTCAGTTTTCCGTCGGCCATTTTGCTTTCTGTCTTTCTGCAGCTCTTGCCCTCAGTTAATATGGAGTTTCCAGTTTTCATGTTCCCGCCCTGATTCTCTCCCTCTTGCTTCTTAAGCAGCCTCAGCTGAACAATCAGTGCTCCTGAATCAAGCCTCAGTCAGCCTGTGACCTGACTCCTGGAAACCTAGGATTTTGGACTCCAGCTATTTCCTACTGAGGAACTTTGGAACACTTTTGGACTTTGGAAACCTGCTGTCTGGTGAATCCATGTTTGCAGAGGAATTACGGTACAGAGAAGAGATCCTGAACCTGCTTGGAGAGTTATTGTAGAGCTTGAAGTTACTCTGGCCTGCTGTGTTCTCCTGCCTCTGTTCCTGCAAACTGTGTGACCTTTTCTGCATGCTTGTATGAAGTAATACAAGTCATTTCATATCAACCTATGTCTCATGTGTTTTCCTCGCACCCAAGCACAAGACGCTATAGGAACTGTACACTATACTTGACACCTGTATACATGGCTCCGCTCCCACCCTGTATACATGGCTCCACTCCCACCCTCCGCTGGGCTCCCCCGTCCTCCCCATCTTACTTATCCTCCTCGCTCCGTCGCTACATCTCTATCCTGGTGCGTCAGCTTCTTCCTCTGTGGTGCGGTCACGTGGTACGGCTCATTAAGGTCATGAATATGGACACCACGCCTATGGGAGTGGAGTCGCGTCCATATTCATGACCTTAATGAGCGGTAATACATGACCGCACAGGATAGAAGCAGACGCGCCGTGACAGGGATGCAGCGACGGAAGGTGAGTATGTACGTGGAGATGACCCGTGGCTACTATCGGGAGATCAGCGGCTAGCGCCGCTGATCTCGCAATGATAGCGGTGGCGTGCCTGGTTGAAATCCTGCGCCATGATTGGTCGCGCCCGTTCAGATGTGATTGGACGCGACCAATCAGCGACGCAGGATTTCCGTTACAGACGGAAGTCAAAAGTTAGACAATTATATAGTAGATACTACATAGTAAAGTGCATAGTGCATCTTATAATATGGAGGAGAAGAAAAAGGTAATAGGGTGGTAAATATATATAGTAGTAATAATAGTATCTAAAGCAAAAGTGCTCCAACATAGTAAGACCACCCCATATCCTATAAATTCTTACCCATAATCAGGTGTATCGGGTCACACAGCACACAGCCCCAATGTGCGTTTCACCCCATCTCGAGGGCTGAGCCCTGATACAGATTCTGGGGGTTAGTTACTTTCCTTAGTTACTGAGGAAGCCAACGCGAAATGAGTGTTGGGGCTGTGTGGTGTGTGATTATGGGTAAGAATTTATAGGATATGGGGTGGTCTTACTAGGTCGCAGCACTTTTGCTCTAGATACTATTATTACTACTATATATATATTTAGCACCCTATTACCTTTTTCTTCTCCTCCATACTATAATTGCACTATGCACTTTACTATGTAGTATCATTATATAATTGGGTTGCAATTGGGTGGACTCCTGCTCCATATTCCTTTGTCTTTATCTCAATTACAATGTAGTATAGGTTTTTTGATTCGCTGCGTCTCTTTCTTCATGTGAAAGTATTGCAGGACCTTATTTAGTTATATTATTTAGTTTGCAGCAACCACGGCTCAGGATGGGCGGAAGCTTCCATAACACTTATTGCTTTACTCTGGTATTCAGAAATCGATATCATCTGTGATATAACAATAACATTTGCACCCTTACTTCCTGTTTTACTGTGGATTATTCTTCAATACTCTTACAATGTGGTTTTCAATATTATATTTTTCTATTTAATAATTTCTAGCATTTATAAGTACAGTGTATCCATATTATCTGAGTTCAAGAAACTGTGGCCCCAATTCATCAAGTGTATACATCAGAAAACTGAAGTAAAACACTTTAAAAGTTGAAACTTTTGGTATTTTTATGACCGTTTCAGACAGCTCTGCCGAAATAGGGAAAAGTTGGAGCGGGGGTAGTCATATCTGCCTGTCAAATTTATCAATAATGGCGGCATTTCCTGTGCCAGAGATGGTACTCAAGTTTCTGTTGCGGGGGCATAGAGGCTCACGCCACTGATAAGATGCACCGAATGCATTAAATAGCGTATGCATCTTAATGAATTCGGTGTATATTATTCCTTCACGGCTCTCATTATACTGGCATACAAAGTGCAAGTCTTAATCAATTAAGGCCAATGCTTTTTTTACAGGGCGGGTTCACGGTCAGGGCACAAACTCTTTTGCTTCTGTTCCGTGATACTTTTTCTCCTCTTGATCCCGTCCCCTTTCTACCTTCCTGAAATCATCACCCTGTTTCTGTCTTATGTCAGTAGTATTCTCCTAACCCTAATGTGCCTCACTGCTTTAATGCCACCTTTCCTACTTATGTGCCACTAATAAGACTTAAGTAATTTTAGTGATTTTTAGAGCATAAAATCATATTTTCTCATGCTAGACTTGTGTTGCAAATGATCATAGAATCATAGAATCATAGAATGGTAGAGTTGGAAGGGACCTCCTGGGCCTTCTGGTCCAACCCCCTGCTCAAAGCAGGATTCTCTAAATCATCCCAGACAGATGTCTATCCAGCCTCTGTTTGAAGACTTCCATTGAAGGAGAACTCACCACCTCTTGTGGCAGCCTGTTCCACTCATTGATCACCCTAACTGTCAAAAAGTTTTTTCTAATATCTAATCTGTGTCTCCTCCCATTCAGTTTCATCCCATTGCTTCTAGTCTTTCCTTGTGCAAATGAGAATAAAGATGATCCTTCTACAATGTGACAGCCCTTGAGATATTTGTAGACAGCTATTAAGTCTCCTCTCAGTCTTCTTTTTTGCAAGCTAAACATTCCCAAATCCTGCAACCGTTCCTCATAGGACATGGTTTGCAGACCGGTCACCATTCTGGTGGCTCTTCTCTGAACTTGCTCCAGTTTGTTGATGTCTTTTTTAAAATGTGGTGCCCAAAACTGGACACAGTATTCCAGATGAGGTCTGACAAAAGAGGAGTAGAGGGCAATAATGACCTCACGTGATCTAGACTGTATGCTTCTGTTGATACATCCTAGAATTGCATTTGCCTTTTTTGCTGCTGCATCACACTGTTGACTCATGTTAAGTCTGTGATCAATTAGTATACCCAAGTCTTTTTCACATGTGCTGTTACTTAGCCCTATTCCTCCCATTTTGTATATGCTTTTTTCATTTTTATTGCCCAGATGTAGTACTTTGCATTTTTCCCTGTTAAAATCCATTCTGTTAGTTGCTGCCCACTGCTCCAGTTTATGTATATCTTTTTGAATCCTCTCTCTCTCTTCTCTAGTATTAGCTACCCCTCCTAGCTTTGTGTCATCAGCAAATTTGATCAGTTTACCCTCAATTCCTTCATCTAAATCATTGATAAAGATGTTGAACAATACAGGGCCCAAAACAGAGCCTTGTGGTACCCCACTTGAGACATTCTTCCAACTGGATGTGCAGCCATTTACAACCACTCTTTGGGTCCGATCACTAAGCCAGTTATGAATCCACCTAACAGTTGCCTTGTCCATTCCATACTTAGTCATTTTTTCAATAAGGATTGTGTGAGATACTTTGTCAAATGCTTTGCTGAAGTCAAGATATACTATATCTACAGCATTTCCCTGATCCACCCAGTCAGTGATTATGTCATAGAAGGAAATTAAGTTAGTCTGACATGACTTATTAGTTACAAACCCATGCTGACTCTGTTTAATCACTTCATTCTTATCCAGGTACTTGCATACATGTTCTTTAATAATTTGTTCAAAGATCTTTCCTGGTATAGAAGTCAGACTCACCGGCCTGTAGTTCCCTGGGTCCACCTTCTTCCCCTTTTTGAAGATAGGAACAACATTTGCTCTTCTCCAGTCTTCTGGGACTTCTCCTGTTCTCCAAGAATTTTCAAAGATTATGGACAGTGGTTCAAGAATTGCTTCTGCTATCTCCTTCAGTACCCTGGGTGTAATTCATCTGGACCTGGAGACTTGAATTCATTTATGTTAGCTAAGTGTTTCCTCACTGTCTTTCTGTTTATAGATATCCTGGATTCTTCTATTCCTTTAATAGGACAGTGAAGATCAGTTGATGTTACATTTCCTTTCTGAGAGAAAACAGATGCAAAATAAGAATTTAAAAGTTCAGCCTTCTCAACATCCTGACTTACCATTTCATCATTTTCATCCTGTAAAAATCCTGTAGCATCTTTGACTTTTCTTTTACTTTTGACGTTCCCCAAAATCCTTTTTTGTTGCTTTTGACGTCACTTGCAAGCCTTAATTCATTGTCAGCTTTAGATAATCTGATTTGTGCCCTGCAGGTTCTGCAGACGGCATTATATTCTTCTTTAGATATGCCTCCCTCTTTCCATTTGATAAACATTTCTTTCTTCCTTTTAGCATGTGTTTAAGTTCTATGTTCATCCATCCTGGTTTCCTTAAATGCTTCCCATTCTTCCCTCTTTTCGGAATTGTTAACGATTGTGCTTTGAGAATCTCATTTTTCAAGATTTTCCATCCTTCCTGGACATTTTTGTCCTTAAGGATATCCAGCCATTGGATCCCTCCAATTCTCTTTCTGAGTTCCTTAAAATCTGCCTTTCTGAAATCTAACCTTGACGTCTGAGTCTTCACAGGTCTTCCTCCTCTTGTTATCCAAAATTCTAAAATAGCATGGTCACTACCTCCTAGAGTCCCAGCCACTCTTACCTCCTCCACCATTTCCTCCCTGTTTATGAGGATTAGATCCAAGGTAGCAGATCCCCTTGTTTTCTCCATTACCTTTTGGAAGATAAAGTTGTCAGCAAGAGAGGATAAGAATTTCCTGGACCTGTTAGTTTTGCCTGAGAGAGATTCCCAACAAATGTCTGGATAGTTGAAATCTCCCATGACCATTTTGTCATATTTTTTGGAGAACTTGGCCATTTGATGCATAAAGAGTTCATCCATATCTTCAGCTTGCACAGGCGGCCTGTAGTAAATGCCTACAATGGTGTCCTTTCCATAGTTCTGTCCTTGTATTCTTACCCAAACAGTTTCCACAGAACTCCCAGTCTCTTAAGCGTCAATCTCTGTGCAGATATACGCTTTTCTAACATACAATGCAACACCTCCTCCTCGTTTATCAAGTCTGTTTCTTGTAAATAAGTTGTATCCTTCTAGCCTTGTATTCCAATCATGTGTATCGTCCCACCAAGTCTCAGTGATTCCAATGACATCATATTTCTTCTCCTGCGTTAGTAGCTCCAGTTCTCCTTGTTTGTTGCCCATGCTTTGTGCATTCGTATAGAAACACTTTAGTTTGTGATTGGTTTCTCTTCCTTCAATATTTTTATTATGTAAATTTTTTTGTCTTTGTTCTTCCCCTTCTCTTCTAATAGCAGAAATCTCAATAGTATTTGTCAAGTGTATGGCTTTTGCTGGCGTTTTGCTTCCCTTCCCACATTGTTCTAGTTTAAAGCTCTCCTGATGAGTGTAGCAAGGCGACTTCCAAATACATGTTTTCCAGTCTTCGTAAGGTGCACCCCATCTCTAGCAAGTAGTCCATCGTATAGGTAATTCACTCCGTGATCCAGAAATCCAAATCCTTGCTGACGGCACCATCGACGTAGCCAGTTGTTCACCTGCAGAATCTTATTCCACCTCCTTGTTCCATGATGCTTTAGGTTTATCCCAATGTTTGTATTTTTGTGTGCTACTCAACATTCCCTTATCTACACTGAGCGGGTTCTGTGATGCATGCTCAGCTCATCTTCTATTGTAACTCTGCTCAGGTCCCTGGCTGGATAATTTCACAAATTGTCTCTAATTACGGTAGATATTTTCTTTTCACCTCCATTAACTAGTAATTATGCACAAATTAATGTAGTCAGGTCTCATACATGTACTAAAACTTGGAAATATAGTCCAAGTAGTGTTTGTCCTACATTTAATTAAACTGACCCTTGGTAATTTGTTCTTCAATATTCAATAAATAGACAGTTGTATAATGGCAGATTAATAACTTTCATGATTTGCCCCGATGGTATTAAAAGGAACCTGACAGCTGATACATGCTGCCTGATCAATGGGCAGCATGTATCAGGCACTGGTTGTATGATCTCAGCCAGGAATGTTTGACTCTGAAATGCTGCTGCTGCATACAATAGTCATATAGCCTATGAGAAAATAATGAGTCCATAATGAGCATATAGCCATGTAGGCGACTATGAGAACATAGCCCATAATGAGCACATTAGCATATAGCCCATAGTGAGCATATAGCCGTATAAGCACCATATAGTGAAACAAAAGAGGCACCATATAGTACCTAAGCAGGCACAATATAGTGCAATATAGCCAATATAGTGCAAAAATAACGCCATATAGTGCAAAGCAATTACCATATGAAAGGTGAAAGTTTATGCATGATAAAATGTATATGTAAAAACGATATCAAATAGAAGACATAGCTAGTGAACGTGTGTGCTTATAAAAACATGACATTAATACAAAGTGAATATCAACAAAAACGGAGGGCACAGAGTATATAAAAAAGGGGGTCAAATAACGAAAAGAGCTAGAGAAATTGTGCCTGCTATAAACTTGTGCCATAAATACAAAGTGAGAGTATATGGGAGCAGAACCGAGCTTACTATAGTGATAGATATACAGTATATACAGTGCCTACAAGTAGTATTCAACCCCCTGCAGATTTAGCTGGTTGACACATGCAGAAGTAACTTGGCATTGTGACATTTGTACTGTAGATCAGCCTGGAAGTGGGAAATGCACTGCAGCAAAAATTTTTTTTTTTTTTTTTAAAAACGTTAAAAGTTAATTCAGAGTGTCATTTATTATTCAACCCCTCAAACCACAAGAATTCTGTTTGGTCCCCCTAAAGCAGGGGTGGGGAACGTCCGGCCCGCGGGCCGTATACGGCCCGCCATACCACCTGGTCCGGCCCGGCTCCTGGTGAGCGGAAGCGGAAGATCCATCTCTGCTTCCCCCCACAGTGACAGCAGGGACAGCCAGCCGGACTGTGCGATCCTCCCGCTCCTCTCTTGCACGCCGCCTGTCGTATGTGGGTAGAGCCGCCACTGGGTAAGTGTGTGCAAATTGCAGGGCCGGGCAAGTGCCGGGGCCCTGAGCAGGCGGGGGGGCCCACTCGCTGTCGCGCCCGTTAGCGGTGTCAGCGCCGACACTGGGTCCCCCCCCGCTTGCTCAGGTCCCCTGCAGGAGCCCGGCACAATACTCACCCCTCCGCTGCCGCAGCTCCGAGCTCCAGGGGGCGCCGGTGCTTTCTCTCTCACAGCAGTGCCACTGAATGACGTCATCATTCAGCGGCCGGCTGTGGCAGAGAGCGCGCGGACAGGTGAGATGTGTGTGTGTGTGTGTCTGTGTGTGTATGTGAGAGAGTGCTGCCTGCTGTGCTGTATGTGTGATGGTGGTGGGGGAGGCAGGCAGTGATGGTGGTGAGGAGGAGGCCTATGATGATGATAGATTTATGATAAATGGGAAGGCGATGATGATGATGATAATGGGAAGGCGATGATGATGATGATAATGGGAAGGCGATGATGATGATGATAATGGGAAGGCGATGATGATGATGATAATGGGAAGGCGATGATGATAATGGGAAGGCGATGATGATGATATTAATGGGGAGGCAATGATGATGATATTAATGGGGAGGCAATGATAATGATGATGATTGGGAGGCAATGATAATGGGAAGGCAATCATGATATTAATGGGGAGGCAATGAATGATGATAATGGGGAGGCAATGAATGATGATGATGGGAAGGCAATGATAATGATGGGGAGGCGATGATGATGATGGGGAGGCAATGATAATGATGGGGAGGCGATGATGATGATGGGCAAGCATTGATGATGATGGGGAGGCAATGATAATGGGAAGGCGATGATACTAATGGGGAGGCAATGAATGATGATGATGGGGAGGCAATGATAATGATGGGGAGGCGATGATGATGATGGGCAGGCATTAATGATGATGGGGAGGCAATGATAATGATGGGGAGGCGATGATGATGATGGGCAAGCATTGATGATGATGGGGAGGCAATGATAATGAGAAGGCGATGATATTAATGGGGAGGCAATGAATGATGATGATGGGGAGGCAATGATAATGATGGGGAGGCGATGATGATGATGGGCAGGCATTAATGATGATGGGGAGGCAATGATAATGATGGGGAGGCGATGATGATGATGGGGAGGCAATGATAATGGGAAGGCGATGATATTAATGGGGAGGCAATGAATGATGATGGTGGGGAGGCAATGATAATGATGGGGAGGCAATGATAATGATGGGGAGGCGATGATGATGATGGGGAGGCAATGATGATGATGGGAGGCAATGATAATGATGGGGAGGCGTTGATGATGATGGGCAGGCATTGATGATGATGGGAGGCAATGATAATGATGGGGAGGTGATGATGATGATGTGCAGGCATTGATGATGATGGGGAGCAAAGGATGATGATGGGGAGGCAATGATGATGAGGAGACAATGATGATGATGATGGGGATTCAATAATGATGATGGGGAGGCAATGATGATGATGGGGAGGAAATAATGATGATGGGGAGGAGATGATGATGATGATAATGGGAGTCTTTCCACAGAGCCTTTTCCTGAGCCGTAACAGTGCAGAAGCAGCACAGCGCAGAGGAGAGCTCCATATTTTGTATGGAGCATTATATGGGGACCAGTATCCTGTATGGAGCATTATATGAATAGCAACATCATCAATACCTCCCAATATCAAACACCTCACCAAAGAGAAGTCATTCCAGCCATCACATTAGGTAGGAGTTATTTAAATGTTTGAATAAATATAGTTGGCTAATGTTTAAGTTTATTAATGAGTGATGAGCGAGTACACTCATTGCTCGGGCTTTCCTGAGCATGCTCGAGTGTCCTCCGAGTATTTTGGCATGCTCGGAGATTTAATTTTCGTTGCCTCAGCTCCCTGATTTGCAGCTGCTGGACAGCCTGAATACATGTGAGGAATGCTTGTTTGTTAAGGATTTCCCACACGCCAAAATACTCAGAGGACACCTGAGCATGCTTGGGAAAACCCGAGCAACGAGCATACTCGCTCATCATTATTAATAATTTTATGCGGCCCCCGAACACTATTATAAAATTCCAAATGGCCCTCGGCAGAAAAAAGGTTCCCCACCCCTGCCCTAAAGTATTAAGAAGTAGTTCAGGCACCAAGAATAATGAGGTTCACATGTGTGGATTAATGATCTCTTTTGCCAGCCTTTTCTGACTATTTAAGACCCTCCCCAAACTTTTGAACAGCACTCATACATGGTCAACATTGGAAAGACAAAGGAGCATTCCAAGGCCATCAGAGACAAGATCGTGGAGGGTCACAAGGCTGGCAAGGGGTACAAAACCCTTTCCAAGGAGTTGGCCCTACCTGTCTCCACTGTTGGGAGCATCATCTGCAAGTGGAAGGCTTATGGAACTACTGTTAGCCTTCCACGACCTGGACAGCCTTTGAAAGTTTCCTCCCGTGCCGAGGCCAGGCTTGTCCGAAGAGTCAAGGCTAACCCAAGGACAACAAGGAAGGAGCTCCGGGAAGATCTCATGGCAGTGGGGACATTGGTTTCAGTCAATACCATAAGTAACGTACTCCACCGCAATGGTCTCCGTTCCAGACAAGCCCGTAAGGTACCTTTACTTTCAAAGCGTCATGTCAAGGCTCGTCTACAGTTTGCTCATGATCACTTGGAGGACTCTGAGACAGACTGGTTCAAGGTTCTATGGTCTGATGAGACCAAGATCGAGATCTTTGGTGCCAACCACACACGTGACGTTTGGAGACTGGATGGCACTGCATACGACCCCAAGTATACCATCTCTACAGTCAAGCATGGTGGTGGCAGCATCATGCTGTGGGGCTGTTTCTCAGCCAAGGGGCCTGGCCATCTGGTCCGCATCCATGGGAGATGGATAGCACGGTCTACCTGGAGATTTTGGCCAAGAACCTCCGCTCCTCCATCAAGGATCTTAAGATGGGTCGTAATTTCATCTTCCAACAAGACAACGACCCAAAGCACACAGCCAAGAAAACCAAGGCCTGGTTCAAGAGGGAAAAAGTCAAGGTGTTGGAGTGGCCTAGTCAGTCTCCTGACCTTAACCCAATTGAAAACTTGTGGAAGGAGCTCAAGATTAAAGTCCACGTGAGACACCCAAAGAACCTAGATAACTTGGAGAAGATCTGCATGGAGGAGTGGGCCAAGATAACTCCACAGACCTGTGCCGGCCTGATCAGGTCTTATAAAAGACAATTATTAGCTGTAATTGCAAACAAGGGTTATTCCACGAAATATTAAACATAGGGGTTGTATAATAATTGACCCACACTTTTATGTTTAAAATTTATTAAAATTCAACTGAGCAACATAACTTTTTGTTTTGTAAGATTTATGCTTCTGTTAATAAATCCTACTCTCGTTTGCAGTTTGAAGGCTCTAACTTATTTGCATCTTATCAAACCAGCTAAATCTGCAGGGGGTTGCATACTACTTGTAGGCACTGTATATATATAGTGCGATGGCCCCAGTTCCCACCATAAATATAGTGCAATGGCCCCAGCTGCCCATATATATAGTATGACGGCTCCAGTTATCCACATATATATAGTATGACGGCTCCAGTTATCCACATATATATAGTATGACGGCTCCAGTTATCCACATATATAGTATGACGGCTCCAGTTATCCACATATATATAGTATGACGGCTCCAGTTATCCACATATATATAGTATGACGGCTCCAGTTATCCACATTTATATAGTATGACGGCTCCAGTTATCCACATATATATAGTATGACGGCTCCAGTTATCCACATATATATAGTATGACGGCTCCAGTTATCCACATATATATAGTATGACGGCTCCAGTTATCCACATATATATAGTATGACGGCTCCAGTTATCCACATATATACTAGTTTTAATAGTATGACGGCTCCAGTTATCCACATATATAGTATGACGGCTCCAGTTATCCACATATATATAGTATGACGGCTCCAGTTATCCACATATATATAGTATGACGGCTCCAGTTATCCACATATATATAGTATGACGGCTCCAGTTATCCACATATATATAGTATGACGGCTCCAGTTATCCACATATATAGTATGACGGCTCCAGTTATCCACATATATATAGTATGACGGCTCCAGTTATCCACATATATATAGTATGACGGCTCCAGTTATCCACATATATATAGTATGACGGCTCCAGTTATTCACATATATATAGTATGACGGCTCCAGTTATCCACATATATATAGTATGACGGCTCCAGTTATCCACATATATATAGTATGACGGCTCCAGTTATCCACATATATAGTATGACGGCTCCAGTTATCCACATATATATAGTATGACGGCTCCAGTTATCCACAATATATAGTATGAGGCTCCAGTTATCCACATATATATATAGTATGACGGCTCCAGTTATCCACATATATATAGTATAATAGCCCAAGTTATCCACATATATATAGTATGAGGCTCCAGTTATCCACATATATAAGTATGACGGCTCCAGTTATCCACATATATATAGTATGATAGCTCCAGTTATCCACATATATATAGTATGACGGCTCCAGTTATCCACATATATATAGTATGAGCCCCAGTTATCCACATATATATAGTATGATGGCTCCAGTTATCCACATATATATAGTATGACGACTCCAGTTATCCACATATATATAGTATGAATGCTCCAGTTATCCACATATATATAGTATGACGACTCCAGTTATCCACATATATATAGTATAATAGCCCCATTATCCCCAACATATATATAGTATGATGGCTCCAGTTATCCACATATATATAGTATGACGGCCCAGTTATCCACATATATATAGTATAAGCCCAGTTATCCACATATATATAGTATGACGGCTCCAGTTATCCACATATATATAGTATGATGGCCCAGTTATCCACAAATATAGTATGACGGCTCCAGTTATCCACATATATATAGTATGACAGCTCCAGTTATCCACATATATATAGTATGACAGCTCCAGTTATCCACATATATATAGTATGACGGCTCCAGTTATCCACATATATATAGTATGACGGCTCCAGTTATCCACATATATATAGTAATGACGCTCCAGTTATCCACATATATATAGTATGACGGCTCCAGTTATCCACATATATATAGTATGACGCTCCAGTTATCCACATATATATAGTATGACGGCTCCAGTTATCCACATATATAGTATGACGGCTCCAGTTATCCACATATATCATAGTATGACGGCTCCAGTTATCCACATATATATAGTATGACGGCTCCAGTTATCCACATATATAGTATGACGGCTCCAGTTATCCACATATATATAGTATGACGGCTCCAGTTATCCACATATATATAGTATGACGGCTCCAGTTATCCACATATATAGTATGACGGCTCCAGTTATCCACATATATATAGTATGACGGCTCCAGTTATCCACATATATAGTATGACGGCTCCAGTTATCCACATATATATAGTATGACGGCTCCAGTTATCCACATATATAGTATGACGGCTCCAGTTATCCACATATATATAGTGTGACGGCTCCAGTTATCCACATATATAGTATGACGGCTCCAGTTATCCACATATATATAGTATGACGGCTCCAGTTATCCACATATATATAGTATGACTAGTGTTGAGCGATATTGCTCGATATCTAAAAATATCGTATCGAAATTGTATCGCCGATAGCACTAAATATCGTCGATATCCGATTTCGATACCGGAAGTCCCATGTAAGTCTATGGGAACAAAATATCGCAACAAAAAAAAACCTTTCTTTCGTTGTAAACACAAAATATACACACATAGAATACATATATATATATTATATATACAGTTAGGTCCATAAATATTTGGACAGAGACAACATTTATCTAATTTTGGTTCTAGACATTACCACAATGAATTTGAAACAAAACAAATCAGATGCAGTTGAAGTTCAGACTTTCAGCTTTCATTTGAGGGTATCCACATTAAAATTGGATAAAGGGTTTAGGAGTTTCAGCTCCTTAACATGTGCCACCCTGTTTTTAAAGGGACCAAAAGTAATTGGACAGATTAAATAATTGTAAATAAAATGTTCATTTCTAGTACTTGGTTGAAAACCCTTTGTTAGCAATGACTGCCTGAAGTCTTGAACTCATGGACATCACCAGACACTGTGTTTCCTTCTTTTTGATGCTCCGCCAGGCCTTCACCGCGGTGGTTTTCAGTTGTTGTTTGTTTGTGGGCCTTTCTGTCTGAAGTTTAGTCTTTAACAAGTGAAATGCATGTTCAATTGGGTTGAGATCAGGTGACTGACTTGGCCATTCAAGAATATTCCACTTCTTTGCTTTAATAAACTCCTGGGTTGCTTTGGCTTTATGTTTTGGGTCATTGTCCATCTGTAGTATGAAACGACGACCAATCAGTTTGGCTGCATTTGGCTGGATCTGAGCACACAGTATGGCTCTGAATACCTCAGAATTCATTCGGCTGTTTCTGTCCTGTGTCACATCATCAATAAACACTAGTGACCCAGTGCCACTGGCAGCCATGCATGCCCAAGCCATCACACTGCTTCCGCCATGTTTTACAGATGATGTGGTATGCTTTGGATCATGAGCTGTACCACGCCTTCGCCATACTTTTCTCTTTCCATCATTCTAGTAGAGGTTGATCTTTGTTTCATCTGTCCAAAGAATGTTCTTCCAGAACTGTGCTGGCTTTTTTAGATGTTTTTTAGCAAAGTCCAGCCTAGCCTTTTTATTCTTGATTCTTATGAGTGACTTGCACCGTGCAGTGAACCCTCTGTATTTAATTTCATGCAGTCTTCTCTTTATGGTAGATTTGGATATTGATACGCCTACCTCCTGGAGAGTGTTGTTCACTTGGTTGGCTGTTGTGAAGGGGTTTCTCTTCACCATGGAGAGTATTCTGCGATCATCCACCACTGTTGTCTTCCGTGGGCGCCCAGGTCTTTTTGCATTGATGAGTTCACCAGTGCTTTCTTTCTCAGAATGTACCAAACAGTAGATTTTGCCACTCCTAAAGTTGTAGCAATTTCTCGGATGGGTTTTTTCTGTTTTTTGCAGCTTAAGGATAGCTTGTTTCACCTGCATGGAGAGCTCCTTTGACCGCATGTTTCCTTCACAGCTAAACCTTCCAAATGCAAACACCACACCTCAAATCAATACCAGCCCTTTTATCTGCTTAATTGAGAATGATATAATGAAGGGATTGCCCACACCTGTCCATGAAATAGCCTTGGAGTCAATTGTCCAATTACTTTTGGTCCCTTTAAAAACAGGGTGGCACATGTTAAGGAGCTGAAACTCCTAAACCCTTCATCCAATTTTAATGTGGATACCCTCAAATGAAAGCTGAAAGTCTGAACTTCAACTGCATCTGATTTGTTTTGTTTCAAATTCATTGTGGTAATGTCTAGAACCAAAATTAGATAAATGTTGTCTCTGTCCAAATATTTATGGACCTAACTGTATACATGTCATTGTGACATATATATATACATATATTTATAGTTTATACACTTCTACATAGTAAAATCGACTCTAATTCAATTGCCGGGTAAAGACGTGACATACCCCATAGAAGTCGACGGGCTCGGTGCCGAGTACCCCGAAAACCTCTGGCTCTGTGCGACTCAACTTGGGTGTCACGAACAGGATTCTGTAGCTCGCTATAAGCGAGTCCTGTGTGCCTGAATTGCACTGGTTTTGTGCTTGAGAATTGCTAAAATCATCAGAGAATGTATTTGCCATTTTTCCGCCATATCTGCGTCACGACGAGGCACTGGTGAAGAAGAAGGGCGTGCTCTTCGTGGGTGTCACTCACTCAGTGGCGTGAAAACGATGGCCGCCCACTGTAAATGGTACTGCAATGTAACATCGTGCCCCACAGCTCTGGAGTTCCGCCTCCTCATCCTCCTCAGTGTGAGGAGGTCCCGCCTCCCTACAAAAGAGGGGCCCTCTCCAGATATGACACATGTGACTTGGCAGAGATGGCTAATGGACACGACGAGCAGAAGTGGGAAGGGATGGAGCAGTCAGAGCTCTCCCCCCACGGAAGCGACCCGATCGCCACGGAATCACCGTTGGGCACCCGGCCTGTAAACCCTCCTACGCTGCAAGAAGCGGAGGATACCCTGAGAGGCCTGGCCCGGCACCGGGAGGAGGTCGCCAGGATGGAAGCCAGCTGGCGTGCCCTAAAAATAAACTTGGAGCGGCGCCAATCCCTCTTACCTGAAGTGTCTGTACCGGAAGGTGAGGCACCCGTTATAGTAGAGGAGCCCTTGCAATGTGATCCGGTTGACGTTGTCGCAGTGGAGGCACCCGTTCCTGCAAAAACCGCAGCACCGTCAGCAGCACCCCAGATCCCGCTGTCTGCCCCGGTCGCTGAGACAGAAGAAGCGACACCCGTCCTCATGGAGGAGGCCGCGCAGGCACCAGAGCACTACCTGCCTGTACCGGAGCCCCGACTGTCATCTGATTTAGAGCCGTCTGCTTCCTCCGCAGGGGAGCGCCGCCAGGACTGGGGGGCGACAGGAGAGCTGCCGCAAACCGGACACTGTAAGCTGCAGTGGAGTGGTGGAGACATGGAGCAACTGGTGGAGGAGAATTACAATCGGCGTCAGGAGGAAGAGTGGAGACGTTGGGAGCGGGAAGCAGAGCGACAAAGGGAGCAGCGAGAAACCCTAAAACTTCGCCAACGTCACCTGGAGAAGGACCGGGCAGATAAGGACCGGATGAGAAAGGATAAAGGAACCCTGAGTGAGCCGCGGCGTAAGGGTGCAGTACGGAGCTTTAAATTGAAAGGTGGGTGGGGCTTCATCAAGGAGCCTGGACTTTATTTAGAAGTCTTTGTGACCCGGCGGGACGTGGAGGCTCACCTCCCAGAAGGACACCCGGGAGGGACCTGTTGCCAGGAGACTTGGTGACTTACACCCGACACTGGGGTTAAATGGGGTACGCCCTAAATGTTACCAGGTGCGACCCCTACTCCCCAGTGTGTCAGGAACCTGTGAGACCCTCGAAGCCTTCAGCCTCCCACATCCAGGCCTCTGCAAAAGTGCCCACCCCACGCCGTAAATCTCCCCAGCCTCCCTCAGTGGTCTCCTCAGCAGCCCCAGCTATGGACATGATAAGTATAGCTGGCCCGTACCCGGCGCCTGTTAGGCCCCCTGGGGTTCGTACAGTCCGTGACATAGGGCTCCAGACCCGGAGAGAGATGAAAGAGGTGGCCACACAGACCCAGATAGCGGGTCACGACTTGACTGTACAGGCCACACGACGTCATCAGGTCCTGGTGGTCCTTGGTGCCTCGGATGTTTGGCAAGCACCAGAAGAGTACCAGGTGGTACCTGTAACACCCCTGCCAAAGAAGTCTAAATAACCCGGACAGGGTCCCTGTATGTAAATAAATAGTTAAATTGTTTATGTACCCGGACGGGTGAATGTTCCAAAAAAATTTTTTTAATTTAATAAACAATAAAAAAACACAGTTTTCATTTCTTTTATTATTGTCTCATCCTGCTGCAGCACAGCTGATTAACTGCTTCCCCGGCGGTGACGTCATCGGACTGACTGCTTTACGGCCGGGATTACCCTGCAGTCACTGCAGTTATCGCGAAAAACTGCATGTGACCGCCAGGGAGAAGATAATGGCGGCCATCAAGCAGTCCAGGACGTGACCGCCGGAGATCTTCTGCCAGGTAAGTGCCGCTGACTCCTGACAGACCCGACTGACGGACACTCACAGTGACAGTGACAAATCCGATTCCGGTATTCGATAAGACGAAAATATCGAAACGAATTATCGAAAGGCCGATAGAGCTAATATCGGCCGATAGCCGATATTTGCATTATCGTATCGCTCAACACCAAGTATGACGGCTCCAGTTATCCACATATATATAGTATGACGGCTCCAGTTATCCACATATATATAGTATGACGGCTCCAGTTATCCACATATATATAGTATGACGGCTCCAGTTATCCACATATATATAGTATGACGGCTCCAGTTATCCACATATATATATAGTATGACGGCTCCAGTTATCCACATATATATAGTATGACGTGTTATGATTTGGTAGCTGAGGAGAGCAGGCAAAAAAGGAAATACACCAGAGCAGTTGGAAACTATGAGTTTGCAGTACCCTGACTAACCACAACAACTAGAGGCAGCCGTGGAGCGTTCCTACGTTGGTCCTAGACGCCTCGTCACAGCCTGAGAAACTAACTACACCTAAAGATAGAAAGAGGAAAGCTATCTGCCCCGGAGCAGATCCCCAAAGAACATAGAAAGCCCCCAAACATGTAATGGCGGTTAGACAAGAAGAAATACTGACACAGACAGAAAATAGTATGAGCAAACGTTGGGGCCCAAACTTACTAAATAGAAAAGGATAGGAAGGGCACTTACTGCAATCTCAAAAAACCTTGAAAAGCACCAACTCTACTAATTTCAAAAACACCTGAGATCACACGACCTCTACCACCTAAATTAGTTCTCTGGTGTAATAAAAAACAAAACAGCAGCCACTGGAAAAACTGGAAAAAGCAAATGTACAAACATCAGTGGCTGAACTGAACTGAGAGGGCAAAAGCCCCCAGAGGGACCCTGAAGGCCCCCACAGAAGTGCAGGACAAAATGCAAAAATCAAGCACAAAAACAAAAAGAAGAAAATGTCTTATTTGTTAGCAGGAGATTCAGACACGACACAGCAGGCTACCAAGGAAACAGGAATCAAGGATTGAGACCAGAACAATTGATCACCGGCAACCCTGATGGGAAGGCGACTCCCTTATATAAGACCAGTCAGTAACACCTGATTCCCAATTCTCACAATCTTCACTGGACAGTCCAGTACCGTTTGTAACCACCAGAGGGAGCTTCTGCTCAGAACTCATTTCCAGCCTATTCACAACAATGACGGCTCCAGTTATCCACATATATATATAGTATGACGGCTCCAGTTATCCACATATATATAGTATGACGGCTCCAGTTAGCCACATATATATAGTATGACGGCTCCAGTTATCCACATATATATAGTATGACGGCTCCAGTTATCCACATATATAGTATGGCGGCTCCAGTTATCCACATATATATAGTATGACAGCTCCAGTTATTCACATATATATAGTATGACGGCTCCAGTTATCCATATATATAGTATGACGGCTCCAGTTATCCACATTTATAGTATGACGGCTCCAGTTATCCACATATATATAGTCTGACGGCTCCAGTTATCCACATATATATAGTTTGACGGCTCCAGTTATCCACATATATATAGTATGACGGCTCCAGTTATCCACATATATATAGTATGACGGCTCCAGTTATCCACATATATAGTATGACGGCTCCAGTTATCCACATATATATAGTATGACAGCTCCAGTTATCCACATATATAGAATGACGGCTCCAGTTATCCACATATATATAGTATGACAGCTCCAGTTATCCACATATATATAGTCTGACGGCTCCAGTTATCCACATATATATAGTATGACAGCTCCAGTTATCCACATATATATAGTATGACGGCTCCAGTTATCCACATATATATAGTATGACAGCTCCAGTTATCCACATATATATAGTCTGACTGCTCCAGTTATCCACATATATATAGTATGACAGCTCCAGTTATCCACATATATATAGTCTGACGGCTCCAGTTATCCACATATATAGTATAACGGCTCCAGTTATCCACATATATAGTATGACGGCTCCAGTTATCCACATATATATAGTATGACAGCTCCAGTTATCCACATATATATAGTATGACTGCTCCAGTTATCCACATATATATATAGTATGACGGCTCCAGTTATCCACATATATAGTACGACGGCTCCAGTTATCCACATATATATATAGTCTGACGGCTCCAGTTATCCACATATATATAGTATGACGGCTCCAGTTATCCACATATATATAGTATGACGGTCCAGTTATCCACATATATATAGTATGACAGCTCCAGTTATCCACATATATATAGTATGACGGCTCCAGTTATCCACATATATATAGTATGACGTGTTATGATTTGGTAGCTGAGGAGAGCAGGCAAAAAAGGAAATACACCAGAGCAGTTGGAAACTATGAGATAGCAGTACCCTGACTAACCACCACAACTAGAGGCAGCCGTGGAGCGTTCCTACGTTGGTCCTAGACGCCTCGTCACAGCCTGAGAAACTAACTACACCTAAAGATAGAAAGAGGAAAGCTATCTGCCCCGGAGCAGATCCCCAAAGAACATAGAAAGCCCCCAAACATGTAATGGCGGTTAGACAAGAAGAAATACTGACACAGACAGAAAATAGTATGAGCAAACGTTGGGGCCCAAACTTACTAAATAGAAAAGGATAGGAAGGGCACTTACTGCAATCTCAAAAAACCCTGAAAAGCACCAACTCTCCTAATTTCAAAAACACCTGAGATCACACGACCTCTACCACCTAAATTAGTTCTCTGGTGTAACCAAAAACAAAACAGCAGCCACTGAAAAAACTGGAAAAAGCAAATGTACAAACATCAGTGGCTGAACTGAACTGAGAGGGCAAAAGCCCCCAGAGAGACCCTGAAGGCCCCCACAGAAGTGCAGGACAAAATGCAAAAATCAAGCACAAAAACAAAAAGAAGAAAATGTCTTATCTGTTAGCAGGAGATTCAGACACGACACAGCAGGCTACCAAGGAAACAGGAATCAAGGATTGAGACCAGAACAATTGATCACCGGCAACCCTGATGGGAAGGCGACTCCCTTATATAAGACCAGTCAGTAACACCTGATTCCCAATCCTCACAATCTTCACTGGACAGTCCAGTACCGTTTGTAACCACCAGAGGGAGCTTCTGCTCAGAACTCATTTCCAGCCTATTCACAACAATGACGGCTCCAGTTATCCACATATATATAGTATGACGGCTCCAGTTATCCACATATATATAGTATGACGGCTCCAGTTATCCACATATATATAGTATGACGGCTCCAGTTATCCACATATATATAGTATGACGGCTCCAGTTATCCACATATATAGTATGACGGCTCCAGTTATCCACATATATATAGTATGACAGCTCCAGTTATTCACATATACATAGTATGACGGCTCCAGTTATCCACATATATATAGTATGACGGCTCCAGTTATCCACATTTATAGTATGACGGCTCCAGTTATCCACATATATATAGTCTGACGGCTCCAGTTATCCACATATACATAGTTTGACGGCTCCAGTTATCCACATATATATAGTATGACGGCTCCAGTTATCCACATATATATAGTATGACGGCTCCAGTTATCCACATATATAGTATGACGGCACCAGTTATCCACATATATATAGTATGACAGCTCCAGTTATCCACATATATAGAATGACGGCTCCAGTTATCCACATATATATAGTATGACAGCTCCAGTTATCCACATATATATAGTCTGACGGCTCCAGTTATCCACATATATATAGTATGACAGCTCCAGTTATCCACATATATATAGTCTGACGGCTCCAGTTATCCACATATATAGTATAACGGCTCCAGTTATCCACATATATAGTATGACGGCTCCAGTTATCCACATATATATAGTATGACGGCTCCAGTTATTCACATATATATAGTATAATAGCCCCAGTTTTCCCATATATATAGCAGGATGGCCCCAGTTCTCCATATTAAAAATAATGAAGTTTATACTCACCTCATCCTGATTCCTAGCACTGCAGCCTCCATTTTCTCTTCTAGTCCGCAGAGCAGCATGAGACAATAATGTCATCACGCCGCCTGCGTGAGCACACTGAAGTCTCAGGAAGCTGTGGTCTGCAGCTTATGAGACAAGACTAAGGCTTCCACTAGGAATTTCGGGGCCCCATACTGGCAAAATTTTCAGGTTCCCTTGAGACTCCGCCCAGGTTCCACACCAGCTCCACCTCCAACGTCCCACTCTTGGAAAAACTCAACTTCACCACGACATCCTCACTGATCAGATATTAACAGTTCCCATCAAACACCAGATCACATTCATAACCAGCACTTTTTGTTCTGGCCAAAATAATTTTTAAGATGATACCACTACACGGTAGACTCTTTCGGCCGGCCCTACTCTACTCTAAACTATTAAAAATAAATATATATTTATGTATTTTTCTTTAAGGGAATGAGTCACATACATTTAAATTTTCTTTTAAACAACCATTAATACCACATACAAGGGACAAATATTGTCACACTATGACCAGACCACATATTACCACCACATAGTGACTGAATACTACAATACTGATCATTAATTAAAAAAAAAAAAAATACTAAGTGCCATTGTATACAGGAACTCTGTATTTACTGTCAGTGTACAGGTAATACAGTATTCACTGGTGACATTATACACAGGAGCTCTGTGTTGCACAGCTTCTGCATCCACACCTTTGCAGTAGAAAACTTCACAGAGCAGGCTGCATGGGATAACAAGCTTTTACTTCTTACAACATGAGGTAAAAGGAAAAATGCACAGTCATTTCAGCATTGCATCAGGAATCAGGAACAAAACAAAAGTGAAACTACAAGTAAGACTATTTCTTATACAATACATTAAACAGAAGGAAACGTTACACAACATAGCCATCTACTGTCAGGTCAGCATAAAGTCCTCCTTTTACTTATAATAAGTCCCAATCTGTTGCATATGCCAACACCCTTTCTCAACAGTAAGGACTTATTCAATCAAACCCAACTTTTTTATTAGTCTCTGATGTTTATCAGCATTCAACGCCTTCGTGAAAATGTCTGCTGTCATTTCTTCAGTAGGGCAATACTCTAACTTCAAGACTCCTTGATCCTGATGATCTCTCAAGAAATGATATTTCACATCAATATGCTTGGTTCTTGGATTGACTCTTTCCATCTGAGCAAGAACAAGACATCCTTGATTGTCCTCTTTTAGTTTTGTTGGTTCCAACTGTGGTTGTCCTAGGTCTGTTAACAATTGTTTTAGCCACAGTACTTCTTGACTCGCATGTGCTGCTGCAACATATTCTGCTTCTGTTGAAGATAGTGTCACAATTGACTGTTTCTTACTTGTCCAACTTATTGGTCCACCTGAGAGAAAAAAAATATGTCCACTGGTAGATCTTCTGTCAGTTGGATCTCCAGCCCAATCTGCATCAACATATCCTGTTAAAATGCAATTATCACCTGTGGGTAATTTCAGCTTAACATTGCTAGTTCCTTTCAAATAATGTATTACTCTCTTCACGGCATTCCAATTAGCTTTATTTGGTTTTGATACTTTTCTACTCAGGATTCCTACTGCTGTTGCGATGTCTGGTCTTGTAACGGTCACTAGATACAGTAGTTTTCCTATTGCTGCTCTGTATTCTTCATTGTTTGGTAGCATATTCTCTTCACTGTTCATCTCTTTGAGATAATTAGTTTCCATTGGAGACTTTACTGTTTTTGCATACTTTAGTCCAAATTTATCTGTTATGTCTTGAATCATGTGATTTTGATTTAGTAGGAAACTTCTGTCTTCTTCTCTTTCCATTTGTATTTCTAGATACTGTTTTACATTTCCCAAGTCTTTGATTTCAAAATGTTGTTTCAGGGTTTTTAGAATGCTTTCTTTATCCCATTCTTGTTTAAAACAAATCAAAATGTTGTCTACATATATGAGTACATAAATCCATCTATTACTCAGCCTTTTTGTGTACAAGCATGGATCAGCTTTGCTTCTTTGAAATTTTTCATTTGTTAGTACTTCCGTGATTTTGTCATTCCACGCTTTAGTTGCTTGCTTTAAACCATATATGCTTTTCTGTAGTTTACAAACTTTGTTTAGATTTCTTTCATCTTTGAATCCTGGAGGTTGTTCCATGTAAATGTCTTCTGTTAAATCTCCATTCAAAAATGCTGTCTTTACATCCAGAAATCTTAGTTTCATCTTTTCCATTGCTGCAACTGTAAGTAAAGTTCTTATTGTAGTGTGTTTGACAACTGGAGCAAATGTTTCATCATAGTCTTCTCCATATTTTTGAGAATACCCTTTAGCTACGAGTCTTGCTCAATATCTTTCAGGTGTGCCATCTGTTTGGTATTTTACTTTAAAAATCCATTTACATCCTATGGCTTTTCTTCCTTCTGGCAAATCTGTTAGTGTCCATGTATTTGAATCATGCATGGATTTAATTTCTGTTTCTGTTGCTTCTATCCATTTATTAGCATCTTCTTCAGGAAGTTTAGATATGTCTTCCCAAGAGGTAGGCTCATGGATTTTTCTTATACTTGTCTTGTATGAGAGACATTTTGGTGGTTTTCCTTTGTTCTCTCTTATTGAACGTCTTGGTTCTGTGTCTGTTTGTAGTTGTGATTCTTCACTTTCAGTATTTTGTTCTTCATTAATTTCTACTTCTTTCTCATCAGATATTTCTTCAGTTATGTCACTATTGTTTTTCTCATTTTTTGTTTCAACTGAAATCATAATGTCTTCATTTAAATTTTCAATGAATGCCACACTGTTACTCACTGTAACTCTGTCTGTTTTGGGATCTAAGATTCTATATCCTTTGCAATTTTTACTATATCCAACGAATATTCCTTCCATGGATCTGTTTTGAAGTTTGGAACGTTTTTCTGTTGGAATGAATATAAAAACTTTACATCCAAAAACTTTTAATGATTGACACTTGGTTTCATAGCTTGCCACAGTTCATATGGAGTTTTCTTCAGTTTTCTGGAAAAAAGTCGGTTCTGTAGATATGTAGCTGTCATTGCTGCCTCACCCCAATATTTCTCTGGTAGTTTAGAATCTGTCAGCATACATCTCATTTCTGTTAGAGTTCTGTTTTTTCTTTCTGCTAATCCATTTTGTTCAGGTGTGTATGGAACAGTTTTCTGATGTTCTATTCCATTTTGTCTTAAGTAGTCTTCTATTCTGTGACCTGTAAATTTATCTCCATTATCACTTCTGATGACAATTGGCTTCCTTTGAAATTTGTTACTTGATCTTGTTACATAGTCTACAAGTTTATCAAAAACTTCACTTTTGTTCTTAATTAAGTATGTGACTGTGTATCTTGAGTAGTCGTCTATAAAAGTCATGTATCGCCTCCTGATGTAGTCACTTTCATGAGTCCACATACGTCAGTATGCACCAAATCAAGTGGTCTTTCGCTTTTCATCTCACTTTCTTTTGGAATAGATATCCTTGTGGCTTTGGATTTTATACAACATTCACATCTTATGGTAATTGAGCAATCTGATATCTTTAAATCTTTTGTCAATTCTTTTCTCTGTAGTTCCCTTATACTGTCCGGGTGTCTATGTCCTAGGCGTCTATGCCACATGTGAATACAGTTTTTGTGATCATGTGTACACACAATCATCTGTTCCTTTGGTTTGTCAAAATGATATAATTGTTCATCTGCCTTGACTTTGGTTATCATCTTGTTTCCTGTAATAATTGCATACTCATTGTCTTTGAATTTTACTGTAAGTCCTTTTGCTGTTAAACGTTTCACAGATAATAATCTGCCTTTCAATTTTGGAACATACAACACATCCTGTACAAGTATCTTTGAATCTTGTCCGAACTTGTTTGAACAATTTAGCATACCTTGTCCGATACCTTCTTCGGTTATTTTGCTTCCATCTGCAAGATAAATGCCTTCTTTCTTATCTAAATCAAGATCAGTAAAGAAATTCTTGTCACTTGTCATATGACTCGTTGCTCCGGAATCAATAAACCAACCAAGTGATTTCTTGTCTGTTATTTTGAATGTGCCATTCCACTTATTCTCACACGAATCGGATATTGTGTTTTTTACTTTCTGTGTATGCTTTTTATGTTGTAATTTTTGTTGTTCTGCTTTCCATATGGTACAGTCTTTCTTTAAATGACCTTTTTTCTTACATCTGAAGCATTCTCTTGTCTCTTTGTTATAGGGTTTTTTAAATTCTGTAGCTTTAAGAGCGTTTTCACTGTCCTTTTCAGAAGAATCATTGCTTTGTTCTTTTCTTCTCTGATATTCATCTATGAGTCTGGTCTTCACAAACTCTAATGTAATGTCTGTTTCAGGTCTTGTCTCTAGTGCATTTATTAAAGCTGTATATGAATCTGGTAAACTGCACAACAATATAGCTGCTATATGACTTTCTTTAATATCTTCACCAATAGATCTTAGCTGTGATATCACTTCCATCATTGAGAATATATGCTTCTGAATGTCACTGTCTGCACTTAGTCTCATACTGTAAAGCTTTCTTAATAAAATAACTTGTGATTTAAGCTGGGTCTCTCATATAGCTTTCTTAATGCTTCCCACATTCTTTTAGCTGTTTCTTCATTTCTTATATGTATTAATTGAGCATCATCCACTAATGAGCTAATGGTGGCTCTCGCTTGTCTATTCTTTTTATCCCATGTCTGATTATCTTGATCAGGTCTATCTGTAGTGATTACTTCCCATAAATCATCTTTAGACAATAACATCTCTACTTTGAACTTCCATAGCTGATAGTTCTCATCATTCAATTTAGCTACTGTGAGTTTTAGCTCTGTGCTACTTGTCATTTTTAACTTATCTTACTTGTTTGGAGAGACTTGCACTGAAGAATTCTTCTGCATTCACCAGGGTCTTGCTGATAGTTCCAATGTCCTGGGTATCTGGTATTTTTGGTGCTTGAAATCTGTGGTGTCTGGATTCTCTGGGTGTCTGGGTATGCTGTTTCTGGGGTGACTGTACTGGGTATCTGGGCCCATAACCTGTAGAACAGCTTCTGCATCCATACCTTTGCAGTAGAAAACTTCACAGAGCAGGCTGCATGGGATAACATGCTTTTACTTCTTACAACATGAGGTAAAAGGAAAAATGCACAGTCATTTCAGCATTGCATCAGGAAACACAGGAACTGTTGTGAATACTCTGGAGGCGACTTCTGAGCTGGAGCTCCCTCCGGTGGTTGCTGAGGGTAATGAGTTAATTGCTGAATGGCCTTCAACTGGCTCTGAATGGTCTGATATAAGTGACCTGAACTCCCTTCAGCCTTGCCGGTAATCAATTGTCCTTCCTGGTCTTGCTTGGAGCTCAGCTTGCATTCCTGCTCTCATTCAGATAAGTGATTTGCTGTTTTTTTTTTCCTCTGGTTGGATTTTCTTTGTTGGTTTGCTGCTTGCAGTGGACTTCAGCCTGGTCCCCTTTTGGAGCCTGGTGCTGCAATTGTGCTCATTTTGTATTTGCACTTTTGCTCTGTTCCTTTGTCACTTTTTATCTGCTGAATTGCTGTGTGTTACACCAGAGATCTGATTTAGGTGGTAGAGATCGTGTGATCTCAGGTTTTTTGTTAATCAGAAGTGTTGGTATTTTTGTCAGGGTTTTTTTGGATTGCAGTCAGAATTCTTTCCTATACTTTTCTATCTAGACAGATTGGGCCCCAGCGTTTGCTCATTCTATTTTCTGTGTCCGTATTTTCTTCTTGTCTAACCACCATTACATGTTTGGGGGCTTCCTATTTCTTTGGGGATTCTGCTACGGGGCAGATAGCTTTCATCTTTCTGCCTTTAGGTGTAGCGATCTCTCCGGCTGTGACGAGGCATCTAGGATCACCGTAGGTACACTCCATGGCTACTTCTAGTGTGGCGGTTAGTTTAGGGTACTGCAATCCAATAGTTTCCAGCCTCTCTGGTGTATTGCTATTATTGCTATTTTTGCAATTTCTCCTCAGCTACCGAAACATAACAAGGAACAAAACGAAAGTGAAACTACAAGTGAGAGTATTTCTTAACAATACATTAAACAGAAGGAAACGTTACACAACATCGCCATCTACTGTCAGGTCAGCATAAAGTCCTCCTTTTACTTATAATAAGTCCCAATCTGTTGCATATGCCAAAACTCTGTATATAGTGTCAGTGTACAGGTAAAACAGTGATCACCGATGATAATGCACACAGGAGCTCTGTATATAGTGTCAGTGTACAGGTAATACAGGGATCACCAGTGACATTATACAGGTAATACAGTGATCACCAGTGACATTATACACAGGAGCTCTGTATAAAGTGTCAGTGTACAGGTAATTCTGTGATCACCAATGATAATGTACACAGGAGCTCTGTATATAGTGTCAGTGTACAGGTAATACAGTGATCAACACTGCCAGTGACATACACAGGAGCTCTGTATATAGTATGCAGTGCATAATGTCAGTGTACAGGTAACACACTGACTCACCAGTGATGTCTCTAGCTGAAGACGTTCGTCTTTGCTTTCATTTTTCATCCAGCACAGACCACCATCACTTCTTCCAACCAGGACTCGTCTCTGCAAAAAATAACACATTTACCTAGACCACTTCCAGAGCACATTCTCCACTTTTTCCCTTTCTTCTACACTACACATCTGAATACAGAAGTGCAGTCACAATCAATATATAATTGGTTATTATGCAACCAACCATTCCAAATATAAATTATAATCCACCACTGTGCACCAACTAACAATAAATAGCCACTGTCCCCATTTAATATATAAATTAATTTGCACCTGTACTCTTTCCCTCAATTCATTACCAGTCACTTCATCCTCAACGCCCCCACTATGTACCTTCAGCTGTAACCCTAACCCCAATTCATTATATTTACATGCCCCTTCCACCTCAATTCATTGTCATGTCTTCTCTCTCTCCCACCCTCTATTCATTATCAACTGATCTACCCCACATTCAATACATCATTTACTCCCCTACCCTGAAAATTATTTTTTTGTTCTCCCATAGATCATCATTTGCTCTCCTCACCCCCACCTTCAATTCATCATTTGCTCTCCCCACCTTCAATTAAATTGCTTTGCCCCATCACTCACACTGAATTAATCATTTGCAGTCCATGTCCTCTCCCCACTTCATTTTCAGTCCCCACACTTTAATTTGAAGTCTCCTTACTTCATCCTTTGCATTTCCCTATCACCCCCTCACTTCATCTGCAGTGCCCCTTCATCATTTGCAGCCCCCTATCCCACTTCCATTTCATCATGTGCAGTCCCCCCCTCAGACACTTCAACATGTGCAGTCACCTTCCCATCACTTTATCATGTGCAGTCCCACTTACCCACCCACTTCATCATGTGCAGTCCCCTTTACTCCGGCACTTCATTATGTGCAGTCCCCCTTACCCTGACTTCATCATGTGCAGTCCCACTTTCCCCCCACTCTCTTGTGCAGCCCTACTCCCCTTCATCATGTGCAGTCCCCCTTACACCCCACTTCATGTGCAGCCCCACTCCTCCTCCATCATGTGCAGTCCCCCTTACCCTCAGTCATCATGTACAGTCCCGCTTACCCCCACATCATGTGCAGTCACCCTTACCCCCACTTCATGTGGTCTCCCTTATTCCCCACTTCATGTGCAGTCCCCCTTACCCCCACTTCATGTGCAGCCCACTCCCCTTCTTCATCTTGTGCAATCCCCCTTACCTCCCACTTCATCATGTACACATCATGTGCATCCTCCTTACCTCCCACTTCATCCTGTGCAGCTCCACTCCCCCACTTCATCATGTGCATACCCATTCCGCCACTTCATCATGTGCAGCCCAAGTCCCCCCACTTCATCATGTGCATCCCCACTCCCCCACCCCATCATGTGCAGCCCCACTTCATCATGTGCAGCCCCACTCCCCTACCCATCATGTGCAGTCTCCTTTATCCCCAAACCAAACTCCATCATGTGCAGCCCCTCTTACACCCCCACACTTTATCACTTGCAGTTACCCTCACCCCGTCACCCAAATGAATTCATTTTATAAAGAAAAAAAAAAGTTTTCCATACTTACCTCACAGTCGCTCCCCAGCAGCGCCTCTCTGCTTCCAGGGTCCGGTACATGTCGACACGTGCGCGATGACGTCATCACACACGCCCAACACCTGACCGGGAAGGACTCTCTGTACATGGAGGGAGCGGGAGCTTCAGAGCTATCAATAGACAGCTGTGCACAGCTCCCGGCCCCGGCATGATAGACCTGAGATGCGGGAGGCTGTGTCTGCTGCCGGCCGCGTCACAGATTGTACAGCAGACACGGCCGTGCACAATTTGCTGTGGGGACTGGCCCTGTATAGCTGCTGGGGAATGACCCGGGGGGCATTTGCCTCTCTGCCACCTGGGCCAGCCTCAGTCCTGTAGGATCACAGTTGTGTGCCATCCTAAAGTAACGTGGGATTGGTTTAAGGTTTTGAAGATAATTTTCTGTGGCAGCCCCTTCTATATCGAGGACTCTTCTACTAAACTCGCGTGTGGTCATGCCAATGTAGATTAACCACAAGGGCATGTGGTGTAATATACAATTCCCTTTGTGGTACAGCTGATACAGTATGTGATGTTGTATGTCCTCTCGCCACTCGAGTTGGAAAAGGTCTTTAATGTGTCGATATTTTTGCATGCCACACATTTCCCACATGTTGTACAACCACATGTGGGACCTTTGGATCTGAAAATATATTTAGGGTTCTCACCTTGATGATGACTATGTACCAAATAATTTTTGAGATTCTTAGATCTTCTATATGTAACTGCCAGTGATGGTCCTAAAAATGTAGAAATTGTTTTATCCAACAGTAAGTGAGGCCAATGTTTTGCAAGGATTTGTTTGATCTCATCACTCCTAGAATTAAAATCCATAATACATTGTACCTTTGACCCTTCCTCCATATCCCTGTTAGTTTTTGTTAGTAGTTTCAACCGGTCACTCTGTTGTGCTCTGGAATAGGCCCGGCAAATAGTTTTCCTTCCATACCCCCGGTCCTTAAAACATCAACATAAGTCTTCAGCCTGGTTTTCAAAAACTCATTGTTAGAACATATCCTATTCGAAGCAGGAACTGCCCCGTAGGGATGTTTCTGGCTAGATGCCTTGGATGTTGTGAGATTGCACGTAGCAGAGTGTTGGAAGAAGTGGCCTTTTGGAATTGGTCAGTTTGTAAATACCCGTCTTTATCAACCTTGATGGTGATGTCCAGGAACTCAATTACATGCTTACTGTATTTATATGTCAATCTGATGTTACAGATATTTTGATTTAGTCTTGCTACAAAGGTTTTTAACTCTTCCTCCGTGCCCTGCCAAATCATCAGGACGTCATCAATATACCTCCACCAAGCGACCACTCTGTCAATAAGCTCCGGTGGTGAAGTTTGGAATGTTTCACGTTCCCACAGCCCCAGGGAAAGGTTCGCATATGAGGGTGAGCAGGAAGCCCCCATTGCTGTTCCATGGAGCTGTAGGTAAAATGCATCTGGAAAAGTAAAAAAAATTATGTCAGGACGAAGGTAAGTGATTTGATCAAAAATTCACAAAACTTGCTGTCCAACCCACTTGATTTAAGGTAAAAATTTACTGTTTCGATTCCATCAGTGTGTCGAATTGACGTATATAGTGATTAAACATCGCAAGTCACGAGATACATGTCAGCCTCTAGATGGATGCCGTCTAATTTTTTGAGGGTGTTGGTGGTATCCTTGAGATACGAGGGGAGGGTCTCTACCAGTGGTTTAAGGTAGTGATCTACCAGTCTTGAAATGGAATCGCATAAGTTATTAACTCCCGATAGTATAGGCCTACTGGGAACAGCCCCTCAGGCTAAGGGGGTGCCCTGTCTTTCCTTAAATTGGAGGTACCCTTGAAGGTAGGGAGACCCAAGTCACCCACCTGTCCCTATCTCCTGTTTAGCCCTGAGCTAAACCCCCAACAACCCCCCCCCAGGAGGTGAGACAGGCAATAAAGTGAACTGCACCAATATAACAAAAGGAAAGAAAAGACAGACACTTAGGGGACAAGGCAACTAAAGAACAAAACTTAACTTTATCTGCTGCAATGCACCGCACAGCAGAGTAAGGCACCAGATCAAGGTAATAGCTGAAGTACCACTGCACTCAGAAAGCTCCTGACTCCAGCTTGATTGGTCTCCAAAGAGGAAGTGTATCACCAACAGTCAGCTGATGCATCAGGTGACCTTTTAAAGGATGGTGGGAGTGGTCACCACCTGCATCAGCAAACTCAGCAGCAATGTATTTACACCAGCGGCCACCAGGGGAATGGCCTGAAAGGAAAAATATGAAAAGCAAAAATATGAAATATGAAAAGCAAAATCTGCCACAGATCCAAAAATGGATTGTGATGATATAGGGTCCTTGTGTATTTTCAGTAGCAAGTATATGCTTGCTACTGTGGGTTCTTCGATCCATAGTCCTTCTTTTTGTTCCATAGAAATAGTCCCCTTCATAATTGCTTCTGTTAGTAGATCATGTAGTTCATTCCTGTATTTAGACAAAGGATTGAACGTTAGTTTGCGATAGCGCTCAGTGTTCTTCAATTGTCTCAACATTTCCCTTTCATAAGCATCTATTGGCCAAAGGACAATGTTCCCGACTTTGTCTAAATGTTTAATAATTACCCCATTAATTTTCTGAAGATCCTTCGAAGCTTGTCTCTCTTGCCTATTAAGGTTATCCTTGTTGATCGTCTCCGGGATCTTTTGAATGTCCTTTATGGCCAATCGTATAAACAAATCTACTTCTGGAAATGTAGATATTTGGGGAAATTTATTGAAGATAAATTGGAAGATGGAAGATGTTGAGGAAATTTACCACTACTGTTGATCGTTTCATCTGCCAGCTCCTCTAAAGTCTGGATGGCTTCCATTTCCGCCACTGTTGGAAAAATGTAGTCAATAGATTGATTATAATATAATTTCTTGTTAAAAAATCTCCGGGCGAATAAGTACAAGTCCTTGACTAGATTGAAATGGTCAGGTCTAGAGGATTGGGAGAATGAAAGACCCTTACTCAAAACTGATATCTGAGCAGGAGATAAGGTAAGTTTAGACAAGTTAATTACCTTCATCTGGTTCTCTGGCTGTGTCCCCTCTATGCATTGGCGGTATTAAGTGACCCGGAAGTACTAGTTACACATAGCTCAGTGCGTGACCGGAAGTGTTTCTATGCGCTAGTAGCAACATGACCATTATGTAATCCAGAACACACATGGAGCTGCTCCAACATCATTGGTTTCCTGCTATCATAAATATTTCACCTGGCCAGCATCCCACCACCCCTGGAAGAAGCATTTCATTGCGAAACGCGAGTTGGGTGTGGTGGGTCCCCAGCTGCTATTCTTAAAGGTACAGTACCTGTTATTATGTACTCATCATCTCGTTTTGTTGGTACCTCTTTTGTCCTTTTTTTATTTTGCACATTACTGGCATTTTTGCAGCTTTATAGTGTTTTTCATATGGCAACTTTGCCCTTTACGATGGTATATTAATGTTATTGCACAGCTGCTCTTTTCACACTTAATTAATCATGATTAAGTTATTATTGTATTTTATCTGCTTTATATGTTTTTAACTATTTTTGTATATTTGTACATGTATGAGGAGTTTTCACATGAACTTGATAACATATTGCTAATGTTTGTCTGAGTACTTTTTTACTTGGGTTGACCAACTCTTCTGTATACCTGCGGTGCCTTCGCTGTATTGTTTTACAGTTTGCTTTTAATATGTCTAAATAAACTTTATTGATTTTTATTGTTCACAATTTGGCTTTTTTATAAAGTTTTTCATTTTGGCGTTTCTAAGTAATTATATAATATAATAGATAATTGTTGGATACTGTTAGACTACTCTTAAAATAAGATTAAATAAAGTCTCCTTCCAGTGACTAACCAGCACTTGCGCAGAAGAAACGTGAAGCCTATCCCCATAAAAATGGAATACGTAGGTGCGAGATTTCCGGACGATCACTCGATGTCACAGAGGCAGAGTGATGATGTTGGTGGCAATACATAGGGTAAGGAATGGTTATCTTCCAGGTAACGTCCTCCCCATAGCCTGGAAGTACTTATTTTATATATAGTGATGATATAAACTGATTTATCCGCAAAAAGGCATCTAATATGAGGCATACAGATAGGACTTTAGTCTATAACTTGTAAGCCAATATTAATAGGTTAGATATATCCAATTTGGTCACAGATTCCCTTTAATTACTTTTTCCTTGTGTATATTGTTACTCACCTGCCCCAATCCTTTAGCTTCCATTGTATTTGGACTTTCTTGTTACTCCGGAGTTTTGTCTGCGTCTCCATGATGCCTCCTGTCTGCCTGCAGCTTCTAATCCTTGAGTCTCCAGTCTGCCTGCATTCTTCAATAACTCTGCAATCTTTATGAGGTCTTCAGTAACATTGCAATCTGCCTGTGGTCTCCTGGATGTCTCCAACCTGCCAGCGGTTTCTAGCATCCTGCCTACTTGCTTGTTGTCTCCTGGACGTCTCCCGCCTGCCAGCAGTTTCTAGCATTCCGTCTGCTTGACTATGATCTCATGAATGTCTCCTGCCTGCTGGTCTTTGGTTTCCAGGACTTTACTAAGACTTTAGTTTGCCATCTACATGAAATTTCACCGACTTAAACACTATATGACACTTATTAATATAAAAATCATTTTTATTAAAGACATGTTAAAAAGAGAAATAAATCTTAAATAGAATACTGATAGATTAATATGGTCAAAAGTTAGTCACTCATCTGAGAACACAAGATGGAGTGTAATTTTCACACTACAAATGGTCTAATTTCTATGTGTCCACCTGCAGTTTCTATGATGTCTCTTGTCTGCTTGCGGCTTTCAGGACATTATTAAAAGTTTTAGTTTGCCTTATATGTGTCCACCTCCTTGCTTGTGGGCTCCTGGACATCTTTTGTTTGTTTTCAGTTTCCAGCATCCAGCATTCTACCTGTCTGCCTGCAGTTTCCAGTCCCCCAGCTGTCCATGTTCCGCGTGCTCCACCTCGCTGCTGCACTGACACCTGTTTGCCCACCCAGACCTTGGGCTTAGGGGATCCACCTCATGCAGTGAGTCTGCTTTGTGTAACATATAGTTCTTAAATGGGTTATCTCATCACAGTTATTGGTGACATTTTGCTGGTAATTGAGCAGATCAATCTGTGGACAATCAAGTTTGAGTTAAATTTCTTGAAATCTATGGATTCCTGTGATTTCAAATCATTTGAGAATAGGTGTCACGCACCCTGTAGGACAGACTAAGTGCAACACAAATGGATAAGGGGAAGGGGGACCCAACACTAGGGATGCGGAGAGTGAAGACCTCTAGACATATCTAACATCAACCTGTCTGTCCTATCATCCTTATATAGGTTCTGCACCTATTGCCGAGCAGGATACCTAATCCCTGCCTGACCCTGGGAACAAGGGAACACTTAGTTTGAGAAGACTCAGAGAGAAACATGGACATACTCCAAACAGAGGCGCTAGCAGACTGCTACAGCTCCAAGCATCAACAGGGAAATGCAAATATCACCTGCAACTTCCAACAAGAAGTTTGGAGTTATAAATACCCAGGTCCAGGTGACACCATTAAGGCGGAGGGAGGTGGCCACTAGTCTGCAAGGCCAACCATTGAGACCTTCTGCAGCCAGATGCAGTGCGACTGTCTGCAGCCTCTGACACATCCGTGACAATAGGTTCGCAGTTTGCAAAAAAAAAACTTGCCTGGCACCATTTCCCACACTGCTGAAGCCTCAGTGATCAGGCTGAATGTCTTTTTGTGTGGCCAATGGCACACCCACTAGGCTTTACAGCAAAGGCTTTTCATGAGGACCTTGAACAGAAATGCACATAAATTCTGAAAAATAAGCTTCTCAATAAACAATTAATTAATGTATTACCAAGCAACCACATAAATGCCTCTTACAATGAAGTCACAGATGATAAAACGTCATAATAGTGATGTATAACTAACAATTCATGAGACACAATAAAGCCACAATAGAAACTATAGAAACAGTACAGACCTGGTGCCACTTATGCCAATGCTTTTTTTGCACAACTTATTTTAAGAGCCATATTAATGCTAGGCAAACAAAAGGAGTTTAATTTTATTTAGCAAATGAAAAATACTGCAGAAAGAAATTAATGCAGACAATAAAACTAGAGAGCTCTTGTATAACACAGGTCTACAAAAAATATGTTTTGTAATCATTGCAGGTGACTTTGTACTTTTCTGAATCATCTTTTTGTCCTAATTTCAAAAATGTATATAGTTTTTCTGTAGCACGTATAGTTTCCATGTAGCAGCATCATTATTATAAGTTATAGGAACTATACTGGTGACATTAAGAAAGCAGCAATCTACAAATCAGAAAAAAATGCTTCACCTTACAAAACAGTCTTTATTAAATCAAAATAATTTCACATGCAAAATAGAAACCAAAATATGAGCAGAAATTAAAAGTGCTTGACATTAGACTGTCAATGCGATTTTTCAGGGTTGTCCCAATATAACATCCAACAGTAATCTGCTATCATTGAGTCATTCCAAAAACCTGGTAGCGGTGTTCCATTACTTTAATGTCCTGGTGAAATCGCTCGCCTTTTTCATCGCTTACATCCCCAAGATTTTGAGGGAAGAAATCTAAATGTGAATGCAAAAAGTGCATTTTCAGAGACATGCGAAATCCAAGACACTGGTATGCATTTAGCAGTTCCTCAACACCTTCAACATATTCTGGAGATTTTTGTTTTCCTAAGAAGTTTTCCCAGATCCACTTGAAGCTTTTCCAAGATCTCAATTCCTTATCATTTAGGCTAAGTGCACACGATCAGGAATAATTGCGTTTTTTTCGCGGTTTTTCCGCGATTTTCCGCGGTTAAACCGCGAAAAAAACGCAAGCATTAAGCATTCTATACTTGTTAATTGATTGCGCATGTTTTGTACACATGTTGCGGTATTTTCCGCGAAAAAAACGCTTCGCGGAAAATCTAGCAACATGTTCATTAATTTAGCGTAACCGCGGTGATTCCGCCGCCATAGGAATGCATTGAACCGCTTACTTTCCGCATGTGGCTATGCCCACTATGCGCAATGTAAGCGGTTCATGTGCGGATGGTACCCAGGGTCTGGAGGAGAGGAGACTCTCCTCCAGGCCCTGGGTACCATATCCCTGGTAAAACAATAATTAAAATAAAAAATAATGATATTTCTCACCTTCCGGCGTCCCACGCAGCTTTCCCGCCTTCAGCGACGCTCCCGGCAACTTCCGGTCCCAAGAGTCCTTTGCGAGAATCACCCAGATGGCATAGCGGTCTCGCGAGATGCCACGTCATCGGTGTGATTTGTCGCAATGCATCCTTGGGACCGCGAGTTGCCGGGAGCGTCGCTGAGAGGCGGGAAGGCTGCGGGGGACGCCGGAAGGTGAGAATATCATTATTTATTATTTTTTTTATTATTTTTACATTAGATCTTTTTACTATTGATGCGGCATAGGCGGCATCAATAGTAAAAAGTTGGTCACACGTGTCAAACACTATGTTGACTCGTGTGACCAACCTGTCAATCAGTTTTCCAAGTGATGCTACAGATCGCTAGGAAAACGCTAGCATTCTGCAAGCTAATTACGCTTGCAAAACGCTATTATTCTGGCGGGAATCAGCATACAAAAAACGTGCGTATTTCCTGCGGGCTGAAGTGCGGGATTGCCGCGGAAATTTCCGCGGCAATTCCGCAACGTGTGAACTTAGCCTTAGAGTTCCTTCAAACACATCATCTCTCATAGCTCTCTGATCTGAGGACCAACAAATACGCCTTCCTTCAGTTTTGCTTGTGAAATGCTGGAGAATTTCTGTGAAATGTACTGGAACCCTTGTGAATTTGTCTTTGCCATGGCTTTCACAAAGTCTTTAATCAATCCCAACTTTATATGTAGTGGAGGAAGAAAGATTTTTGCTGGAGCAACTAAAGGATTATGCTCAACATTGTCGCTACCTGGAGCATAGATGTTTCTCTGTCCCCAATCACGATGAACATATTGCTCTACTGTATTTCTACTGTCCCATAAACACAAGAAGCGACAATATTTAGTGAAACCTCCTTTCATTCCCATTAGCAGACCAATCACTTTCAAATCTCCACAGATATTCCATTGATGATGCTTATATTGTATAGCATCCAAAACAACTGACAGATTTTCATAACTTTCCTTTAGATGACATGAGTGAGCAATAGAGATTGATGGTTTCATATTTCCATTGTGAAGCAACACTGCTTTCAAACTTCTGTGGGATGAGTCAATAAACAATCACCAATCTGCAACAAAATACTCTTGATTCAGTTCTTCAAAGAGGCCATTCACATTGATGCAGTACACCATTGGTGCATCAACTGTGAAAAATTGTGTTAAAGTGTTACTTCTGTTTTGGTAATAACACATTTTGACATCATCATGAAGAAGATTCTTCTGTTTCAACGTAGATGCAAGAAGTTCAGCTTTATATTTTGACAATGAAAGGTCTCTGATGAGATCATTTAATTCATGTTGAGTAAAGCGTTCTGGCTGCTCAGCTGCTCCATCAGGTACATACTCATCTTGGCTTGAGGTCTCCATGTCTTCGCCAGTAGCTCCATAGTCTTCATATTCTACTTCATTTTCATCCAATCCAGACAACGGTGGTACAGGAACTGGCAAGGTACCATCATTTAGAACAGGCCTAATCGCAATAATATCAATAATATGAAGATTTATTTTAAATTGTATTTTTTAACTTTTTAAAAGAAAAAATATGA
>JARQOD010000003.1:527327607-527389412 GCA_033576555.1 Oophaga sylvatica | reverse complement strand
AGGGAATTGCTCACCTGGAATGGTTGTGAGAAGTCACAACCACTGTCATCACAGAAAGTACAACGGACTTTCTGATATCCACAGTTAAGCAGGACTTAGCCTTCAGACCAGCAGCCCACTAACGTTTTGGTTTCAGAATCTTGAAATTGTATGTAGTACAGTTCATATAGGTCTTGTGCTTGGGTGCGATGAACATACATGGAGACACAGGTTTGATATAGAAAAGTCCTGTATTACTTATACAAGTTGGCAGAAATAGTCACACATTTTTGCAGACACAGAGCAGGAGACCAGCAGGCCAGAGTAAACTAAGCTCAGCAAATCACTCTCCAACACAGATTCAGGATCTTTTCTCTGTTACCGTAAGTCCATGAAAAACTTTGGGTCTTTCAAAGAGCAGGGTTCAGAGTCCACAAGTGTTTTCAGAGTTCCTCAGTAGGAATAGCTGGATTACAAGGTCAAGGCTTACAGGAGTCAAGTCACAGGTTCACTGCAGGCTAGATTCTGAAGCAACTGATTGCTCAGCTGTGGTGTTTAAAAAGCAAAGGAGAGAATTGGGCGGGAAATGCAAGCTGGAAACTCCATTTTGACTGAGGGCAAGATAGCTACAGAAGACAGAAAGTAAAATGGCTGACGAACAAACTGAGTTTCAGGATATATACATAGAACCTTACACCAGCATTCTTCAGAGTCTTTGAGAGTGGGAGCTGGCTCTGCATGACAGTTCTGAAAAATCTTTGACATGAAGGAGAAAAGTGATCTTTCATCTTGGTTTTTTTTGCAGATTATGTTTGAAAGAGGAGATTAGTTTTAATGCCTGATTTCTGTTGTTGGGTTTAGACGGGGTATGTGGGTTTGAAGGGAAGAGGTGCGACCCAGCTGTTGGTCTCATTTTTAAAACAAGTCTCTTGTCCTTACCTCCAAGAACAACTTGTCCTCTCCCCGACATTGCCACTTGGTTGTCTTGCTTAGTTTTCTGGAAGACTGTGCACCCTAACTGATCCTCATAGCTGCCCGACACTATACTGCTGTCATTAGTAAGTCTTTAGATGATTGGGCAGTTGGATGCTCTGTGGTAGCTCTCTGACATGGGAAATTCGTTGTTACAAGGATGAAACAGTGATGGGCGTCCTTTCACCAATGCATTTGTCAGCATGCTTGTCACAGAAGATGGGGCGTGCATGCGTCCCAAGCATACGTTTCCTATTATGACCCTTCCTAGGTCTAGCTTTTGAGCATAGGGAGCATTGTGGAGTCCATTGATATGATGTCTCACTTTATGAACCTGCAGGATATCTCTCCCCAACAGCAGTATTATCTGGGCCTGATGGTCGAGTTCCGGTATGAGGTGTGCTATGCGTTTTAAGTGAGCGTGATGGATTGCCATATCTGGCGTAGGTATTTCAAATTTGTTGTCTGGGATCTGATTACACTTGATGATTGTAGGTAGTGGTAGGCAGAATTATCCATCTAAGGACTCAATTTGGTAGTCAGTAGCTTTCCTACCTGCTGTTGTCACAGTACCTGCACACATCTTTAATTAGTAGGGGGTGCTTGGCCCTTCGATGTTGAATAGGTCAAAAAAGTTGATCTACCCAAGGATCGATTACTTTGATCATCCAAGATAGCATACAGTCTTACAGCTTTGACTCTATGGCTTTTGGATACACTCTGACGAGGCATATCTTTGAACAGGATGTACTGTCTATTATCCCCTTACAGACTTCAATACATTGTGAAGCGATCTCTGGCGTAGCTGCATCAGTGTTCCTTTCCTCCCCGCCATGCTCACTGTCAGCTGGCGTGTTTTGTGTACTCCACGGAGCTGGACCAGGGTGTAGGGCAGTGTTATGATCTGCGGTGCCACATTCTGTGCATTTTACACTGACCTTGCAATCCTTGGCGAGATGAGTTGTGGATGAGCAGCACTTGTAGACATCTATTCATTACTAATCCTAAAGTTATTCAAGGGTTAAATAAACACACACAAAATAAGAAGAAAGTATTTTAATGAAAGAATACACTACACATTTTTAAAATCTTTATTATACTCCTAATCCCATAGCGAATCCCTCGATCTCCTGGAAAAAAGTAAAAAAATAAACCAACAATATACCTATACCTTTCCAGCGTACAGTCAAGTCCCACAGTGCAATTCATCTCTGGGGGTTAATCAGTTTGCAGCCAGAGCGCTGCTAATGCAGCCGCTCTGACTGTAAACTACTGGGGAATGAATAGAAGCAGCGCGCACAGGCTCAGTGGGAAAATGTCGGTGCTGACGTAACAGGAGTTCAGCTGTCAGCGAGCACAGGCTCAGTTACGTCACCGCTACTCACTGAGCCTGTGCGCGCTGTTTCCATTCATTCCCCAGTAGTTTACAGTCGGAGCGGCTGCATTAGCAGCACTCCGGTTGTAACATGATTAACCCTTGAGATGGATTGCGTGTGTGGGACTTGACTGTATGGCGGACAGGTATGGGTATATTATTGCTTTTTTATTTTGTTTTTTTTCTAGATCGTGGGCTTTGATATGGAATTAGGAGTATAATAAAGATTTTAAAACTGTGTAGTGTATTCTGTCATTAAAATACTTTCTTCTTACTGTGTGATGTTTAACCCTTGAATAACTTTAGGATTAGTAATGAATAGATGTCTTATTCACACCTCTTCATTGCTAAGTCGGGCTTAATGTTACCTTACAATAGAAAGGTGACATTAACCCGTTATTAACCCCACTTGCCACCGCTACAGGGCAAGTGGGTAGAACCCGACAAAGCTCCAGAATAGGCACATCTAACAGATGCGTCTTTCCTGGGCAGCTGCAGGCTGCTGTTTTTAGGCTGGGGGGGCCATATTCATGGCCCTTTGCAGCCTGAGAATAGCAGCCCCCACCTGTATAGTTTTGCCGAGTCGGTTCAAAATATAATGGGGGGCCCCACGTCGGTTTTTTTTAATTTATTTTCCCTGCTCGCGCTGTTGCAGGCAGAGCAGGGAGAATAATGACAGCCGACTTCAGCACCACAAGCAGGGGGACAGAAGCTTACAGTAGTTGCAGTGTGAACTGTTCTCCGTGTGCATGTGTGCCATAATTTTGCGGACCATGCTGCTGGAGAAAAACGGATATGTTAGCGTATTTTTCACAGGGACACACAGTCCATGAAAACACGCTGACATGTACATAGACCCATTCATTATAGTGGGTCTACTTGTGTCAGTGTCTCCGGTACGTGAGAAAACTGTCACTACACGTACCGGAGCCACTGACGTGTGAAACTGGCCTTTACGGAAGCGCATCACTAATCCCGTCCATCGGTGACCCCGTCACATGATCGTGGGTCACTGATGGGTCGGCCAGATGTCTACAGCAGACCTCTATGGTTGTCAATGCCGGATTGCTATGAGCGCTGCCCAGTGATCGGTGCTCATAGCAAGTGAGCATTTCTGCTACACACAGGCGATCTGATAATCGCCTGTGTGTAGCAGAGGCGATCGAAGTAGTGCAGCTTCTAGTCTCCCATGGAGACTATTTAAGCATGCAAAAAGTAAAAAAAAAGGTTTAATATGAATATGAATGATAACACCAAAACTTTTTCTCCACTCATGGTTAGTGGTTGAATGAAGCCATTTATTGTCAAATTACTGTGTTTTCTCTTTTTAAATCATAATGACAACACAAAACATCCAAATGACTCTGATCAAAAGTTCACATACCCTCACATACATACAAATTGGATTGAAAGGCTACTAAAGGTAACATCCTCACCTGTGACCTGTTTGCTTGTAATCAGTATGTGTGCTGAGTGAGTTTCTGGGATCCAGACAGGGATCCAAACAGTCTCTTGCATCTTTCATCCAGCCACTGACGTTTCTGGATTGTGAGTCATGGGGAAAGCAGAAGAATTGTCAATGGATCTACGGGAAAAGGTAGTTGAACTGTATAAAACAGGAAAGGGATACAAAGAGATATCCAAGGAATTGATAGCGTAGGTCAGCAGCTTTCAAACTGTGATTAACAAATGGAGAATCAGGGGCTCGGTAAAAACAGAACCACGGTCAGGTAGACCTACAAAAATGTCGTCCACAACTGCCAGGAAAATTGTTTGGGATGCAAAAAAAAAACCCATAAATAACATCAGCTGAAATACAGGACTCTCTGAAAACTAATGGTGTGGCTGTTTCAAAATGCATAATAAGAAGGTACTTGAAGAAAAATGGGCTGCATGGTCGAGTTGCCAGAAGAAAGCCATTACTGCACAAATGCCACAAAGTATCTCGCCTTCAATACGCAAAACAGCACAGAGACAAGCCTCAAAACTTCTGGAACAAGGTAATTTAGAGGGATGAGACCAAAATTTAACTTTTTGGCCTTAACCATAAACGTTACATTTGGAGAGCGGTCAACAAGGCCTATGATGAAAGGAACACCTGCTGTAAAGCACTAAGGTGGAATATGTGAGCTACAAAGGCACAGGAAACTTGGTCATAGTTGAATGAAAGATGAATGCAGCACGTTATCAGCAAACACTGGAGATAAATTTGCACTCATCAGCCCGGAAGTTGCGCATGGGACGTACTTGGACGTTCCAACATGACAGGGATTCAAAACACAAGGCTGTTGTGAATGGACTTGAAATTAGTTCTGAGCAGAGGCTCCCTCTGGTGGTTACAAGCGGTGTGGCAGGGACGCGGTCTCAGGTATTCAAGCTGGGCCATTTGTTTATTTTACTGGTATCATGGACCTTTTTTGTGTTAATGTTGTATTCTAGTCCTGACTCTGATGTGTGTATATCACTCCTGTTTACATTGTCATCTAATGTGACTAGTCACTTTATGCACGTTATATTTGGTCCTTGTATTACCATTGTTATATATGGTACCCTCTAGGCGCTTGTTCCCTGGTGTCTCCGCTTTCCCTGCCTAGTCGGTTTCTCACTGCCATCCTTGGTATATTTTAATATTTGATGTTCACTTTCAATAAATTTTGTACTTTTCTATTATGAGTAGTGCATTTTCCTTTATTTGATTTCCATTAATCTGCACGTTATACTCTATGCATATCCTGTATTACACCTTTTTGGTGTTTTTTGGTCTGGTTTATAAGATTATCCATGCTAGGAGACTCATCCGTGCGTATCATAGAACTCATCCTGACCGACCTGGTTGCTCAAGTGAGGGTTCGGTGACCCCTCCTCAAGGGGGGGGTACTGTTGTGAATGGACTTGAAATGAGTTCTGAGCAGAGGCTCCCTCTGGTGGTTACAAGCGGTACTGGTCTGTCCAGTGAAGATTGTGAGGAGTGGGAATCAGGTGTTACTGACTGGTCTTATATAAGGGAGTCGCCTTCCCATCAGGGTTGCCGGTGATCAATTGTTCTGGTCTCAATCCTTGAGTCCTGTTTCCTTTGTAGCCTGCTGTGTCGTGTCTGCATCTCCTGCTAACAGATAAGACATTTTCTTCTTTTTGTTTTTGCGCTTGATTTTTGCATTTTGTCCTGCACTTCTGTGGGGGCCTTCAGGGTCCCCTCCGGGGGCTTTTGCCCTCTCAGTTTAGTTCAGCCACTGATGTTTGTACTTTTGCTTTTTCCAGTTTTTTCAGTGGCTGCTGTTTTGATTTTGTTACACCAGAGAACTAATTTAGGTGGTAGAGGTCGTGTGATCTCAGGTGATTTTGAAATTAGTAGAGTTGGTGCTTTTCAGGGTTTTTTGGGATTGCAGTAAGTGCCCTTCCTATCCTTTTCTATTTAGGTAGTTTGGGCCCCAACGTTTGCTCATACTATTTTCTGTCTGTGTCAGTATTTCATCTTGTCTAACCGCCATTACATGTTTGGGGGCTTTCTATGTTCTTTGGGGATCTGCTCCGGGGCAGATAGCTTTCCTCTTTCTATCTTAGGTGTAGTTAGTTTCTCAGGCTGTGACAAAGCGTCTAGGACCAACGTAGGAACGCTCCACGGCTGCCTCTAGTTGTGGTGGTTAGTCAGGGTACTGCAATCTCATAGATTCCAACTTCTCTGGTGTATTGCCTTTTTTACCTGCACTCCTCAGCTACCGAAACATAACACAAGGCCAAGTTGACCTGAGTAGTATAGGAACTGGACAACTCATCAAACTCAATCTGACAGGTCGACACGCCCCCTATCATTTAATCCGTCTCCCTGTCAGATTGATCCAGGTCGTCACGCCCTCTGGCTGAACTTTGCTCAGGCTGGGAAATCTGGTCTGGTGGATTTGTGAATTTCAATCAAAGTGATTTATTCATCTCTATTGATATTTTATCCACTGGATTAGATTAGTCTGTGGAGTATTAGTGTAACTTTTAAGGACCCAGTAAATGTAAAGCTATTTTCTAGCAGAGTCTGTAGTACAGACTCCAGTATATAAGAATTTTTAGTGAAATACAGACTCTTAGTGAAATACAGGCACCAGATCAAAGACTTGTTTACATCCATATGAGGAGCTATATTAAAAAAGCAACGATTATTCTATAGTACCATACAGTATATAAACACCTTATAACACATTTGGGATTATGACTCTCAACTTATAGTTTTTATTCAGTGTTTATATATATATATTTTTAGCTTGGTAGTGTATCTACACTTATCTCAGCAATTCATTGTATACTAAGAAGAATCTTGGCATATTTTGTTAGAGCTCGTAACTTATTACTAATCTGTGTGTACAAGGCTTGGGTTGTGTTAGAAGTCTAAATATTTTTCTATTTACTAACTAACATTGTACATAGATATACATCTTTACTAGCACATAGAAATGTAGTACAACAGTGTTGACATGAATTGTCAGAATGAGTGAAGGTCGATGCTACGGTAATTCATGCAAACAGTAAATAGTATTGCATTGTGTATAGTCAGTGGGATCTTTTAAAACCAACACATTTATGTGTATTCTGATAGCAGTGCCCATAGAATGAGTGGAGGTCGAATGACCTGTAAGTACAATGAGAGAAGGTCGCATGCATTCAAGAATTCATTTGTCTCTATTTACCTGTAAATGTGTGTAAAGGGGAAAGTCATGGCGAGATTGAAATAAATTGAAAAAGGACGCTTTTGCAGTATAAAATACAAATTTTATTAAGGTCTAAAATACATTATCATGGATAAAAATCCAAAAGAGTAGGATATACAGCATGCAGAAAAAATAACCAAAGTGTTGACATGAAGTTACAGCTCAAAGACATATACATTATCATGAATAAAAATCCAAAAGAGATTGAAGCCTCTTTTAACCCCTTCACAATAATGTACAGAGGTGTTTTTATGTTTTAATACTGATAGACATATTGTGAACGGACATATAGGGTCCATGTGAGATACCATATTTTTCAAATATTAGTTAAGCGTATATTTCAACATTTTGCTCCTTCACAGATTTATTTTACATTATTTTTTTTATTTTGCTTAAGGATCGTGTACAGAGGAGTTTTTATGTTTTAATACTGATAGACATATTGTGAACGGACATATAGGGTTCATGTGAGACATGCCTGGACAAGTCCGGGCATGTCTGGGCATGCCTGGACAAGTCCTGGTCACGGGACAGCCGTGGAAAAAACAATACTGAAATTCAAAAACTATGTGGTGGCCGTTAACACGCGCACAGTCATCTAGAAAATATTGAGCGAGTTGCTTCACAAACCCTCTCAAGGCATGTTGAATGTTAACGTTCCCGCTATGAGCTACACACATGACCAACTGTATAGCCTGGGATGCGTAGCGTTCTTGCAGCGCAAGCCTATTTTTAAAGACGCTAAGCCCATCAGATATAAAAGACAGGCATGTTGAGACGTGTCCCGGCCTATTTTGGTACATACCCACTCCTATGCAGCGATATTGAGTCGGCCTATTTTGGTACATACCCACTCCTATGCAGCGATATTGAGTACCGTTCAACAAAAAATCAGGTACAAACTTTTTAACATACCTGTGTTTCGGACCCTCAGACCATGCCAGAAGCACTCTGTGCCATGTACTCTAACTCATAATATTCGATTTTGATCAGCATTCAACAAAAAATTGGATGCTAACTTTTTAGCATACCTGTGTTTCTATAACGAATACACGGACCCCTACAGCGCATCCCAATAGTGTAGTTTAATGTAGGGGGCAAACAGATTATCGCTGGTGCTTGGAAAATACCACATTTCATAGATGGTGCTGATCCGCTGAATCATTTTTTAAACATTTCACGCCACTCATGCACCCACAGCACACTTATGCTGTACCAGCACCGCTGCAGCTAGCGCTTTTTAGCTAAAAAAGACCCTTATTTGCATCATTTTCATTATAGTACGACTGGTACATACCCACTCCTATGCAACGATACTGAGTAGCGTTCAACAAAAATCAGGTACAAACTTTTTAACATACCTGTGTTTCGGGCGCTCATGCCATACCAGAAGCACTCTGTGCCATGTACCATAGCCCATAATAATCGATCTTGATCAGTATTCAACAAAAAATTGGGTGCAAACTTTTTTAGCATAGCTGTGTTTCTGACTCCCATGTCGTACCAGAAAGACCTATTTTGGCACAGGCCTACACCTATGCAGCGGTTTTGACCACTACTCAACAAAAATGGCTACAAACTTTTTAACATATCTGTGTTTCGGACTATCATGTCATAGCAGAAGCACCCTGTGCCATGTACTCTAGACCATAATATTCGTTTTTGATCACCATTCAACAAAAAATTGAGGCATGTTGAGACGTGTCCCGGCCTATTTTGGCACATGACAAATGTTTCTGACTATCATGTCATAGCAGAAGCACCCTGTGCCATGTACTCTAGACCATAATATTCGTTTTTGATCACCATTCAACAAAAAATTGAGGCATGTTGAGACGTGTCCCGGCCTATTTTGGCACATGACAAATGTTTCTGACTCTCATGTCATAGCAGAAGCACCCTGTGCCATGTACTCTAGACCATAATATTTCACATCGGGTATGGGAACTACATAGCTTTGTTTTCTCAGGTATTTAAAAAGTGGGTGCTAACTTTTTAGCATACCTGTGTTTCTATAGCGAATACACGGACCCCTACAGCGCATCCCTATAGTGTAGTTTAATGTAGGGCAAACAGATTATCGCTGGTGCTTGGAAAATACCACATTTCATAGATGGTGCTGATCCGCTGAATCATTTTTAAACATTTCACGCCACTCATGCACCCACAGCACACTTATGCTGTACCAGCACCGCTGCAGCTAGCGCTTTTTAGCTAAAAAAGACCCTTATTTGCATCATTTTCATTATAGTACGACTGGTACATACCCACTCCTATGCAACGATACTGAGTAGCGTTCAACAAAAATCAGGTACAAACTTTTTAACATACCTGTGTTTCGGGCGCTCATGCCATACCAGAAGCACTCTGTGCCATGTACCATAGCCCATAATAATCGATCTTGATCAGTATTCAACAAAAAATTGGGTGCAAACTTTTTTTAGCATAGCTGTGTTTCTGACTCCCATGTCGTACCAGAAAGACCTATTTTGGCACAGGCCTACACCTATGCAGCGGTTTTGACCACTACTCAACAAAAAATCAGGTACAAACTTTTTAACATATCTGTGTTTCGGACTATCATGTCATAGCAGAAGCACCCTGTGCCATGTACTCTAGACCATAATATTCGTTTTTGATCACCATTCAACAAAAAATTGCGGCATGTTGAGACGTGTCCCGGCCTATTTTGGCACATGACAAATGTTTCTGACTCTCATGTCATACCAGAAGAACCCTGTGCCATGTACTCTAGACCATAATATTCCACATCGGGTATGGGAACTACATAGCTTTGTTTTCTCAGGTATTTAAAAAAGTGTGGAAAACTGAAAATCCCGCGACCTGTGGTAATTTAGTGAGAACCATATAGACAAATCGGGTATCGTCACACACGAGACCACGACACCTCGGGCTATCACATTTACCATTAGTTTTCAAAAATCAGCTCCTTAACAATAAAGTAAGAATCGTAGTGTCCTGCATTGTGGTCTATAAATGTATAGTTTGAAAATTTACCGTTGCTAAAGAACAGTAAAAAGTCGTGCGTACAACTATCAACCCCAAAACTCTCACCACTATCACAAACATCTATAAATGTATAGTTTGAAAATTTACAGTTGCTAAAGAACAGTAAAAAGTCGTGCGTACAACTATCAGCCCCAAAACTCTCACCACTATCACAAACACTATTGCCTACAGAGGCGCCCCGCGAGAATTTCCGTATGTGTGTATCAAGATGCTCCCTGCTATGACCGAATGTTTGCTCGTGGATGCTGGCATTTCCAGTGACATCATAGTTGTGTAAATGCGCAGGGGCACGTGTATCGATCCCCTAGGGTGTAATGCGTGATCATTTTAATTATTTTTCAATTCATAACCACACGTTCTCAGGCAGACAGGTTTATTTCACAGAAGTTGACTGTACAGTTGCATAATCTTTGTTTAAAATCATACATTTGCATAATTTTGTTTAAAATCGCACAGCGCTGCAATAATGTCGGGTGTTGGACATGCACTTATCAGTCTTTCATACGTGTCGCAGAAAGATTTTAGTCTGTTCTGCGAGAGTTTATTATGCACGTACTGTGCAGACATGTCAAGAAACATTTTGGTGTGTTCACCAGTCCATACGGGTGTTGGTGTGTAAGGCGATCGACCATCATCCTTCTGCTTCTTACTTACACGCCGGCGCGATACCGCGCGTTTCTTTGGTGCTAATGCATCGGCTGAATTGGCAGCTGCTGCTTCCGCGTTGCTATTTGCAGATTCTGTAGCTTGACACAGACGTATATTCTTAAGCCGACTACTCTCAGCATTCCCGGGGTGCTCGGTTGGCGCGTCGTTTTCTTCACGATCTGCGACACACCCGTGTGAAAGAGGCTCCGTTCTCACCTCCGTTCTGTTCTCAAATCCATAATTGCGCTGCTGCAAAACTCGCGAATGACGATCCTCCGTAACTAAAGAAAAGATACGTGGTGTAGTTAACCGCTAAGTGGGGGAGATATAGGAAGAGCTACATGAGCCACTTTACTCTGATTCAACGCGATATTTGTAAAGCTACTAGCACCGATTATCTGTGAAACCTATGCATGATTGTTTGTATAAGTACACTATAGAGCGGCCTAGACATATATACTTACAAGTATGCCCCGGGTGCTGGTCTACAGAGAATGCTGAATTAACAGACATCTCGCTGCTGGGGCGCCGCCGTATGGGGCTGTTTTCTCCCTCAAACTGCAACCTCACGGGCGATACTTTAGCAGCTGTAAATAAAATATAGCATACATGAATGCGCACAACACATTCACAAAGCTAACTTGACACACGTAAATAAAATATATCTACTAGTTACCGCAGAAATTTTTATCTGCGTGTATAAGTACACTATAGAGATGCGTAGACATATATGCTTACAAGTATGAGACGTGTAGTGTAGTTCAGAGATTGGTGAATTAAACGGTGTGGAGGTGCTCGGGCGTTTTCGTATGGGTGTGTTTTCTTTTTCAAGCTGCAGCCTCCTGCTCGTTAGTTTAACATCTGTAAATAAAATATAACTATTACTCGCCACAGAAATGATATCTACGTGGGCCACACGCACAAAGCTAATACAGGGTAATGATGGTTGGGGGTTCTGTCGTGAAATATTACTTCTACAATATTGCATCAACGCGGTTAGCCGCCATGATCCCTCTGTAAAACATGAATGGGATGTTTTTTCTGTCCCTAGCGTGGGGGCAGTGACAGAGGGCGTGTTCTCTCTGCTAGCCCTAATAAATACGGGTAGCTCACAAGCAATACAGTTCGCACTTGTTCACAACTCACAGACCACAACTCCGATCTGAACAGGACTAGAGTGAGTATTTTTACGGATTTCGTTTCAATTATATTTAAGTTTGTGTAGTATTTGTATTAACAGGTTAGCCGTGTTTTCATACTTGATCTTTATTTGCTTTAATTCAATAGCGGACCCTTTTTTATTCAAGATGGAGGCCAGATATTCTCGCGGTCAATATTCTGCTTTGCTTTCACCAGAACAATCGGGTAAGTTTTACACAGTATATAGGGTACTCCGCAATGTCTCGGGATGTCTGAGTCTGCGCTTTGTATATATAAGTGATATATTTCATTCTTTCTTATTTAAGAAGTGGGAGTCCATTCAGACTACTCCTACAAGAACCGGTTCATTACGCAGAACCTGTTAGAGGAAGGCAACTCTGCTAGCGGGCGACTAGCCTCCAGCTCTCACCAGTCTGTCACAGGCAAGAAACCTATATCTATATCATATGTTTTAAACCTATGTATCTAGACGGGTAAACGTGGTAGCTGTAAATTTATAACGCCTACTATTAATATTAATAATTAATATAGACTGCCGCTAAAATCCATACAGTTAATTTTATTTTAGCTGACTGGGTCGTTAGCTAGACATGTTTTAATAATATAAACATTTTCTCATACAGATACAGCTGTAGCGGACTGGGCGGTTGGAAACCCTGTGGCGACTGAGCCGCTCGAGCATCGCGATTCCGATGTTGAGATCGTGGAGGATCCCCAGGATTCAGATGTCGAGTTCGTCGAACTGGACTATAATCCTCCCAACGCTCCTAAAAGATGGGGTGATTCGCTAAGCACACGGCTCTGGAATAGAAAAGGTAGCGGGTCCTTGAAACCCGGGTGATATGTGTGTTTGTATCCTCTGTACCCTGTGACCCCACCGATAACTAGTGGATATATTTTATTTACGCGCGTTACGATAGCTTTGCGAATTTAGCTTTGTGCGTGTGGCCCGCGTAGATATCATTTCTGTGGCGAGTAATAGTTATATTTTATTTACAGATGTTAAACTAACGAGCAGGAGGCTGCAGCTTGAAAAAGAAAACACACCCATACGAAAACGCCCGAGCACCTCCACACCGTTTAATTCACCAATCTCTGAACTACACTACACGTCTCATACTTGTAAGCATATACGTCTACGCATCTCTATAGTGTACTTATACACGCAGATAAAAATTTCTGCGGTAACTAGTAGATATATTTTATTTACGTGTGTCAAGTTAGCTTTGTGAATGTGTTGTGCGCATTCATGTATGCTATATTTTATTTACAGCTGCTAAAGTATCGCCCGTGAGGTTGCAGTTTGAGGGAGAAAACAGCCCCATACGGCGGCGCCCCAGCAGCGAGATGTCTGTTAATTCAGCATTCTCTGTAGACCAGCACCCGGGGCATACTTGTAAGTATATATGTCTAGGCCGCTCTATAGTGTACTTATACAAACAATCATGCATAGGTTTCACAGATAATCGGTGCTAGTAGCTTTACAAATATCGCGTTGAATCAGAGTAAAGTGGCTCATGTAGCTCTTCCTATATCTCCCCCACTTAGCGGTTAACTACACCACGTATCTTTTCTTTAGTTACGGAGGATCGTCATTCGCGAGTTTTGCAGCAGCGCAATTATGGATTTGAGAACAGAACGGAGGTGAGAACGGAGCCTCTTTCACACGGGTGTGTCGCAGATCGTGAAGAAAACGACGCGCCAACCGAGCACCCCGGGAATGCTGAGAGTAGTCGGCTTAAGAATATACGTCTGTGTCAAGCTACAGAATCTGCAAATAGCAACGCGGAAGCAGCAGCTGCCAATTCAGCCGATGCATTAGCACCAAAGAAACGCGCGGTATCGCGCCGGCGTGTAAGTAAGAAGCAGAAGGATGATGGTCGATCGCCTTACACACCAACACCCGTATGGACTGGTGAACACACCAAAATGTTTCTTGACATGTCTGCACAGTACGTGCATAATAAACTCTCGCAGAACAGACTAAAATCTTTCTGCGACACGTATGAAAGACTGATAAGTGCATGTCCAACACCCGACATTATTGCAGCGCTGTGCGATTTTAAACAAAATTATGCAAATGTATGATTTTAAACAAAGATTATGCAACTGTACAGTCAACTTCTGTGAAATAAACCTGTCTGCCTGAGAACGTGTGGTTATGAATTGAAAAATAATTAAAATGATCACGCATTACACCCTAGGGGATCGATACACGTGCCCCTGCGCATTTACACAACTATGATGTCACTGGAAATGCCAGCATCCACGAGCAAACATTCGGTCATAGCAGGGAGCATCTTGATACACACATACGGAAATTCTCGCGGGGCGCCTCTGTAGGCAATAGTGTTTGTGATAGTGGTGAGAGTTTTGGGGCTGATAGTTGTACGCACGACTTTTTACTGTTCTTTAGCAACTGTAAATTTTCAAACTATACATTTATAGATGTTTGTGATAGTGGTGAGAGTTTTGGGGTTGATAGTTGTACGCACGACTTTTTACTGTTCTTTAGCAACGGTAAATTTTCAAACTATACATTTATAGACCACAATGCAGGACACTACGATTCTTACTTTATTGTTAAGGAGCTGATTTTTGAAAACTAATGGTAAATGTGATAGCCCGAGGTGTCGTGGTCTCGTGTGTGACGATACCCGATTTGTCTATATGGTTCTCACTAAATTACCACAGGTCGCGGGATTTTCAGTTTTCCACACTTTTTTAAATACCTGAGAAAACAAAGCTATGTAGTTCCCATACCCGATGTGGAATATTATGGTCTAGAGTACATGGCACAGGGTTCTTCTGGTATGACATGAGAGTCAGAAACATTTGTCATGTGCCAAAATAGGCCGGGACACGTCTCAACATGCCGCAATTTTTTGTTGAATGGTGATCAAAACGAATATTATGGTCTAGAGTACATGGCACAGGGTGCTTCTGCTATGACATGATAGTCCGAAACACAGATATGTTAAAAAGTTTGTACCTGATTTTTTGTTGAGTAGTGGTCAAAACCGCTGCATAGGTGTAGGCCTGTGCCAAAATAGGTCTTTCTGGTACGACATGGGAGTCAGAAACACAGCTATGCTAAAAAAAGTTTGCACCCAATTTTTTGTTGAATACTGATCAAGATCGATTATTATGGGCTATGGTACATGGCACAGAGTGCTTCTGGTATGGCATGAGCGCCCGAAACACAGGTATGTTAAAAAGTTTGTACCTGATTTTTGTTGAACGCTACTCAGTATCGTTGCATAGGAGTGGGTATGTACCAGTCGTACTATAATGAAAATGATGCAAATAAGGGTCTTTTTTAGCTAAAAAGCGCTAGCTGCAGCGGTGCTGGTACAGCATAAGTGTGCTGTGGGTGCATGAGTGGCGTGAAATGTTTAAAAATGATTCAGCGGATCAGCACCATCTATGAAATGTGGTATTTTCCAAGCACCAGCGATAATCTGTTTGCCCCCTACATTAAACTACACTATAGGGATGCGCTGTAGGGGTCCGTGTATTCGCTATAGAAACACAGGTATGCTAAAAAGTTAGCACCCACTTTTTAAATACCTGAGAAAACAAAGCTATGTAGTTCCCATACCCGATGTGAAATATTATGGTCTAGAGTACATGGCACAGGGTGCTTCTGCTATGACATGAGAGTCAGAAACATTTGTCATGTGCCAAAATAGGCCGGGACACGTCTCAACATGCCTCAATTTTTTGTTGAATGGTGATCAAAAACGAATATTATGGTCTAGAGTACATGGCACGGGGTGCTTCTGCTATGACATGATAGTCAGAAACATTTGTCATGTGCCAAAATAGGCCGGGACACGTCTCAACATGCCTCAATTTTTTGTTGAATGGTGATCAAAAACGAATATTATGGTCTAGAGTACATGGCACAGGGTGCTTCTGCTATGACATGATAGTCCGAAACACAGATATGTTAAAAAGTTTGTAGCCATTTTTGTTGAGTAGTGGTCAAAACCGCTGCATAGGTGTAGGCCTGTGCCAAAATAGGTCTTTCTGGTACGACATGGAGTCAGAAACACAGCTATGCTAAAAAGTTTGCACCCAATTTTTTGTTGATACTGATCAAGATCGTTATTATGGGCTATGGTAACATGGCACAGAGTGCTTTGGTATGGCATGAGCGCCGAAACACAGGTATGTTAAAAAGTTTGTACCTGATTTTTGTTGAACGCTACTCAGTATCGTTGCATAGGAGTGGGTATGTACAGTCGTAACTATAATGAAAATGATCAAATAAGGGTCTATTTTAGCTAAAAAGCGCTAGCTGCAGCGGTGCTGTACAGCATAAGTGTGCTTGGTGCATGAGTGGCGTGAAATGTTTAAAAATGATTCACGGATCAGCACCATCTATGAAATGTGGTATTTTCCAAGCACCAGAGATAATCTGTTTGCCCCCTACATTAAACTACACTATTGGGATGCGCTGTAGGGTCCGTGTATTCGTTATAGAAACACAGGTATGCTAAAAAGTTAGCATCCAATTTTTTGTTGAATGCTGATCAAAATCGAATATTATGAGTTAGAGTACATGCACAGAGTGCTTCTGGCATGGTCTGAGGTCGAAACACAGGTATGTTAAAAAGTTTGTACCTGATTTTTTGTTGAACGGTACCAATATCGCTGCATAGGATGGGTATGTACCAAAATAGGCCGACTCAATATCGCTGCATAGAGTGGGTATGTACCAAAATAGGCCGGGACACGTCTCAACATGCTGTCTTTATCTGATGGCTTAGCGTCTTTAAAAATAGGCTTGCGCTGCAAGAACGCTACGCATCCAGGCTATACAGTTGGTCATGTGTGTACTCATAGCGGGAACGTTAACATTCAACATGCCTTGAGAGGTTGTGAAGCAACTCGCTCAATATTTTCTAGATGACTGTGCCGTGTTAACGGCCACCACATAGTTTGATTCAGTATTGTTTTTCACCTGTCCTACCAGACTTGTCCAGCATGCCAGACATGCCGACTTGTCCAGGCATGTCTCACATGAACCCTATATTCCGTTCACAATATGTCTATCAGTATTAAACAAAAACTCCTCTTACACGATCCTTAAGCAAAATAAAAAAAATAATGTAAAATAAATCTGTGAAGGAGCAAAATGTTGAAATATACGCTTAACTAATATTTGAAAAATATGGTATCTCACATGGACCCTATATGTCCGTTCACAATATGTCTATCAGTATTAAAACATAAAAACTCCTCTGTACATTATTGTGAAGGGGTTAAAAGAGGCTTCAATCTCTTTTGGATTTTTATTCATGATAATGTATATGTCTTTGAGCTGTAACTTCATGTCAACACTTTGGTTATTTTTTCTGCATGCTGTATATCCTACTCTTTTGGATTTTTATCCATGATAATGTATTTTAGACCTTAATAAAATTTGTATTTTATACTGCAAAAGCGTCCTTTTTCAATTTATTTCAATCTCGCCATGACTTTCCCCTTTACACACATTTACAGGTAAATAGAGACAAATGAATTCTTGAATGCATGCGACCTTCTCTCATTGTACTTACAGGTCATTCGACCTCCACTCATTCTATGGGCACTGCTATCAGAATACACATAAATGTGTTGGTTTTAAAAGATCCCACTGACTATACACAATGCAATACTATTTACTGTTTGCATGAATTACCGTAGCATCGACCTTCACTCATTCTGACAATTCATGTCAACACTGTTGTACTACATTTCTATGTGCTAGTAAAGATGTATATCTATGTACAATGTTAGTTAGTAAATAGAAAAATATTTAGACTTCTAACACAACCCAAGCCTTGTACACACAGATTAGTAATAAGTTACCGAGCTCTAACAAAATATGCCAAGATTCTTCTTAGTATACAATGAATTGCTGAGATAAGTGTAGATACACTACCAAGCTAAAAATATATATATATAAACACTGAATAAAAACTATAAGTTGAGAGTCATAATCCCAAATGTGTTATAAGGTGTTTATATACTGTATGGTACGTTGCTTTTTTAATATAGCTCCTCATATGGATGTAAACAAGTCTTTGATCTGGTGCCTGTATTTCACTAAGAGTCTGTATTTCACTAAAAATTCTTATATACTGGAGTCTGTACTACAGACTCTGCTAGAAAATAGCTTTACATTTACTGGGTCCTTAAAAGTTACACTAATACTCCACAGACTAATCTAATCCAGTGGATAAAATATCAATAGAGATGAATAAATCACTTTGATTGAAATTCACAAATCCACCAGACCAGATTTCCCAGCCTGAGCAAAGTTCAGCCAGAGGGCGTGACGACCTGGATCAATCTGACAGGGAGACGGATTAAATGATAGGGGGCGTGTCGACCTGTCAGATTGAGTTTGATGAGTTGTCCAGTTCCTATACTACTGACCTGTCATTGGGTACAGCAGAACAAAGTGAAGGTTCTGGAGTGGCCATCTCAGTCTCCTGACCTCAATATCATTGAGCCACTCTGGGGAGATCTCAAGCGCGCAGTTCATGCTAAACAGCCCAGGAATTTACAGGAACTGGAGGCTTTTTGCTAAGAAGAGTGGCCAGCTTTACCATCTGAGAAATTAAAGAACCTCACCCATAACTACCACAAAAGTCCTCAAGCTGTCATTGATGTTAGTGGGAGCAATACATGATATTAAAGAGGGTATGTGAATTTTTGATCAGGGTCATTTGGATGTTTTTGGTTGTCATTATGATTTAAAAAGGGAAACCACAGTAATCTGACAATAAATGGCTTCATCCAACCACTAACCATGAGTGGAGAAAAAGTTTTGGTGTTTTCATTCATATTCTCTGAAAAAAGGCCAAGAAAACAAAAATTCTGCCAAGGTATGTAAACTTTTGAGCACAACTGTATATATAGAAAAGTTCAAATCCCCATCCCCCCTTTTGCCCCATTCAAAATAAAACAAAAAATCAAATATACACATATTTGGTATCGGTGCATTCAGAATCGCCCGATCTATCAAGATAAAATGAGAATTAACCCGATCGCTAAATGGCATAACGAGAAAAAGATGTAAAATGTCAGAATTACATTTTTTGTTGTCGCCGCTACATTGCAATAAAATGCAATAATGGGTGATCAAAAGATTGTATCTACACCAATATGGTATCAATAAAACATCAGCTCATCGCAGGAAAAAATAATCCCTCACCCAGCCCAAGATCACGAAAAATGGAGACGCTACAGATTTTTTTTTCCACCACTTAAATAAAAAGTAACCTAGACATGTTTGGTGTCTATGAACTTGTAATGACCTGGAGAATCATGGCAGGTCAGTTTTAGCATTTATTGAACATGGAAAAAAAAACTGGAATTGCACTTTTTTTTGCAATTTCACCGAACTTGGATTTTTTTTTCAATTTTACAGTACACGATATGTTAAAAACAATGTTTTTGTTCAAATTACAACTTGTCACGCAAAAAAGAAGCCCTTCTATGGCCATATTAACCAAAAATTAAAAAGTTATGGCTCTGGGAAGAAGGGGTGCAAAAAACAAGACTCAAAAATGAAAATACCGTATTTTTCGGACCATAAGATGCACTTTTATCCCAATAAATTTTGGGGAAAATGGGGGTGCGTCTTATGGTTGCAAAATACTTACAAATCCGGTGGCGGCGGCGTTCCCGATGCAACCTCCCTGTGCTCTGTGGTGCGGTGGTGTCGGGGCTCTGTAGTGTGGCTGCAGCGAGGCTCTGTGCTGCGTGGGGGCTCCGCTGGCATTTCGTCATAGCCCGAAAGCCCCCCGCAGCTCCGTTGCTGCAACGCCGTGGCCTCCAGAAAGATGGCCGTGCATACTCAAATTCAAATCTCGGCAACGAGATCTCGTCCCGAGATCTTGTCTCCCGAGATCTCGGGACAAGATCTCGTTACGAAGATCTGAATCTGAGCATGCGCCACCTCCAGCGGCCTTCTTTCCGGAGGCCCTTGGCGGCCATCTTCTTTTACTCAGTGAGCAGTGTGCTCAATACTTTTTTATACCTACTGTCATCTCCATCATTGCATTTCTATTAGTGATGAGTGAATACATTCTGCACTATTCGTTACTCGCACGAATAGTACGGTTTTCAGACTATTTGTTACTCGGTGAGTAATTAGGTATTCGTCTCGGTATACTCGAGTGACCCGCCCAGCATGTTTGGCGCTTTATTTGCTGCCAATGAACACGCTGGGCTTGCTTGTCAATCAAAGTAATGCCGGCGCCATCTTTGGTATGGCAATACTGTGGTTGGATGGCCTTCCAGCATCATAGGGACGATTTAAACGCTGCTGGCGCCATCTTGCGCACATTGTAGCTGGAAATAGCGTAGTGTGAGCATAGGGAGAGAGAAATGAGCGTAGGAGAAAGTTATAGTGAGCATTATTTATTCCAAAAAACTCTTTGAAGGGCTGAAGATTGTCAAGATTAGTTGTTTTTGTTAGTTGGGGATTTTGTAGTGAGATATTTAATAGGAGGGAGGGAGGGTGGATGAAAGGCAGGCACCTGGGTGTTCTGATCATTGTAAGTACTTGCTGCAGCTCTCTGCTATTTTCCACTTAAAATACCTAATATTTGTCTAGTAGTTGTGTGACTGGCACAATCTGAGTAGAGATAATCTTACGTGACAATTTAGCAGGGGGCAACAATCTTCATTAGGGTATGTTTCCATGGTCAGTATTCCCTGTGCTTTGGACGCAGCGGAAACCCCGCTTCGCCCAAATCGCCACCCCCTTTTTTACACTCGGTGATACCGCATGTGTTCATTGAACACATGCGGAATCACCGCATCGTATCCATAGAAGCTGAGGAACGTCTGCTGGTGACACTAAGGTACGTAATAATTAAAAATAAACGCCTGTCATAAATATTATTGCTCTGCAATGTACTTAATTTTTTGTCCTTTTTTTGTTTTTCAAAACACCTGTCATAAATATTATTGTTCTGAATATTTTTTTTCTTTCCCTGTTCGGCAGATTCCTGGCTACCGGAGAGAGCCTATCATTGCTCCTTTTTCAGTTCCGGATTGGCGTTTCCACCCTTTCTGGGATTGTTGCAGACACCTGTGTGACGTTCTGCGAGAGAAATTTATCCCCCTACCCACCACAGAAACCTGGCAGGAAACTGCAGAAAAATTCTTGGAACTTTGTAATTTCCCCAACTGTTTGGGAGCAGTGGATGGAAAACATATTCGTATTACCAAACCAGCTCTAAGTGGATCCGAGTACTTTAATTATAAAAAATATTTTTCCATAGTGCTCATGGCCATTGCAGTTGCGGACTGTAGGTTTGTCGCAGTGGACATTGGATCTTTTGGTCGTGGTAATGACTCGCAGACATTTAAAACTCGGACATGGGCCAACGGTTGTATGGGAATAATTTTAATTTCCCCCTGCCATGACCTCTTCCCAACTCTGAAGGCACGCCAATGCCATTTGTTGTGGTTGGCGATGAGGCCTTTCAGATGTGTGGAAACCTACTGAAATCATACTCCAGTCGGGACTTGAACCACACAAAAAGGATTTTTAATTACCGACTGACCAGGGCACGAAGAACTGTTGAGTGTGCCTTTGGCATGCTTTTCTCGAAATGGCACATTTCAGGGACAGACAGCAATTAATCTCAAAATTGAGACATTCGATGAGGTGGTCAAGGCGTGTGTGGTTCTTCACAACTACATAATAACTAAAGAATGACCAAACTTCGAACTTGATGAACCTGTTTGTAACCCGTTGCCAGATTACCATCATCACCCTCTGAGGACAACAAGTGAAGTTGCCCAAATGAGGGATACATTTGCAGTCTACTTTGTTTCTGATATTGGACATGTGGCATGGCAAGATGAAATGGTTTAGTAAAATGTAATTTTTGTAAAAGTGTAATTTTATGTAATGTTATGGACCTGGAATGTTAAAATGTACCTTTAATGTTTGCTGACAATAAAAAAACTAGTGAAACACCTGTCCACTCGCTGTCTCATGCAGATTGGGTTATGTTACCCATGCTTTACACTACACCTGTTCTCTCTGTCAGTGTTATGGTAGGTGACTTCTTATTAGCTCCATCGTCTCTTCAGCCTGCATTACTCTATAGTCCCATATCTTTACTCACCTGCCTGTGTGTCAGAACTAGTGTACTCAGGATGCAGAAAACCCAGCATCCTGAGTGCACTAGTACTGACACCTCAGCAGGTGAGCATTACTGACCCTTGTCCCTTTGTGCTGTATTAATTTTTTTTGCAGGATTTTCAGTCCTCCAGACAGAAGATGGCATTCAGCGGTGAGGATTGTCTATGGCGCCGGAGATCGCGGTACACGTAGACACTGGATGCATACCGCGATCTTCGGCGCCATACTTACATACTGTACTGTATATATATATATTGTGGTGTAGTGACTAATGTGGCACCTAGGGGGCGCTGTATAAGTTGCTCAAATTATGCATGGAGGCATGAGATGGATGGGAAACCAGTCCCTGGTATGGTGCTAAATGGAAAGTATGTGTCGCAGAGCTATTCTGTGCTGTAGGTCAGTAATGTTGTTCTGGGACTTGTAGTCCCATAAGAGTTCTGATTATTGTTAAGGGTGAACCTACAGGGTTAGCTTGTGAGCTGGGTGGGACATGCTAACCACACATACACCGCCCACTGGTGGTGGGAGAATGAATGTTGCAATCTGGTGATTGTAGGTGTTGTGAAGGACCTGTGATGAGGTCATGAACAGGTAACCGGACCATGTGCTTCATGCCTTAGCTGGGGGAGTGGCTACAGGTATGAAAGACAGTGTTTGGCACATGGTGAAGAGATTGAGTTGGAGACTGAGAAGTCTCTGGAAGTCTGGCTGAGACAGTGGAGAGTGTGTCCTGCACAGGGCTGCCTGGAAGGTTCCTGGAAGGTCTGTCAGTGTTGGAAGATCCTGGGGTTGGATCGGATTCCTGGAGGCACGTGGAGAGACTTGGAGCTTGGTAGTCAGGGTGTTGGACGGGGGTCCTGAATAGCACCCGGACAGGACACATGGGTGTGCGGAGCCTGTGACGGTCCCACACTGAGAGCCACGCGGGTCTGTTGAGGAGCTTGGCTGGAGTTAGCCTGGAAGTGTGACTTTCTGTTACATTGTGTCAGTGAGCTCCGGAAGCGAGTTCCAGACCACCCGGGAAGGCACCTGGCGGTCCCTACTGGCCTGCAGCTGCTTAGTCAAGCCCGTCCCATGCAAGTGTGCGTCTGGGAACAGTGATATTAAAAGCTGGAATGCATTTATGTTTTGTGATGTTTTGTTACCTGGTGTTAAAGAGACAGTAAAGCATTGATTTTTGGACTTAAAGCCTGTGTGTTGCCTCATAACTGCTGTCCGGCCCTTGCCTACCAGAGCGGATCCCTACATTTGGTGGAGAATGCGGGCACACGCAGTGAGGTCAGGCTTTTTTTTTTTTTTATGTTTTTTTCCTGAATGACAAATAACTAGGTGAAAATGTCTGGCTGTAACTCGGCGGGGTTACGAAGGGGACAAGCGGCTGCTGTAACTCGGTGGGGTTACGAAGGTTGCTGTGGATCAGGGGGTCCACGAAGACAGCGCAGCGGAAGCGTGCAGAGACTGGTGGTAGCGGGAGCTACCGGGACACTTGCAGGAAGAGGTTCTGCAGTAGCAACAGCTTGTGAGCAGCAGTCGGAAGTGTCGGTGGTTGGTGGCGGCCACAGCAGCAGTATCGGTGCCAGCAGGAGCTGGTGGTGTAACAGAAGGACAGTGTGAACCAGGTCACACAGACTCTTAAAGGGCCAGTAACAGCCCAAAAGAAATAAAACTGTACTGTGGGAGTTGTGCCTAAGGAAACTGTGGGGGAGTCCCCAGGGTATATCCCAGAGTGGGCTAGTGGTCTAAACGGGGCATTAACCCACTAGCAGGGATGGGGGGTAAAAAGGGGGTGGAGTATCCCAACGGTAAAGGGGAGGCGACATCGGATTGTTGCCAGGGGCAATGGTTCTATGTATGTCCAGTCTGTCATTTGAATTACCCTCCAGGTGAGAGGCTACGTAGGTGTGACCTGCTGATGAATGGTGAGGAGGAGGTACAGTCATGGACAAAAGTTTTGAGAATGACACAAATATAAATTTTTACAAAGTCTACTGCTTCACTTTTTCTAATGGCAATTTGCATATACTCCAGAATGTTATAAAGAGTTATCAGCTTAACAGCAATTACTTGCAAAGTCAATATTTGGCTAGAAAATGAACTTTATCCCCCAAAACACATTTCAACATCATTGCAGCCCTGCCTTAAAAGGACCAGCTAACCTCTTTTCAGTGATTGCTCCATTAACACAGGTGTGGGTGTTGATGAGGACATGGCTGGAGATCAATCTGTCATGATTAAGTAAGAATGACATCACTGGACACTTTAAAAGGAGGCTGGTGCTTGGCATCATTGTTTCTCTTCTGTTAACCATGGTTATCTCTAAAGAAACACGTGCAGTCATCATTGCAATGCACAAAAATGGCCTTACAGGGAAGAGTATCGCAGCTAGATAGATTGCACCTCAGTCAACAATCTATCGCATCATCAAGAACTTCAAGGAAAGAGGTTCCATTGTTGCCAAAAATGCTCCAGGGCGCCCAAGAAAGACCAGCAAGTGCCAGGACCGTCTCTTAAAAGTCTTTCAGCTGCGTGATTGGGCTACCAGCAGTGCAGAGCTTGCTCAGGAATGGCAGCAGGCAGGTGTGAGTGCATCTGCACGCACTGTGAGGCGGAGACTCTTGGAGCAAGGCCTGGTCTCAAGGAGGGCAGCAAAGAAGCCACTTCTCTCCAGAAAAAAACATCATGGACAGACTGATATTCTGCAAAAGGTACAGGCAGTGGACTGCTGATGACTGGGCTAAAGTTATTTTCTCTGATGAATCCCCTTTTTGATTTGTTTGGGACATCAGGAAAACGCCTCATTCGGAGAAGACAAGGTGAGCGCTACCACCAGTCTTGTCTCATGCCAACTGTTAAGCATCCTGAAACCATTCATGTGTGGGGTTGCTTCTCAGCCAAGGGAATCGGCTCTCTCACAGTCTTGCCTAAAAACACAGCCATGAATAAAGAATGGTACCAGAATGTCCTCCAAGAGCAACTTCACCCAACCCTCCAAGAGCAGTTTGGCGATCAACAATGCCTTTTCCAGCATGATGGAGCACCTTGCTATAAAGCAAAGGTGATAACTAAATGGCTCAGGGAACAAAACAGTGTAAGGTTCTTTGTACATGTTCTTGAAACTCAGTTTTCCGTCAGCCATTTTGCTTTCTGTCTTGCTGCAGCTATCTTGCCCTCAGTCAATATGGAGTTTTCAGCTTTCATGTTCCCGCCCTGATTCTCTCCCTCTTGCTTCTTAAGCAGCCACAGCTGAGCAATCAGTGCTTCAGAATCTAGCCTGCAGTGAACCTGTGACCTGACTCCTGGAAGCCTTGGACTATGTACTCCAGCTATTCCTACTGAGGAACTCTGAACACTTGTGGACTCTGGAACCCTGCTCTTTGAAAGATCCACGTTTGCATGGACTTACGGTAACAGAGAAGAAGATCCTGAACCTGTTGTGGAGAGTGATTGCTGAGCTTAAGTTACTCTGGCCTGCTGTGTCTCCTGCTTCTGTATCTGCAAACTGTGTGACTATTTTTGCCACTTGTATGAAGTAATACAAGACCTTCTATATCAAACCTGTGTCTCATGTATTTTCATCGCACCCAAGCACAAGACGCTATATGAACTGTACTACATACATTACAAGATTCTGAAGCCAAAACGTTAGTGTCTGCTGGGTCTGGGAAGGCTGTGTCTGCTGTAACTGTGGATATCAGACGTCCAGTTGTACTTTCTGTGATGACAGTGGTTGTGACTTCTCACAACCATTCCAGGTGAGCAATTCCCTTAAGTTTTTTTTTCTGCAGTGTTACCACAGGTAAACACTATTGTTTTTTCTTTTTTTCTCTTCCCTCTTTTGTGTCTGCTGTAACTGTGGATATCAGATGTCCAGTTGAACTTTCTGTGATGATAGTGGTTGTGACTTCTCACAACCATTCCAGGTGAGCAGTTCCTTAATTTTTTTTTCTCTCTGCAGTGTTAGCACAGGTAAACACTATTGTTTTTTTTTTCTTTCTCCTCTCCTTCCAGTACTCCTGTCTTAAAAGATCTGGAAAATGGAGGCCCGCATAAAGGAACTTTGCGGAGTGACTGATAATATCCTTGCAGATTTACAGACTATAAAAACCCGTTTTACAAACCTACAGGACTTCACTAATCACAATTTGCAAGTGTTTGGACAGACTGCCCAGGATTTGCGAGCCAGGATTGAGGTTCTAGAGGAGCGAGTCCAGGCTCCTGCCGTAGCCCCAAGTTCTGGGATTCCCAAGTTGCCCCCTTTTCGTTTTGGCGGTGAACGTGAAAAATTCAGGGGATTTATTAACCAATGCAATCTGTTTTTTTCTGCACATGCTTCACAATTTCCCACTGAACGATCTAAAGTGCTTACTATAATTATGTTACTTACCAACAAGGCTTTGATGTGGGCAAACCCTCTGATTGAGACTGAGGATGAATGTTTGGATCATCTTGATGCTTTCATTTCAGCCATGGGGCAGGTGTTTGATGACCCCAATCGAGGTGCAACAGCTGAAGCAGCCATGTTAACTTTGCGCCAAGGTAAGCACTCGGTAGCCGAATATGCCTTGGATTTCAGGAGATGGGCCCTTGATACCACCTGGGACAGTTCCGCCAAAAAATCTATTTTTCGAAAGGGGTTGTCTCCAATAATTAAGGATGAACTTGCTCGTGCCGACCCTCCCACTGCGTTAGGTGACTTTATTAACTACTGCATCCGTATTGATGCTCGCCTGACTGAACGCAGGCAAGAGAGATGGTTCGAAAGCAATCGCACTAACCTTTTCCTACCTTCCTCCCCAGCTAAGGAACCTTTGAGTAGGATCACACGGGAACCTGAACCTGAACCCATGCAGGTAGACTCTTTACAAAGACGAGTTAGTGATGCACGCAAGGAACATCGTTTTAAGGAAAATCTATGTTTCTATTGTGGTAAGTCAGGGCACTTCATTATAAACTGCCCCAGCCGTTCTCGTAAGACTACTGCAGCACTCATTCACTGTGAGTGTTGCGAGAGGAGATCTGTCAGGTCCGAGCCTCAGGTTCCAGAGAGATCTGCAGCAACAGATCTTGATTTCTCGGACTTAAACTCCGTTACTTCTGAGGACGATGACTGTGTAAACGCTGCAATTTTTCAAGTTTCCTCAGCGGTGTCCCAGCTGAGTTGTAGGAAAAACAATTCTCATTGCTTCCTTTCCATCAAACTCTGGGTTAACTCAGTCTGGGTGTCTAGCTCTGCTATGATCGACTCAGGGGCAAGTGGGAATTTTATGGATGTCTCCTTTGCTCTGAAACAGGGGATACGTTCAGTGAAGAAGGCTACTCCAGTACAGATGGAAACTGTGGATGGCTCCCTGCTGACCTCTGGACCAGTGGATCAGGAAACGGAGCCTTTGAGGGTCCTTATGGGTAAAGATCATCAAGAGAAACTGTCCTTTATGCTTATCTCTTCTCCCCACTTTCCCATTATTCTAGGGCTACCATGGCTGCAGGCTCAGAACCCTACCATTAACTGGGAGACCAAGGAATTACACTTTCCAGAGAAACAGATGAGTCCAGAAGTTTCAGCTTGCTCTGTTCCTAAAGGAACCATGTCAGTCCCTGAACTACCAGCTGTATACCAGGACTATGTGGATTTATGTGACAAGAAGAACGCTGACCAGCTTCCCCCTCACCGTCCATATGATTGTCCAATTGAATTATTGCCTGGAGCAGAGATACCTTTTGGTAAGATCTACCCCCTGGCGGGGCCTGAGCTAAAGGCTTTAAAGGATTACATAGACGAAAATCTAGCCAAGGGCTTCATACGCCCCTCTTCATCTCCTGCAGGTGCACCCATCTTCTTTGTGAAGAAGAAAGATGGATCTCTGAGACCCTGCGTAGACTATAGGGAACTCAATAAGGTTACTATTAGAAACCGTTATCCATTGCCTTTAATCCCTGAGTTATTGGAGAGTGCGGCATGCCAAAATTTTCTCTAAATTGGATCTCCGTGGGGCCTATAACTTGGTCCGTATTAGACCTGGGGATGAATGGAAGACTGCATTCAGGTCACGCTATGGCCACTTTGAATATCTAGTTATGCCTTTTGGTATGAGTACCGCCCCAGCCACTTTCCAACACTTGGTGAATGACATCTTCAGGGATCTCCTAGATACATTCGTGGTGATTTATTTGGATGATATTCTAATTTTTTCTAACTCCACAGAGGAACATCATGGACATGTGAGAATGGTCTTGGAACGTCTAAGACAAAACCATCTTTACATCAAACTTGAAAAGTGTGAATTCCATAGGACCGAAATTCAATTTCTGGGGTATGTACTGTCTACACAAGGAATTAGTATGGATGGAAGTAAGACCCAAGCCATCAAGGATTGGCCAAGTCCTAGAAATGTGAAGGAGGTGCAGCGCTTCATCGGGTTTGCCAATTTCTATAGACGTTTCATTAGGAATTTCTCTGAGGTAGTGTCACCTATCACCCAACTTACCCGGAAAGAGTCTAGGTTCTCCTGGACTCCCCAAGCCCAGGAAGCATTTTCTCGTCTAAAAGATAAATTTACCACCGCACCTATCTTGGTACATCCCAACCCCGAACTTGCCTTCATAATAGAGGTGGATGCTTCAGATTGTGCCGTTGGAGCTATACTCTCTCAGAGAACAGGTGAGAAGAATGTCTTGCATCCCTGTGCCTTCTTTTCCCAGCAGTTGTCTTCGGCTGAGAGGAACTACGATGTGGGCAATAGAGAGTTGTTGGCCATTATTGCCGCCTTCAAAGAATGGAGACACCTTCTTCAGGGAGCTGCACAGCAAATAGTCGTCCTGACAGACCATCGTAACCTTGAATTTATCAGGTCGGCTAAGTGCCTGACTCCTCGCCAGGCTCGCTGGAATCTTTTCTTAAACCAATTTAATTTTGTCATTTCTTATAGACCAGGATCGCGCAATGGAAAGGCTGATGCACTCTCTAGGATTCATTTAGCAGAGACCCGTCCACTTGCTCCTCCTAAGACTATTCTTCCTGAATCTAGATTCCTGGGAGTGATTCATAATCAAGACCTACTTAAGGACATCAAGGAAGCATACCATGCGGATTCCTTGTTGGCACAACCCCCAAGGGACGTAAGTCTTGTCTTTAAGAATGGTGTGTGGATTCTGGGACAACGTCTGTATATTCCTGAAACAGTCAGATTGAGAGTATTGCAACTCATTCACGATTCCAAGATAGCTGGGCATAGAGGAATTCTAAAGACACAGGAATTTCTTTCTCGTTTCTTTTGGTGGCCCACTTGCAGGAAGGATGTTTTAAACTATGTCACTTCATGTGAAGTCTGTGCAAGATGCAAAACACCTCGCTCCTCACCAACTGGTCTGTTGCAACCCCTTCCCACCCTGTCCCACCGTGGGGATCCATTTCTATGGACTTCATTGTGGAGTTACCAACCTCTCAAGGGAAAAAACACCATTCTAGTGGTGGTTGATCGTTTAACAAAGGCAGCTCATTTTATTTCTTGTGTCGGCTTACCCACTGCAAAACAGACATCAGATTTGATGATTAAAGATGTGTTTTGCTTACATGGAGTACCGGATGAGGTTATTTCGGATCGAGGGGTGCAATTCACTTCAAGGTTTTGGCAAAATTTCTGTGCAGCATTGGACATTAAAGTAAACCTTTCTTCTGCTTTTCATCCCCAGACTAATGGACAGACCGAACGAACCAATCAAACTCTGGAGCAGTATCTCCGCTGCTTTATCTGCCACCTACAGGATGATTGGGTGGATCTACTTCCATTGGCTGAGTTCTCTTATAACAACTCTCAGAGCGCCTCCACTAAGCAGTCTCCTTTTTACTCCAATCTAGGTTATCATCCTAACATTCTTCCACGATTTCCCATAGAAACGCCTTTACAAGCAGTGGCCGAAAGAATCACGTCTTTACAGAAGAATATGTATCTTCTAAAGGAGAATCTGGAATTGGCTCAGGAAAGGTACAAGAAAGCAGCAGATAAATTTCGTAAACCTGCACCAGTTTTCAAGGTAGGAGACCTGGTCTGGCTGTCAACCAGAAATCTTAAGTTAAGGATTCCATCGTCTAAGTTGGGACATAAGTACATTGGACCCTATAAAATCAGTAAAATTATAAGTGCCGTTGCTTGTCGTCTTCAACTGCCTAGAACTATGAGAATCCACCCTGTCTTTCATGTATCCCTACTAAAGGCTGCAACACCCAATACGTTTCCTGGACGTTCTTCTCCTTGCCCTGACCCAGTGCTAGTCGATGGTCAGGAAGAATTTGTGGTGGAAAGAATTCTAGATTCCAGGTTATACAGAAATCAGTTACAATATTTGATTAAATGGCAGGGCTACCCAGTGGAGGACAACTCATGGGAACCAGTCAATAACGTTAATGCTCCTCGTTTGCTCCACCAGTTTCATCAGAGGTACCCAGACAAGCCTGGTCTGAGGCCATCCGGAGGTTGTCCCTAAGGGGGGAGTAATGTAAGGTTCTTTGTACATGTTCTTGAAACTCAGTTTTCCGTCAGCCATTTTGCTTTCTGTCTTGCTGCAGCTATCTTGCCCTCAGTCAATATGGAGTTTTCAGCTTTCATGTTCTCGCCCTGATTCTCTCCCTCTTGCTTCTTAGCAGCACAGCTGAGCAATCAGTGCTTCAGAATCTAGCCTGCAGTGAACCTGTGACCTGACTCCTGGAAGCCTTGGACTATGTACTCCAGCTATTCCTACTGAGGAACTCTGAACACTTGTGGACTCTGGAACCCTGCTCTTTGAAAGATCCACGTTTGCATGGACTTACGGTAACAGAGAAGAAGATCCTGAACCTGTTGTGGAGAATGATTGCTGAGCTTAAGTTACTCTGGCCTGCTGTGTCTCCTGCTTCTGTAACTCCAAACTGTGTGACTATTTTTGCCACTTCTATGAAGTAATACAAGACCTTCTATATCAAACCTGTGTCTCATGTATTTTCATCGCACCCAAGCACAAGACGCTATATGAACTGTACTACATACATTACAAACAGAGATTTTGGGTCCATGGCCTGGAAACTCCCCAGATCTTAATCCATTGAGAACTTGTGGTCAATCATCAAGAGACGGGTGGACAAACAAAAACCTAAAAATTCTGACAAAATGAAAGCATTGATTGTGCAAGAATGGACTGCTATCAGTCAGGATTTGGTCCAGAAGTTGATTGAGAGCATGCCAGGGAGAATTGCAGAGGTCCTGAAGAAGAAGGGTTAACACTGCAAATATTGACTTGCTGCTTTAACTCATTCTGTCAATATAAGCTTTTGTTACTCATATGTTTGCAATTATATTTCTGTCTGTGATAAAAACATCTGTCAAACACACATAAAAAACAGAGGGCAGCAGATCATGTGAAAATATAATATTTGTGTCATTCTCAAAACTTTTGTCCATGACTGTACACGGACTGGTCGATTCAGGAAGCTCGGTGACCCTAGTGAGGGCTGCACCCGATAACTTTATAACCACAAGAAAGATCAAGGTCACCTGCATCCATGGGTCCACTAGGGAATATGTAGAGGCCTTTGTGATTCTAGAGACGGTCAGGGACAGTAAAAACCATAAGGCAGCTTTAGTTCCAAACTTAGCTTGTCTGGTGGTAATAGGCCGGGACTCTGGGCTGTTCTCAGAATTGTGGGAGGGGGGAATTCCTCTACAGCCACTGAATAGAGGTCTCCGTACTGTTGGGGCAATGTGTATTAGTACAGTGACACCTCCCAAAGTGGACGGGTCTGACCAACTCGCTGACATAGTAGACTGTTATGTTTAGGTAGCTGAGGAGAAAAAAATCAAAAACGGCAATACACCAGAGAGGCTGGAACCTATTGGATTGCAGTAACCTGAACTAACCACACAACTAGAGGTAGCCGTGGAGCGTTCCTACGTTGATCCTAGACGCTTCGTCACAGCCTGAGAGATAACTACACCTAAAGGGAGAAAGAGGAAAGCTATCTGCCCCGGAGCAGATCCCAAAGAAAATAGGAAGCCCCCAAACATGTAATGGCGGTTAGACAAGAAGAAGCACGGACACAGACAGAAAATAGAATGAGCAAACGCTGGGGCCCAATCTGTCTAGACAGAAAAGTACAGGAAAGGATTCTTACTGCAATCCAAAAAAAACCCTAAAAAATACCAACTCTTCTGATTGCAAAAACACCTGAGATCACACGATCTCACCACCTAAATCAGAACTCTGGTGTAACAAAACTAAGCCGCAGCCACTGAAAAAACAGGAAAAAACAAATGAACAAATAACAGTGGCTACAGATAAACTGAGAGGAGCACAGGCCCCAGAAGGGGACCTGGCTGACCTCCACAAAAGTGCAGAGAACTATGCAAAAAGCAAGCACAAAAATAAAAGCAGAAAATATCTTATCTGAAAGCAGAAGATGCAGGCAAGACTCAGCAAACTTCAAAATGAACCAGGAACCACAACTGAGACAAGAACAATTGATCACCGGCAACCATCATGGGAGGGAACCTCCCTTATATCAGACCAGTCAGCGATCCCAGATTGCCATTCCTCGCTGAAAGGTTCAGTACTGTCTGTAACCACCAGAGGGAGCCTCTGCTCAGAAACCATCTCTAGCACATTCATAACAGTAGACGATGACACAAGTGAAAAGGGTGCGGCTACCCAACGGACAGACCTGAAGTCTCTTGACGGGTGCTAGGTGGGAGGTGACTCAGATTGTGACTCAGACTGTGACTCTAATAGAGAAAGGGAGTACAGTGAGGAAAAGCCCCACAAGGAGAAAAAATCCTCCCGTAGTCGGAGACACAAAGGGCGCAAGGCGCCAGAACACAATGTATATACTAAGGATGGTAATAAAGAAAAACCTATGACTGATGCGATTGTGCAAGATGTGAGTACGCTTCCAGACCCTGAAGAGCCAGAGAGGGTGGAGCCTCAAGAAAGATTGACGGGGTCAGATACAAAAGGCGCCAACGCTGTACAGTTGGAGCAGGTTGCGGCCATAAAGCACAACATGGCTAACAAACTGTCTGGTGAGAAGCAAAAGTCCATGAAGCTAAAGACCATGAAGGAGCAGATCGAACAAGAAAAGGCCCTGAGGCAAACTGTGGAACATAGACTGGATGAGCTGGAGAAGGTAGTCTCTGAGCTCACAGGTCACCTGTCTATGTGGCAAAGTGTGGGTAGGACCTTGGGAGAAGAGATGGAGGTGCTCAGAGAAGCAGTAAGGGGTCTGCAGAAGAAGTTGCGGGTTGAAGACGTACAGCGGCCATGCCCGAGTGATGACCAGGCGGAAATGCCAGTGCCCATCTGGGCAAGGGGTCGTGAAGAACGTGAGTCTCAGGAGGAGAAGACTTCACTCTTTAGGTGTGTGATAAAGGTACCTGCAGACATGCGAGAAGCCTGTGCCAGTGAGGGGTGTGCATGAGGCCTTTAAAAAGGCGGTAAAAGCCGATAGTGTGAACAGGGCTCCAGAGACGAACCAGTTGGTGATCCTGGCAGACAGGGAAGACACAGAGAAGCTGGTGGCTGTCCTGAAGGATATGCATCTGCAGTGTCTCCACGCAAAACAGATGATTATGTTGAGTAACATGAAAGCCGCTCGAAGTCTGGAGCAGGCGAAGGAAGATCAAAATCGGCTGGGCTTGGTAGAAGAGGTAATTCCGGTACCCAGAAATCTGGTGGGGAGAGTCGTTGGAAGACTTGGAAAAGTGATGCAGGAGATGGTGGATATATCCGGTGTAAGGAGAGTGAGGATTCCAGCTGATGGCGAGATCAAGGTGGCTGGAGAAGAAGACATGGTTCCATTCATTGGTGTGGGCTCAGTGGAGAGCCTGAAGAACATCCGAAATCCTCCTGGAGTATCGAGTGACGTACCTACGAGAAGTAGAGCAGCTGATCTCAGGAAGAAAGCAGATAAAGGAACAGCTGCAGGAGTTGAAACGAAGATGGCGACTTCTTCCAGCCCAAAAATATAGAGAAACAAGAGGCTTCTCTGGGGACTGGCAGTAGGCAAGCTGAAACACTGAGGGGTAGAGATGACGATTCTGTTAGCTCAGGGCTGAGTGACCTAAGTGTGAGACCCGGTGGCGGACAAAGAGATAGAGTCCGACTCAGATCAACCAGTGAGCTTGAATGGACGATGGACTCAGGACCGCAACGACCGTAGGAGACGCTACTGGAGGGGTCTGGTGACACCGACGGAAAAACAAGGCCGACATTCTGACCGCTAGGGGAGGGGAAGGCCTAACCAAGAGGTAATGTTGCAGGATGCTCAAAATCGACTGAGATGGTCCCCTCGACTTGTAGGGCAAGGTGACATGGGTGACCTGTCTCGGGGTCCTCGGGTTGGAACAGGTGTTCAACCTCACAAGTTTGAACAGAGGGGGAAGGTATGTGGTGTAGTGACTAATGTGGCACCTAGGGGGCGCTGTATAAGTTGCTCAAATTATGCATGGAGGCATGAGATGGATGGGAAACCAGTCCCTGGTATGGTGCTAAATGGAAAGTATGTGTCACAGAGCTATTCTGTGCTGTAGGTCTGTAATGTTATTCTGGGACTTGTAGTCCCATAAGAGTTCTGATTATTGTTAAGGGTGAACCTACAGGGTTAGCTTGTGAGCTGGGTGGGACATACTAACCACACATACACCGCCCACTGGTGGTGGGAGAATGAATGTTGCAATCTGGTGATTGTAGGTGTTGTGAAGGACCTGTGATGAGGTCATGAACAGGTAACCGGACCATGTGCTTCATGCCTTAGCTGGGGGAGTGGCTACAGCTATGAAAGACAGTGTTTGGCACATGGTGAGGAGATTGAGTTGGAGACTGAGAAGTCTCTGGAAGTCTGGCTGAGACAGTGGAGAGTGTGTCCTGCATATTGCTGCCTGGAAGGTTCCTGGAAGGTCTGTCAGTGTTGGAAGATCCTGGGGTTGGATCGGATTCCTGGAGGCACGTGGAGAGACTTGGAGCTTGGTAGCCGGGGTGTTGGACGGGGGTCCTGAATAGCACCCGGACATGACACATGGGTGTGCGGAGCCTGTGACGGTCCCACACTGAGAGCCACGCGGTTCTGTTGAGGCGCTTGGCTGGAGTTAGCCTGGAAGTGTGACTTTCTGTTACAGTGTGTCAGTGAGCACCGGAAGAGAGTTCCAGACCACCCGGGAAAGGCACCTGGCGGTCCCTGCTGGCCTACAGCCGCTTAGTCAAGCCCGTCCCATGCAAGGGTGCGTCTGGGAACAGTGATATTGAAAGCTGGAATGCATTTATGTTTTGTGATGTTTTGTTACCTGGTGTTAAAGAGACAGTAAAACACTGATATTTGGACTTAAAGCCTGTGTGTTGCCTCATAACTGCGATCCGGCCCTTGCCTACCAGAGCGGATCCCTACATTATATATACTAGCTATGAACCCACTCTATGCCCGGGTGGCAAGCATTTTTATAGGTATATGGTCCCTCATCCTGGTATGTGCTGCCCCCCTCCTATCCTGGTATGCATGGCACCCCTCATCCCTATCCTGGTATGCATGGCACCCCTTATCCCTATCCTGGTATGCATGGTACCCCTCATTCCTATCCTGGTATGTATGGTCCCCTCACCCCCAAATAAATCCTGATATGCATGGCACCCCATTCCTCATCCTGGTATTCATGGTTCCCTCATCCCCCATTCCTGGTATGCATGGTCCCCTCACCCCCCAATCCTGGTATGCATGGTCCCCTTCTCCCCAATCCTGGAATGCATGGTCCCCTCACCCCCCAATCCTGGTATGCATGGTTCCCCCTCATCCCTATCGTAGGATGTACGGTACCTCCTCAACCCCAATTCTGGTATGCATGGTCCCCTCACCCCCAATCCTGGTATGCATGTTACCCCTCATCTCCCAATCCTGGTATGCATGGTCCTCTCACCCCCTATTCTGGTATGCATGGTCCCCTCACCCCCCTTTCCTGGTATGCATGGTCCCATCACCCCCAATCCTGATAAGCATAGTCCCCTCACCGCCTAACCTGGTATGCATGGTTCTCTCACCCCCTATCCTGGTATGCATGGTCCCTTCACCCCCCAATCTTGGAATGCATGGTACCCTCACCCCCAATCCTGGTATGCATGGTTCCCTCACCCCCAAATCCTAGCATGCATGGTCCCCTCACCCCCAATCCTGGTATGCATGGTACCCCTCACCCCCCTATCCTGGTATGCATGTTACCCCTCATCTCCCAATCCTGGTATGCATGGTCCTCTCACCCCTATCCTGGTATGCATGGTCCCCCACCCCCAATCCTGATATGCATAGTCCCCTCACTGCCTAACCTGGTATGCATGGTTCTCTCACCCCCCTATCCTGGTATGCATGGTCCCCTCACCCCCCAATCTTGGAATGCATGGTACCCTCACCCCCCAATCCTGGTATGCATGGTTCCCTCACCCCCCAATCCTAGCATGCATGGTCCCCTCACACTTCAATCCTGGCATGCTTGATCCCCTCATCCCCCAATTCTGGTATGCATGTTCAACCACATCCCTATTGTAGGTTGTATGGTACCCCCTCACCCCCCAATCCTGGTATGCATAATTCCCTCATCTCCAATCCTGGTATACATGGCACCCCTTACCTCCCAATTCTGGTATGCATGGTCCCCTCACCCCCCATCATGGTATGCATGGTCCTCTCACCCCCCTTTCCAGGTGTGCATAGTCCCCTCACACCCCCTATCCTGGTATGCATGGTCCCCTCACCCCCAAATCCTGGTATGCATGGTCCCCTCACCCCCCCCAGTCTTAGAATGCATGGTCCCCACACCCCTCAATCCTGGTATGCATGGTCCCCTCACCCCCCAATCCTGGCATGCATGGTCCCCTCACCTCCCAATCCTGGACTGCATAGTCCCCTCACCCCCAATCCTGGTATGCATGGTCCCCTCACCCCCAATCCTGGTATGCGTGGTCCCCCCTCATCCCTATCACAGGATGTATGTTACCCCCTCACCATCCAATCCTGGTATGCATTGTCCTCTCATCCCCAATCCTGGTATACAGGGCACCCCTTAACTCCCAATTCTTGTATGCATGGTCCCCTCACCCCCATATCCTGGTCTGCATGGTCCTCTCACCCCCCTATCCATTGTATGCATGGTCCTCCCAGCCCCCTATCATGGTATGCATGGTCCTCTCACCCCAAATCCTATATGCATGGTCCCCTCACCCCCCTGTTCTGGTATGCATGGTCCCTCACCCCCTATCCTGGTATGCATGGTCATCTCAACCCCTAACCTGGTATGCATGGTCCCCTCACCCCCCAATCCTGGTATGCATGGTCTCCTCACCCCCAATCCTGGAATGCATGGTCCCCTCACCCCCAATCCTCGACTGCATGGTCCCCTCACCACCCAATCCTGGTATGCATGGTCCCCTCACCCCCCCAATCCTGGTTTGCATTGTCCCCTCACCCCCAATTCTGGTATGTATGGTCCCCCTCATCCCTATCGTAGGATGTATGGTCCCCTCACCCCCCAATCCTGGTATGCATTGTCCCCTCACCCCCAATCCTGGTATGCATGATTCCCCCTCATCAATATCGTAGGATGTATGGTTCTCCCTCACCCGACAATCCTGGTATGCATGGTCCCCTCATCCCCAATCCTGGTATACATGGTCCCCCTCATCCCTATCGCATGATGTATGGTACTCCCTCACCCCCCAATCCTGGTATGCATGGTCCCCTCACCCCCCAAATCCTGGTATGCATTGTCCCCTCACCCCCAATCCTGGTTAGCATGGTCCCCGATCATCCCTATCGTAGGATGTTGGTCCCCTCACTCCCCAATCCTGGTATGCATGGTCCCCCCTCATCCCTATCATAGGATGTATGGTCCCCTCACCCCCCCAATCCTGTTATGCATTGTCCCCTCCTCCCAATTCTGGTATGCATAGTCCCCCCTCATCCCTATCGTAGGATGTATGGTACTCCCTCACCCCCCAATCCTGGTATGCATGGTCCCCTCACCTCCCAATTCTGGTAAGCATGGTCCCCTCATCCCCCAATCCTGGTATGCATGGCCCCCTCACCACCCAATCCTGGTACGCATGGTCCTCCCTCATCCCTATCGTAGGATGTATGGTACCCCCTCAACTCCCAATCTTGGTATGCATAGTCCCCTCATCCCCAATCATGGTATGCATGGTCCTCTCACCCCCCAATCCTGTTATGCATTGTCCCCTCACTCCCAATTCTGGTATGCATGGTCCCCCCTCATCCCTATCGTAGGATGTATGGTACTCCCTCACCCCCCAATCCAGGTATGCATGGTCCCCGATCATCCCTATCGTAGGATGTATGGTCCCCTCACTCCCCAATCCTGGTATGCATGGTCCCCCTCATCCCTATCATAGGATGTATGGTCCCCTCACCCCCCAATCCTGTTATGCATTGTCCCTCACTCCCAATTCTGGTATGCATAGTCCCCCCTCATCCCTATCGTAGGATGTATGGTACTCCCTCACCCCCCAATCCTGGTATGCATGGTCCCCTCACCTCCCAATTCTGGTAAGCATGGTCCCCTCATCCCCCAATCCTGATATGCATGGCCCCCTCACCACCCAATCCTGGTACGCATGGTCCTCCCTCATCCCTATCGTAGGATGTATGGTACCCCCTCAACCCCCAATCTTGGTATGCATAGTCCCCTCATCCCCAATCATGGTATGCATGGTCCTCTCACCCCCCAATCCTGTTATGCATTGTCCCCTCACTCCCAATTCTGGTATGCATGGTCCCCCTCATCCCTATCGTAGGATGTATGGTACTCCCTCACCCCCCAATCCTGGTATGCATGGTCCCCTCACCTCCCAATTCTGGTATGCATGGTCCCCTCATCTCCCAATCCTGGTATGCATGGCCCCCTCACCACCCAATCCTGGTACGCATGGTCCCCCCTCATCCCTATCGTAGGATGTATGGTACCCCTTCAACCCCCAATCTTGGTATGCATAGTCCCCTCATCCCCAATCATGGTATGCATGGTCCTCTCACCCCCCAATCCTGATATGCATGGTCCCCTCACCCCCCTATCCTAATATGCATGGTCCCCTCAACCTCCTTTCCTGGTATACATGCTACCTCTCACCCCCTGTTATGAATGTTTTAGATATGAATTCTGAGAAAAAGCTCCCTCTGGTGGTTACAAACAGTACTGAACCATTCAATGAGGATTGGCAATCAGGAATCACAGATTGGCTGGATATAAGGGAGGTTTCCCCCATCATGGTTGCCGGTGATCTATTGTTCTTGTCTCATCGTTGTTTCCTGGTTCACTTGGAAGCTTGCTGAGTCTTGCCTCTTCTCCTGCTCTCAGATAAGATATTTTCTGTTTTTTGTTTTTGTGCTTGCCTTTTGCATATTTCTCTGCATTTCTGTGAGGTTGGCCAGGTTCCCCTGCCCAGGGGCTTGGTCACCTGTCGGTTCCTCTGGAGCCACTGTTTGTTCATTTGCCTTTTCCAGTTTTTTCTGTGGCTACGGCTTGGTTTTGTTACACCAGAGAACTAATTTAGGTGGTAGAGGTCGTGTGATCTCAGGTGTTTTTGCAATTAGTAGCGTTGGGTTTTTTTAGGTTTTTTTTTGGATTGCAGTAAGAATCCTTCCTATCCTTTCTGTCTAGGCAGATTGGGCACCAGCGTTTGCTCATACTATTTTCTGTCTGTGTCTGTATTTCTCTTGTCTAACCGCCATTACATGTTTGGGGGCTTCCTATGTTCTTTGGGGATCTGCTCCGGGGCAGATAGCTTTCCTCTTTCTATCTTTAGGTGTAGTTAGCCTCTCAGGCTGTGACAAGGCGTCTAGGACCAACGTAGGAATGCTCCACGGCTGCCTTTAGTTGTGGTGGTTAGTCAGGGTATTGCAATCCAGTAGATTCCAACCTCTCTGGTGTATTGCCGTTTTTGCCTACTCTCCTCAGCTTCCAAAACATAACAGTATCACCGGCCAAACTGAAAATTATATGGTACACACAGAAGGGAAAAAAAAAGTGTGGAAAGAAGAAAGTTGTCAGAGTTGTCAGAGAATTTTTTTTTTTCTGTTTGTTGCAATTTTTTTTTCCCTCTTTTTCTCTGGGTGCTGAGGAGGATTTTTTTTCTCTCAATAGAGTTTGCACAGTTCTTTGGCCGTGTGGATCAGCTTGCCACTGAAGTTCGGAGTATTGCTACCTATCTTGCAGGGTTGCTGGTTGTGGAACCTAGGATCCCCATGCCAGATTTGTTTTTGGGGGATCGAGCTAAATTTCTGAATTTCAAAAATACCTGTAAGTTGTTTTTTGCCTTAAAACCTAAGTCCTCAGGGAACGCAGCACAGCAGGTTCAAATTGTCATCTCTCTCCTGCGCGGCGATCCTCAGGATTGGGCTTTTTCCCTGACACCTGGGGACCCTGTTTTGAGTAATGTTGATGCATTTTTTCTGGCTCCGGGGTTATTGTACGATGAACCTAATGTCACTGATCAAGCTGAAAAAACCTTGTTGGCATTAAATCAGGGTCTTGAGGACGCTGAGTTGTACTGTCAGAAATTCCGAAAGTGGGCATGTCTGACCAAATGGAATGATGATGCTTTGGCAGCCCTTTTTCGGAAGGGCTGTCAGAGAATGTAAAAGATGTTATGGTGGGTTTCCCTGCTCCCTCTGGTCTCAATGATTCTATGTCATTGGCGATTCAAATTGACAGACGTTTGCGTGAGCGTAGAGGTATGCGTGGTATGGTGTTGCCTTGTGAACCAGCTTCTGAACCCATGCAGTGTGATAGATTGGCTTCTGGGCACAGCGTCATGAGTTTCGAAAACGCAATGGGTTATGTTTCTACTGTGGTGACGACTCTCATGCTATTTCAGTCTGCCCTAAGTGGGGAAGACGTTTTGCACGCTCAGTTGTCTTGGGTAGTGTTCAGACTAAATTTCTGTTGACTGTTACCCTGATTTGCTCCCTGTCCACATTTTCTACTCAGGCTTTTGTTGATTCGGGAGCAGCTATTAACCTGATGGATTTTGATTTTGCTAAACGTTGTGGGTTTCCCTTGATACCCCTACGGAAGTCTATTCCCCTACTGGGGATTGATTCTACCCCTTTGGCTGAGAATAAACCCCAGTTCTCTACTCAGGTGATAATGAGGGTTGAACCTGATCATCAGGAGAGTTGCAAATTTTTGGTGCTGTATAATCTGCATGACATTATTGTACTAGGTTTCCCTTGGTGGCAGTCTCATAATCCTATTTTGGATTGGAAATCTGTGTCTGTAACCAGTTGAGGCTGCCAATGTGTTAATGCCAACACTCCTGTTTTTTCTGCCTCTCCCCAGGCTCAAGATGTGCCTGACTTTTTGACTGATTTTTCTGATGTGTTTAGCGAAAGTAAATCTGCATCCTTGCCCCCCCATAGGAGCTATGACTGCGCTATTGAATTAGTGCCTGGTAGTAAATTCCCTAAAGGTCGCCTTTTTAACTTGTCTGTACCTGAACATGACGCTATGCGGTCTTATATCAAGGAGTCATTGGAGAAGGGTCATATCAGACCATCCTCTTCACCCTTGGGTGCCGTTTTTTTCTTTGTGGCCAAACAAAAAAGATGGTTCATTAAGGCCGTGTATTGATTATCATCTCTTGAACAATATCACTGTGAAATATCAATATCCGTTACCCTTGATTTCTGACCTGTTTTCCAGGGTGAAAAGTGCTACTTGGTTTACCAAGCTTGACCTCAGGGAGGCGTATAACCTTATTCGCATTAAGCATGGGGATGAATGGAAGACAGCGTTTAATACCCCAGAGGGGCATTTTGAGTACCTAGTGATGCCCTTTGGGCTCACTAATGCTCCTTCCGTCTTCCAGTCCTTCATGAATGACATTTTCAGGGATTTTGTGGATAAATTTCTGATTGTTTATTTGGATGATATCTTGATTTTTTCCAATGACTGGGACTCTCATGTGAAACATGTTCGGACTGTGTTCCAGATTTTGAGAGAGAATGCTCTGTATGTGAAGGGATCAAAGTGTCTTTTTGGCGTACAGAGGATCTCATTTCTGGGATTCATTTTGTCTCCATCTGTTATTGAAATGGACCCGGTCAAGGTTCAGGCCATCTGTGATTGGGTCCAATCGACTTCATTAAAGGCTCTTCAGAGATTCTTGGGTTTTGCCAATTTTTATCGTAAATTTATTGGTAATTTCTAAACCATTGACTGATTTGACCAAAAAGGGTTCAGATGTGGTGAATTGGCCTCCTGAGGCAGTCTCTGCGTTTCAGGAACTTAAACAGAGATTCACTTCTGCTCCTGTTCTACGGCAGCCTGATGTTTCTCTGCCATTTCAGGTGGAGGTTGATGCCTCTGAAAGACGGATTTTGGTAAGAACTTACCTGTAAAATCCTTTTCAGCGAAGAAGGAAGGGAGACACACTAGTCATTACTAGTGGGTAGGCGGAGCCCACACAGGATAGAACACCTCAGATTAAAAAGAGTGTTGACCGGCCCCTCCAGCTTGGGCTCCTCCTACTCCAGCTCTCCAGTCCGTACACAAGCTAAGGAAGAGCAAATATCACCAGCGTAGCAACATAACCCCTTCTGAAGGAATTCAGAGAAAAAACAAGAAGACAGGTTATGCATATAGCCGAAAAAAACACACAGTCCAGGTACTACTCACTGAACCTGACCACTGCAATGAGCTGGCAATGCTGGAACAGAGCCTTAGCGCGCCGACCTAAGCCCAGATAATCGCTATCAGAGAAGGGTCACGCCGCATCTGAAAACACAACAACACACTTCTGCCATGGGAGGGATGTGTGTCTCCCTTCCTTCTTCGCTGAAAAGGATTTTACAGGTAAGTTCTTACCAAAATCCGTCTTTCAGCAGCAGATGAAGGAAGGGAGACACACTAGTCATTACTAGTGGGACGTCCCAAAGCAGTCCAAAAATAAGGGTGGGCAAAAAACCAAAAGAGGCAGATACCCAACAACCTAAATAAATGCGCAACTAGCGCTAAATACAAGTTCACAAGAACTTTAAACTACAGCTGCCTGCAGGACCCTACGTCCTAAGGCCGCATCAGCGGAAGCACTGACGTCCACCTTATAAAATTTCGTAAATGTGTGGACGGAGCGCCAGGTCGCCGCCCGGCAGAGCTGAGCTGCCGAGGCTCCTTGATGAAAAGCCCACGATGAACCCACAGCCCTTGTGGAGTGAGCTCGAATCTTAATCGGGCAAGATTCGCCCTTAAGTCAGTAAGCCTCTAAAATGGCCGACCGAATCCAACGAGCTATAGAATCCTTGGAAGCTCGTTGCCCACGTCGACGACCTGCTGGAATCACAAACAGAGAATCCGACTTCCGAAAACTTTGAGTAATAGACAAATAGAACTTCAAAGCCCGCACCAAATCCAATGTGTGCAAGGCCCGTTCCTTCGCATTCCTTGGCTCCGGACAAAGTGAGGGCAACACAATATCCTGGTTAACATGAAATTGTGACACCACTTTAGGTAGAAAGTCGCCCCGTGTGCGAAGCACTACGCGATCTGGGTGAAACGCCAGAAAAAGGAGGCGAGCAAGAAAGAGCCGCCAACTCAGAAACCCTTCTCAAAGAAGTGACCGCCACTAGGAAGGCAACCTTCCAAGAGAGAAAGGAAAGATTAACAGAGTCCATAGGCTCAAAAGGCCCATGTTGAAAAGCCTCCAAGACAAGATTGAGCCGCCAAGGAGACACAAGCGCCTTCCGCAGCGGAAATTGACGGGTTACCCCGCGGAAAAAGGAACGTACGTCCCTACGCGAGGCGATAGCCTTCCGAAACAGCAAGGACAGAGCAGAAACCTGTCCTTTCAGAGTGCTAACTGCCAAACCCTTGTCCAGCCCGTACTGCAAAAAGGCCAACAAATTGGGAATGGAAAAAATCCTCGGGTTCCTAGAAGAACCCGAACACCACGAAAAGAAGGCTTCCCAAGTCTTGTGATAAATCCTAGTAGTAGCCGGACCTCTGGCAGCTCGCAGAGTGGCAATGACTTCGGCTGAAAAACCTTGACGGGTCAAGATTTCGGTCTCAAGAGCCACGCCGTCAAACGCAGAGACTTCAGGTCCGGGTGACGAACGGGCCCTTGGGTTAACAGGTCCGGCCGAAGAGGGAGTGGAAGTGGAGGCGCTGCCAAAAGCGACACCAGTGTCGAGAACCACGTCCTCCTTTGGCCAATCTGGGGCTATCAATATAGCCAGGACTCTCTCCAGTCTGATCCGACGCAACACCAGAGGAAGTAAGGATATCGGCGGGAACACATAGATTAGCTCGAATTGGTCCCAAGGAGCCACCAGAGCATCCACCGCCACAGCCTTCGGGTCCTTGTACCTGGACATGAACGTTGGTAACTTGGCATTGAACCTGGATGCCATCAAATCCACTTGGGGAGTTCCCCTTCATTTCCGGATGAAGACTCCATTCTCCGGAATCCATCTTTTCGCGACTGAGGAAGTCCGCTGTGATATTCTGAACTCCTGGAATGTGAATCGCAGAGATGGCTGGCACTCTGGCCTCGGCCCATACCAGAATTCGAGACACTTCCATCATGAGCCTGAAGCTCCTCGCCCACCTTGATGGTTGATATACGCGACCGCCGTCGCGTTGTCTGTCTGCACTCGGACTGGTAGACCTTTAAAGGGACCGTCCAGTGTTGGAGGCAAAGGAAAATTGCCTCAATTCCAGGATGTTGATCGGCAGGACAGACTCTTCCAACGACATACTCCCTGAATCCAGAGATCGTTCCAGCACCCCCCAGCCCGTCAGGCTGGCATCGGTGGTTATGATCGACCACCTCGGAGGAGGTAGGACTTCCCAGGGATAACACTTCCGGACGTAACCACCATCTAGAGACTCTCGCACCCTGTGGAGATGAGGACACTTCAATCCAGTGAAAACTGCGATCGATCCCACGGTTCAAAATGAGCATTTGGAAAGCCCTGGAATGAAATTGGGCAACGAATTGCCTCCATCGACGCACCATCAAACCCAGAAGGCATAACCTTCGAAGGGATATTGCTGTCGAGACTTCATTACATGTCAAAGAAGACTCGCTTGCTTGTTGGAGGCAAGACTCCACTGCGTACGTGTCGAAGATTCCCAAAAACAGGATTGACTGTGACGGTTCCAGAGACGACTTCTCCATTGACAGCCACCGAAGTCTCCAGGAGCTGAAGGGATAGTTGCGAGCCGTCACCGCCTCCTCCTTTGAGGAGCCACAATCAAGGTCGTCCAGATAGGGAAGAATCGTAACCTATGTCTTCGCAGAATCGCATGAGAGGTGCCAGAATTTGTTAAAACTCGGGTGTGAGGCCAACCGAATGGCAGGGCCACAAATGGTAATGGTCCTGGCCTATGGCAAAACGAAGGAAGCGTTGGTGGGCCCTTCGACGGGAACATGCAAAAAGCATCCCGAATGTCGATTCGTTAGCAACAGGGCGCCACAACGGAGCGAAGTGACTCCATGCGGAATTCCGGGGTACGGACATGCCAATTCAATCTTTTGAGATCAGAATGGGGCGAAATTTGTCCTCCTTTTTGGGGACCACAAAGAGGTTGGAATAAACCCTCTTCCCGGTCTCCGTCGGACGGTACCACCACACCTTTGCAGAAGGGAATCGACTCCGCAGTAGAGCGGCAAATAGCTCGGCTTGACGGAATGCGAGAGTGGCAAACTGTCTGGAGTTGAGAAAGAAACTCTATGAGTAGCCTGCGAACAACCCGCGTCACCAGGCGTTCGACACGCGGGAAGCCAAGTCGGTTTGAATTGAGCAGGTGACCTCCACTCGAGAGCCCTCGAGTGAGACCCTGGCGTCAGTCCGCTAGCGGCTTTGTCATTCCCTAGTCTTGGCGGAAGCTCTGTTTCCAGGAGTGCGGGATTTCTGAGCGTTCTTTTTTCCCGAAAAGAGGGACGACCGATCCCAGAGGGTGACCGAACCGTCCCCTGGACCGAAAGGACCGCGATTACTACCGCACTATGCCTTGCCAGACGCAAGTCACAGCTCTTCGCTGTGGTAAAGCTGTTTCTTTTGCGTTTGCCTTGGCAATCAGCTCGTGAGGTCAGGTTCAATAGCTGACCACCCTTGTAAGCTAAGGATAGCAAACTTGCTTGGAAACCGCGTCTCGATCCACTGTCTAAGCCACAGTGCTCTCCTGACTGTGATTGCCTAGGATTGCGCCCTGGACAGCAGTAAACGCAATATCCAAACCTGCATCACTGTCATATCGGCTGCACCCTCAACTTAAAAAGCCATTACCTTAGATAGAGGGGATCTATCTTGCCACGCCGTCGTAGACGTTCTACAGCTTAGAGAAGCTTTACAGCACAATGCTCTGAATCCATGACCCACGGCCTCGTAGATGGATTTCGCCACCATCTCGTTTTTCTGTCCAGCGGATTCTGCAAACTCCCCTTCCTTTTAACAGGAAGTAATGAGGATTGCTAAGCTGGGATAAAGGGACATCCATTCAGGAGAAGGATCAATATCAATCATTCCGTCATCACGGATCAGCTGAAAACACTTATTGGACACAGGTGTTCCTTTAAGCTACAGCACCTGAATTCCACGGCGGTCTCCATCCAAGTATAACCGGGCCAACCCTGCTTAGCTTCGAGATCAGATGAGATCGGCGTGTCAGGTGGTAATGCTGATCCGACCTATGCGACTCCTGAAAACATCCGGGCCGACTTACTAGGACGTCTAGTTACCTCCTCCGGTAACTGTAACGCCTCCCTCATGGCTCCAATAAAAGCCTCTGTACGACCCAAAAGAGAAGCAGAGAGTCCCTGCCGATCCTCCTTATCCGAATCGGACACCTCCGCATCTGAGCTTGAAAGGGAAACCCTCCATGCCCGAGATCTCCGAGTCGCTGCGCGGGAATGAAGGCACCGGCCTGTGTCGCTTCCTCTGAGAGGATCTAGCTGACACCCAATAACCTAGAAGGTCAGACAGGCCATCAATAGAACGAGCGAGGGCCTCCATTTTGACATCACTGAAACCTCTGACCGCTGCGCCTGACGCCGTCGAGGTCTGCGTGTCAGATACGCGAGACTGATCCTGTAGCGGATCTGGGAGACGGTCCGCACCTCCTGGACCCTGATCTGACATGTCCTCACACAGTATATGGCAGGTTAAACCTGTCAGTAACTAGGACAGTGTGGTTTCTTAAAGAAGAAACGAACGCTGAAGGGTTAAAGCTCTTAAAGAGAGAGCTACCCCAGCTGTCCCCCAATAAAGGGTTAACCGCCAAAGAAGGGGTTAATGTCGCAGACTCCCCACAACCCTTGTTTAATGAAAAGGGTGTGCGAGCCCCAGGTGCCTCTTATGAGGTAACAGCTGCAAGACAGTGCTCTCAAAGGTATGCTTCTTTTGCCTTTGTACACTAAACAAGAACGCTAAAATATTGCGCTGATTTGTACATCGCAATGAACGCCAAAGTCGCTAAGGGGATCGCTAACCACTTATGCGTCGTCAATGAGATCGCCCACTGTGGCAGCTACTAGCGACATTAAAACGATCACAAAAAAACGATCGCATTAGTATGCGTCGTTATAATGATCGTTAGCGGTAGCGTTCAGTGTCCTTCGCTGTGGGGGTGAGGGGGTTAAGCTTCTGCCCTGGCAGACAGAAGCGACTCACCCAGCTGGCCGCGGTGTAGCGTCTTCGATTGTCGGGAGGGGAGGAGAGTGAGGAAGGAAGCTTTCAGCTCCCTGATCCAGTAATGGCCGACGCGCTGTGCTTCTGAGAGAGAAGCCGGAAACAGTAGTAAAGAACGCGCTCAGAGCGCCGCGAAAATTCAAAAAAAGGGGCGCGCGACTCCTCCGCTCTCCATGTCCTGCAGGCATCCACCTGCGGACAAAAGACACTAGTCACCAACATGTCACATGTAACAGCGGCTGCCGCAGCAGTCGCTGAAGCACTCAAACACATTAAAATGTGGAGTACTCACCCAGCTGAGTGCCACAGGGACCCCTCAGAGATTTGTGGCGCTGTGCCCGTAGCTTCCCCCCAGGGCGGGGAACGCAGTGACCCCAGAAGCGCGGTTTGCGTCCCCGCCAGGGAAGCAATCCTCATCCCCCAGGGCCGGCAGGGTTCTGCAGGGACCACTGTTGTGAATGGGTTTGAGATGAGTTCTGAGCAGAGGCTCCCTCTGGTGGTTACAAGCGGTACTAGTGAAGATTGTGAGGACTGGGAATCAGGTGTTACTGACTGGTCTTATATAAGGGAGTCATTTTCCCATCAGGGTTGCCGGTGATCAATTGTTCTGGTCTGAATCCTTCATTCCATTTCCCTTGTAGCCTGCTGTGTCGTGTCTGCATCTCCTGCTACCAGATAAGATTTTTTCTTCTTTTGTGTTATTGCTATATTTTTGCATTTTTGTCTTGCACTTCTTTGGGGGCCTTCTGGGTCCCCTCCGGGGGCTTCTGCCTTCTCAGTTTAGTTCAGCCACTGAGTTTTGTTCTTTTGCTTTTTCCAGTTTTTTCAGTGGCTGCTGTTTTGATTTTGTTACACCAGAGAGCTAATTTAGGTGGTAGAGGTGTGTGATCTCAGGTGATTTTGAAATTAGTAGAGTTGGTGTTTTTCAGGGTTTTCTGGGATTGCAGTAAGTACCCTTCCTGTCCTTTTCTTTTTAGATAGTTTGGGCCCCAGCGTTTGCTCATACTATTTTCTTTCTGTGTCAGTATTTCCTCTTGTCTAACCGCCATTACATGTTTGGGGGCTTTCTATTATCTTTGGGGTTCTGCTCCGGGGCAGATAGCTTTCCTATTTCTATCTTTAGGTGTAGTTAGTTTCTCAGGCTGTGACGAGGCGTCTAGGACCAACGTAGGAACACTCCACGGCTGCCTCTAGTTGTGGTGGTTAGTCAGGGTACTGCAATCCCATAGATTCCAACTGCTCTGGTGTATTGCCTTTTTTTTTACCTGCACTCCTCAGCTACCGAAACATAACAGTATCACCGGCCAATAGAAAATTGTATGGTACTCACAGAAGGGAAAAAATATTGTGATAGAAAAAAAAGGTTGTCAGAGTTGTCAGAGATATTTTTCTGTTTGTTGCATTTTTTTTTTTTTTTTTCCCTCTGTATCTCTGGGTGCTGGGGAGGATCTTTTCTCCCAATGGAGTTTGCACAGTTGTCTGGCCGTGTGGATCAGCTTGCCACTGAGGTTCGGAGTATTGCTATCTATCTTGCTGGGTTGCCTGTTGTGGAACCTAGGATCCCCATGCCAGATTTGTTTTTAGGGGATCGAGCTAAGTTTCAGAATTTCAAAAATAATTGTAAATTGTTTTTTGCCTTAAAATCTAAGTCCTCAGGAAACGCAGCGCAGCAGGTTCAAATTATCATCTCTCTCCTGCGCGGCGATCCTCAGGATTGGGCTTTTTCCCTGATACCTGGGGATCCTGTTTTGAGTGATGTTGATGCGTTTTTTCAGGCTTTGGGGTTATTGTACGATGAGCCTAATGTCACTGATCAAGCTGAAAAGCCTTGTTGGCATTAAATCAGGGGCTTGATGACGCTGAGTTATACTGTCAGAGATTCCGTAGGTGGGCAGTCCTGACCAAATGGAATGACGACGCTTTGGCAGCCCTTTTCCGGAAGGATCTGTCAGATAATGTAAAGGATGTTATGGTGGGATTCCCTGTCCCCTCTGGTCTCAATGATTCTATGTCACTAGCGATTCAAATTGACAGACGTTTGCGTGAGCGGAGAAGTATGCGTGGAATGGTGTTGCCTTATGAACCAGCTCCTGAAACCATGCAGTGTGATAGAGTGGTGTCTGGGGCACAGCGTCATGAGTTTCGAAAGCGCAATGGGTTATGTTTCTACTGTGGTGATGCCTCTCATGCTATTTCAGTCTGCCCTAAGCGGGGAAGACGTTTTGCACGCTCAGTTGTCTTGGGTAGTGTTCAGACTAAGTTTTTATTAACTGTCACTCTGATATGCTCTCTGTCCTCATTTTCTGCTCAGGCTTTCGTTGATTCTGGAGCAGCTATTAACCTGATGGATTATGATTTTGCTAAACGTTGTGGGTTTCCCTTGATACCCTACAGAAGTCTATTCCCCTACTGGGGATCGATTCTACCCTTTGGCTGAGAATAAACCCCAGTTTTCTACTCAGGTGATAATGAGGGTTGAACCTGATCACCAGGAGTGCTGCAAATTTTTGGTTCTATATAATCTGCATGACATTATCGTGCTGGGTTTCCCTTGGTTGCAGTCTCATAATCCTGTTTTGGATTGGAAGTCTGTGTCTGTGGCCAGTTGGGGCTGCCAATGTGTTAATACCAACACTCCTGTTTTTCTGCCTCCCCCCAGGCTCAGGATGTTCCTGACTTTTTGTTTGATTTTTCTGATGTGTTTAGCGAAAGTAAATCTGCATCCTTGCCTCCCCATAGGAGCTATGACTGCGCTATTGAATTAGTGCCGGGTAGTAAATTCCCTAAAGGTCGCCTTTTTAACTTGTCTGTACCTGAACATGACGCTATGCGGTCTTATATCAAGGAATCTTTGGAGAAGGGTCATATCAGACCATCCTCTTCACCCTTAGGTGCCGGTTTTTTCTTTGTGGCCAAAAAAGATGGTTCATTAAGGCCGTGTATTGATTATCGTCTCTTGAACAATATTACTGTGAAATATCAATACCCGTTACCCTTGATTTCTGACCTGTTTTCCAGGGTGAAAAACGCTACTTGGTTTACCAAGCTTGACCTCAGGGGGGCGTATAACCTTATTCGCATTAAGCACGGGGATGAATGGAAGACGGCATTCAATACCCCTGAAGGGCATTTTGAGTACCTAGTGATGCCCTTTGGGCTCACTAATGCTCCTTCCGTCTTCCAGTCCTTCATGAATGACATTTTCAGGGATTTTGTGGACAAATTTCTGATTGTTTATTTGGATGATATCTTGATTTTTTCTAATGACTGGGACTCTCATGTGAAACATGTTCGAACTGTGTTCCAGATTTTGAGAGAGAATGCTCTGTATGTGAAGGGATCAAAGTGTCTTTTTGGCGTACAGAGGATCTCATTTCTGGGATTCATTTTGTCCCCATCTGTTATTGAAATGGACCCGGTCAAGGTTCAGGCCATCTGTGATTGGGTCCAACCTACTTCATTAAAGGCTCTTCAGAGATTTTTGGGTTTTGCCAATTTTTATCGTAAATTTATTGGTAATTTCTCGGTTATTGTTAAACCATTAACTGATTTGACCAGAAAGGGTTCTGATGTGGTGAATTGGCCTCCTGAGGCAGTCTCTGCATTTCAGGAACTTAAGCAGAGATTCACTTCTGCTCCTGTTCTACGGCAGCCTGATGTTTCTCTGCCATTTCAGGTGGAGGTTGATGCCTCTGAAATTGGGGCAGGTGCCGTTTTGTCCCAAAAAGATCCAGAGACCTCTAAAAGTAACCCTTGTGCCTTTTTCTCTCGAAAATTTTCTCCTACTGAACGTAATTATGACGTGGGTAATCGGGAGTTATTGGCCATGAAGTGGGCTTTTGAAGAGTGGAGACATTGGCTGGAGGGAGCCAAACATCAGGTGGTGGTCCTTACGGACCATAAGAATCTGGTCTATCTGGAATCTGCCAAGCGACTCAATCCTAGACAGGCCAGGTGGGCCTTGTTTTTCACACGTTTTAATTTTGTGGTTTCCTTTCTTCCTGGCACTAAGAATGTTAAGGCGGATGCCCTCTCGAGGAGTTTCCTTGCGGACTCTCCTGAGTTATCTGATCCTTCTGTTATTTTGAAAGAGGGTGTAGTTCTTTCCGCCATCTCGCCCAATTTGAGACTTGCTCTGGAGGGGTGTCAGGAGGATAGGCCCGAGCGCTGCCCTGTTGGAAAATTGTTTGTCCCGGACCAATGGAAAAAGAGTGTGATGTCTGAGATTCATTGTTCCGCATTGGCTGGGCATCCCGGAATTTTTGGTACCAGAGACTTGGTTAGTCGGTCCTTTTGGTGGCCTACCTTGTCTCGTGATGTCAGGGAATTTGTGCAGTCCTGCGGGACTTGCTCTCGCTCTAAGCCTTGCTCTCGCTCTAGTGGTTTGTTGATGCCATTGCCTGTGCCCAAGAGACCATGGACCCATATCTCTATGGATTTCATTTCCGATCTTCCTGTTTCTCAGAGAATGACCACCATCTGGGTAATTTGTGATAGGTTTTCCAAAATGATACATCTTGTGCCATTACCTAAGTTGCCTTCCTCCTCTGAATTGGTGCCGTTGTTCCTTCAGCACGTGGTTCGTTTACACGGCATTCCTGAGAACATTGTGTCTGACAGAGGAGTCCAGTTTGTTTCCAAATTTTGGAGGACTTTTTGTTCTAAACTGGGTGTTCAATTGTCTTTCTCCTTGGCATTTCATCCTCAGACCAATGGTCAAACTGAGAGAACAAACCAGACATTGGAGACTTATCTTAGATGCTTTGTGTCTGCTGATCAGGATGACTGGGTCTCTTTTTTGCCTTTGGCTGAGTTTGCTCTTAATAATAGGGCTAGCTCTGCCACTTTGATGTCTCCGTTTTTCTGTAATTCTGGGTTTCACCCTCGATTTTCTTCAGGACAGACGGAGGCTTCTGTCTGTCCAGGTGTTGACTCTGTTGTGGAGCGTATGCAACAGATTTGGGACCAGGTAGTGGAGAGGTTGTCCCTCTCTCAGGAGAAGGCCCAGCGGTTTGCTAACCGGCATAGGACTGATGGTCCTCGGTTTAAAGTGGGGGACTTGGTCTGGTTGTCCTCAAAGAATATTCCTATGAGAGTAGCATCTCCTAAATTTAAGCCTAGGTTCATTGGACCTTATAAGATCATGGAGATTATTAATCCTGTTTCTTTTCGTTTGCTTCTTCCAGGGACATTTAAGATCCATAACGTGTTCCACAAGTCCTTGTTGAAGAGGTTTGTTGAGCCAGTGGTTCCTGCTGCTGTGCCTCCTGACCCTGTTTTGGTTGAGGGCAATCTTGAGTATGTGGTTGAGAAAATATTGGATTCTCGTTTTTCTAGACGGAAACTCCAGTATTTGGTTAAATGGAGAGGTTATGGTCAGGAAGACAATTCTTGGGTGTTTGCTTCGGACATCCATGCTAGGAGACTTATCCGTGCGTATCATAGAACTCATCCTGACCGACCTGATTGCTCAAATGAGGGTTCGGTGACCCCTTCTCAAGGGGGGTACTGTTGTGAATGGGTTTGAGATGAGTTCTGAGCAGAGGCTCCCTCTGGTGGTTACAAGCGGTACTAGTGAAGATTGTGAGGACTGGGAATCAGGTGTTACTGACTGGTCTTATATAAGGGAGTCATTTTCCCATCAGGGTTGCCGGTGATCAATTGTTCTGGTCTGAATCCTTCATTCCAGTTTCCCTTGTAGCCTGCTGTGTCGTGTCTGCATCTCCTGCTACCAGATAAGATTTTTTCTTCTTTTGTGTTATTGCTATATTTTTGCATTTTTGTCTTGCACTTCTTTGGGGGCCTTCTGGGTCCCCTCCGGGGGCTTCTGCCTTCTCAGTTTAGTTCAGCCACTGAGTTTTGTTCTTTTGCTTTTTCCAGTTTTTTCAGTGGCTGCTGTTTTGATTTTGTTACACCAGAGAGCTAATTTAGGTGGTAGAGGTCGTGTGATCTCAGGTGATTTTGAAATTAGTAGAGTTGGTGTTTTTCAGGGTTTTCTGGGATTGCAGTAAGTACCCTTCCTGTCCTTTTCTTTTTAGATAGTTTGGGCCCCAGCGTTTGCTCATACTATTTTCTTTCTGTGTCAGTATTTCCTCTTGTCTAACCGCCATTACATGTTTGGGGGCTTTCTATTATCTTTGGGGTTCTGCTCCGGGGCAGATAGCTTTCCTATTTCTATCTTTAGGTGTAGTTAGTTTCTCAGGCTGTGACGAGGCGTCTAGGACCAACGTAGGAACGCTCCACGGCTGCCTCTAGTTGTGGTGGTTAGTCAGGGTACTGCAATCCCATAGATTCCAACTGCTCTGGTGTATTGCCTTTTTTTTACCTGCACTCCTCAGCTACCGAAACATAACAGACCACCTTACAGGGTAATACAGATCCGCCAAGGGAGAGGTGGGGGTCCAGCAGCGCTGAGACCCCTGAGACCTCTAGACCACTGGCGGTCCAAGTCTCTGTCCGACTAAAATAAAAAAAATTTCTGAGGAGCTGCTCCAGCAGCGACTATCCTCTGTGACCTCAAATTTTAGACTGGAGAGCTGGAGTAGGAGGAGCCCAAGCTGGAGGGGCCGGTCAACACTCTTTTTAATCTGAGGTGTTCTATCCTGTGTGGGCTCCGCCTACCCACTAGTAATGACTAGTGTGTCTCCCTTCCTTCATCTGCTGCTGAAATTGGGGCTGGTGCCGTTTTGTCTCAAAGAGATCTTGAGACCTCTAAAAGTAACCCTTGTGCTTTTTTCTCTCGAAAATTTTCTCCAACTGAACGTAATTATGACGTGGGTACTCGGGAGTTATTGGCCATGAAGTGGGCTTTTGAAGAGTGGAGACATTGGCTGGAGGGAGCCAAACATCAGGTGGTGGTCCTCACGGACCATAAGAATCTGGTTTATCTGGAATCAGCCAAGGACTTAATCCTAGACAGGCCAGGTGGGCCTTGTTTTTCACACGTTTTAATTTTGTGGTTTTCTTTCTTCCTGGCACTAAGAATGTTAAGGCGGATGCCCTCTCGAGGAGTTTCCTTGCGGACTCTCCTGAGTTATATGATCCTGCTGTTATTTTGAAAGAGGGTGTAGTTCTTTCCGCCATCTCGCCCAATTTGAGACTGGCTCTGGAGGGGTGTCAGGAGGATAAACCCGAGCGCTGCCCTGTTGGGAAATTGTTTGTCCCAGACCAGTGGAAGAAGAGTGTGATGTCTGAGATTCATTGATCCGCGTTGGCCGGTCATCCCGGAATTTTTGGTACCAGAGACTTGGTGAGTCGGTCCTTTTGGTGGCCTACTTTGTCTCGTGACGTCAGGGAGTTTGTGCAGTCCTGTGGGACTTGCTCTCGCTCCAAGCCTTGCTGTCGCTCTAGTGGTTTGTTGATGCCATTGCCTGTGCCCAAGAGACCATGGACCCATATCTCTATGGATTTTATTTCCGACCTCCCTGTTTCTCAGAGAATGACCGTTATCTGGGTGATTTGTGATAGGTTTTCCAAGATGATACATCTTGTGCCATTACCTAAGTTGCCTTCTTCCTCCGAATTGGTGCCTTTGTTCCTTCAGCACGTGGTTCGGTTACACGGCATTCCTGAGAACATTGTGTCTGACAGAGGAGTCCAGTTTGTTTCCAGATTTTGGAGGACTTTTTGTTCTTAACTTGGTGTTCAATTGTCTTTCTCCTCTGCTTTTCATCCTCAGACCAATGGACAAACTGAGAAAACAAACCAGACATTGGAGACTTATCTGAGATGCTTTGTCTGCTGATCAAGATGACTGGGTCTCTTTTTTCCTTTGGCTGAGTTTGCTCTTAATAATAGGGCAAGCTCTGCCACTTTGATGTCGCCATTTTTCTGCAATTTTGGGTTTCACCCTCGATTTTCTTCGGGACAGACGGAGGCTTCTGTCTGTCCGGGTGTTGACTCTGTTGTGGAGCGTATGCAGCAGATTTGGGACCAGGTAGTGGAGAGGTTGTCCCTCTCCCAGGAGAGGGCCCAGCGGTTTGGACTGATGGTCCTCGGTTTAAAGTGGGGGACTTGGTCTGGTTGTCCTCAAGAAATATCCCTATGAGAGTTGCATCTCCTAAGTTTAACATAGTAACATAGTAACATAGTTATTAAGGTTGAAGGAAGACTTTAAGTCCATCTAGTTCAACCCATATCCTATCCTAACCTGCCCTAACATGTTGATCCAGAGGAAGGCAAAAAAAAACCCAAGTGGCAAACTGTAAGCTTCACATTGGGGAAAAAAATTCCTTCCCGACTCCACATACGGCAATCAGACTAGCTCCCTGGATCAACGCTGTATCTAGGAAACTAGTGAATATAGCCTGTAATATTATACTTTTCAAGAAAGGCATCCAGTCCCCTCTTAAATTTTAGTAAGGAATCACTCATTACAACATTAGACGACAGAGAGTTCCATAGTCTCACTGCTCTTACAGTAAAGAATCTGCATCTGTGATTATGGCTAAACCTTCTTTCCTCCAGATGTAGAGGATGCCCCCTCGTCCCCGTCACAGGTCTAAGAGTAAAAAGATCATTAGAAAGGTCTTTGTACTGTCCCCTCATATATTTGTACATTGTAATAAGATCACCCCTAAGCCTTCATTTTTCCAAACTAAATAACCCCAAGTGTAATAACCTGTCTTGGTATTGCAGACCCCCCAGTTCTCTAATAACCTTGGTCGCTCTTCTCTGCACCCGCTCCAGTTCAGCTATGTCTTTCTTATACACCGGAGACCAGAACTGCACACAGTATTCTAAGTGTGGTCGCACCAGTGACTTGTATAGAGGTAAAATTATGTTCTCCTCATGAGCATCTATGCCTCGTCTAATGCATCCCATTATTTTATTTGCCTTGGCAGCAGCTGCCTGACATTGGCCACTAAATGTGAGTTTGTCGTCCACCCATACACCCAAGTCTTTTTCAGTGACAGTTTTGCCCAGTGTTTTACAATTAAGCACATAATTATACATCTTATTTGTTCTACCCAAGTGCATGACCTTACATTTATCCCCATTAAAGCTCATTTGCCATTTATCAGCCCAAGCTTCTAGTTTACATAAATCCTCCTGTAATATAAAATTATCCTCCTCTGTATTTATTACCCTGCAGAGTTTAGTGTCATCTGCAAATATTGAAATACTACTCTGTATGCCCCCTACAAGGTCATTAATAAATATGTTAAAGAGAAGCGGCCCCAATACTGACCCCTGTGGTACCCCACTGCTAACCGTGACCCAGTCCGAGTGTGCTCCATTAATAACCACCCTTTGTTTCCTATCCATGAGCCAGTTCTTAACCCACTTACACATATTTTCCCTATCCCCATTGTTCTCATTTTATGTATCAACCTTTTGTGTGGCACTGTATCAAAAGCTTTTGAGAAGTCCATGAACACCACGTCCACTGCATTCCCTTGGTCCAGTCCTGAACTTACCCCTTCATAAAAGCTTATCAGATTAGTCTGACAAGAACGGTCCCTCGTAAACCCATGCTGATACTGTGTCATGAGGTTATTCAGCTTCAGATACTCCAATATAGTATCCCTTAAAAAACCCTCCAGGATTTTACCCACAGTAGATGTTAAGCTCACTGGCCTATAATTTCCAGGTTCAGTTTTTGCCCCCTTTTTGAATATTGGCACCACATTTGCTATACGCCAGTCCTGTGGTACAGACCCAGTTATTAAGCCTAGGTTCATTGGACCTTATAAGATCATGGAGATTCTTAATCCTGTTTCCTTTAGTTTACTTCTTCCAGGGACATTTAAGATCCATAACGTGTTCCACAAGTCCTTATTGAAGAGGTTTGTCGAGCCAGTGGTTCCTATGGCTGAGCCCCCTGACCCTGTTTTGGTTGAGGGCAATCTGGAGTATGTGGTTGAGAAAATATTGGATTCTCGTTTTTCTAGACGGAAACTCCAGTATTTGGTTAAGTGGAGAGGTTATGGTCAGGAGGACAATTCTTTGGTGTCTGCTTCGGACATCCATGCTAGGAGACTGATCCGTGCGTATCACAGAGTTCATCCTGACTGACCTGGTTGCACAAATGAGGGTTCGGTGACCCCTCCTCAAGGGGGGGTACAGTTATGAATGTTTTAGAAATGAATTCTGAGCAGAAGCTCCCTCTGGTGGTTACAAACAGTACTGAACCATTCAATGAGGATTGGCAATCAGGATTCACAGATTGGCTGGATATAAGGGAGGTTTCCCCCCATCATGGTTGCCGGTGATCTATTGTTCTTGTCTCATCGTTGTTTCCTGGTTCACTTGGAAGCTTGCTGAGTCTTGCCTCTTCTCCTGCTCTCAGATAAGATATTTCTGTTTTTTGTTTTTGTGCTTGCCTTTTGCATATTTCTCTGCATTTCTGTGAGGTTTGCCAGGTTCCCCTGCCCAGGGGGCTTGGTCTCCTCTCGGTTCCTCTGGAGCCACTGTTGTTTGTTCATTTGCCTTTTCCAGTTTTTTCTGTGGCTACGGCTTAGTTTTGTTACACCAGAGAACTAATTTAGGTGGTAGAGGTCGTGTGATCTCAGGTGTTTTTGCAATTAGTAGCGTTGTTTTTTTTTAGGGTTTTTTTTGGATTGCAATAAGTATCCTTCCTATCCTTTTCTGTCCAGGCAGATTGGGCCCCAGCGTTTGCTCATACTATTTTCTGTCTGTGTCTGTATTTCCTCTTGTCTAACCGCCATTACATGTTTGGGGGCTTCCTATGTTCTTTGGGGATCTGCTCCGGGGCAGATAGCTTTCCTCTTTCTATCTTTAGGTGTAGTTAGCCTCTCAGGCTGTGACGAGGCGTCTAGGACCAACGTAGGAACGCTCCACGGCTGCCTTTAGTTGTGGTGGTTAGTCAGGGTACTGCAATCCAGTAGATTCCAACCTCTCTGGTGTATTGCCGTTTTTACCTGCTCTCCTCAGCTACCAAAACATAACAACCCCCTATCCTGATATGTTTGGTCCCCCTCACCCCTACTAAACTGCACACATGCAAAAAAAAACAACAAACATTTATACTCGCCTTTCTTCCCTGTGCTCCAGCGCTGTCCCGTTCTGCTGGACGCCGGGGGAGGAGAGCGGTGCCGGAGTACGCGCATGCCCATACCGCGCTGTCCGGCACCATATTGCTAAAGACACACTGCAAATGTGTCTTCAGTAAAATGGCACCGGATATCGCTATGCGTGTGCGTGATTCCGAAGAGCATTCCTGCCACGGTCTCCGGCGAGAAGCACCGCGGCAATGCTCCTCCGGGTCAGGTTAGTACAGTACAGACCAAAAGTTTGGACACACCTTCTCATTCAAAGATTTTTCTGTATTTTCATGACTATGAAAATTGTATATTCACACTGAAGGCATCAAAACTATTAATTAACACATGTGGAATTGTATACTTAACAAAAAAGTGTGAAACAGCTGAAGATATGTCTTATAATCTAGTTTCTTCAAAGTAGCCACCTTCTGCTTTGATTACTGCTTTGCACACTCTTGGCATTCTCTTGATGAGCTTCAAGAGGTAGTCACAGGAAATGGTCTTCCAACAGTCTTGAAGGAGTTCCCAGAGATGCTTAGCACTTGTTTGACCTTTTGCCTTCACTCTGCGGTCCAGCTCACCCCAAACCATCTCGATTGGGTTCAGGTCTGGTGACTGTGGAGGCCAGGACATCTGGCGTAGCACCCCATCACTCTCCTTCTTGGTCAAATAGCTCTTGCACAGCCTGGAGGTGTATTTGGGGTCAGTGTCCTGTTGAAAAATAAATGATGGTCCAACTAAACGCAAACTGGATGGAATAGCATGCCGCTGCAAGATGCTGTGGTAGCCATGCTGGTTCACTTTGCCTTCAATTTTGATTAAATCCCCAACAGTGTCACCAGTAAAGTACCCCCACACCATCACACCACCTCCTCCATGCTTCACGGTGGGAACCAGGCATCTAGAGTCCATCCGTTCAACTTTTCTGCGTCGCACAAAGACACAGTGGTTGAAACCAAAGATCTCAAATTTGGACTCATCAGATCAAAGCACAGATTTCCACTGGTCTAATGTCCATTCCTTGAGTTCTTTAGCCCAAACAAGTCTCTTCTGCTTGTTGCCTGTTCTTCGCAGAGGTTTCCTAGCAGCTATTTTACCATGAAGGCCTGCTACACAAAGTCTCCTCTTAACAGTTGTTGTAGAGATGTGTCTGCTGCTAAAACTCTGTGTGGCATTGACCTGGTCTCTAATCTGAGCTGCTGTAAACCTGCGATTTCTGAGGCTGGTGACTCGGATAAACTTATCCTCAGAAGCAGAGGTGACTCTTGGTCTTCCTTTCCTGGGGCGGTCCTCATGTGAGCCAGTTTCTTTGTAGCGCTTGATGGTTTTTGCAACTGCACTTGGGGACATTTTCAAAGTTTTCCCAATTTTTCGGACTGACTGACCTTCATTTCTTAAAGTAATGATGGCCACTCGTTTTTCTTTACTTAGCTGCTTTTTTCTTGCCGTGATACAAATTCTAAGGCCGGCATCACACTGGCGAGTTTGATGCGAGTAAGTAGAACGACTTTCTCGCATCAACACCCGGCACTGCCGCCCGCTCTCGGACCCGAGTGCGCGGCTGCATAGAAATACATGCAGCCGCACACTCGGGTCCGAGAGCGGGCGGCCGTGCCGGGTGTTGATGCGAGAAAGTCGTGCGACTTACTCGCATCAAACTTGCCAGTGTGACACCGGCCTAACAGTCTATTCAGTAGGACTATCAGCTGTGTAAACACCAGACTTCTGCACAACACAACTGATGGTCCCAACCCCATTTATAAGGCAAGAAATCACACTTATTAAACCTGACAGTGAAGTGAAAAACATTTCCGGTGACTACCTCTTGAACCTCATCAAGAGAATGCCAAGAGTGTACAAAAGAGTAATCAAAGCAAAAGGTGGCTACTTTGAAGAACCTAGAATATAAGACATATTTTCAGTTGTTTTACACTTTTTAGTTAAGTATATAATTCCACATGTGTTAATTCATAGTTTTGATGCCTTCAGTGTGAATGTACAATTTTCATAGTCATGAAAATACAGAAAAATCTTTGAATGAGAAGGTGTTTCCAAACTTTTGGTCTGTACTGTACCTAATAAAGGTTATATACACCCCTTTCTCACTGGGACTTTACACTTACTTCGGCTCTATATATGAGCCTCTCTTGAACTGACCAGGCAGCCACGACATCACTAGACAGCCAACTACCATTCCCTTTAGCATTCTGCTGCACCCTCAGATTATACACCACAGGTTGTATACATCATATAGTTAGGGATTTTTTACCAGCCATATCTAACCAGGCTTTTCACACCTGGAGATATACACAAGCCTTGTGGTCTGGATTTAAATCCACTGTTCACATTACATCTCACATATGCCTAGAGTATGTGCTGCAATTTTGGGTTTAATGTTATTGGGTACATGATATTACAGTCTATTAATTATACTTGTTGTTTACATGTTTCCTAATCTTCATCATGCCCCATTTGTGAATGTGAATGTTTATGCTTATTTATAGCATATGTGCTACTCATTGCTTGGTCCATTTGGTTCATTGTTTATTATGTCCCACACTAATCCACCTTCAGAAGTGTGGTTTATTTGCCATGTTCTTATACATGTTTTATAAGTGGTATTAATGTTTGCTGTGTCTCAGGTGTCTAAATAAAGATTTCTGCTTTTAGCCATTATGTGGATGTGCACACTATTTTTTGGTAGGTGTTTCTTCTCTCCAGTTCATGGTTATTATCTATATAAGTGTTGCAACCCATTATTACATTTTCATCTTTTTCTACTACATATGGTAGTGCGCCCTCTCCCCTTCTTTGTTGTATAGAATCGTTTGACGACAACGTACAAAAGAACCCACACATGAGAAGCCCGCTCCTATAACGCGTTATTTCAGGCTCTGTAGAGCCTCCTCGACCAACAGCATGTTTTGCATCACCTCCTCCAGAGGTGAATGCAGGAAAAGCTGATTCAGCTGCAGATGAAGTTTTTTGATGCACGTCACCTGCACTGTGTATCACCAATGTCAGCAACCTTCACCTCTGATGATCGAATTTCTGGTCACCCATGCCTGATTCC
>JARQOD010000003.1:527207369-527327229 GCA_033576555.1 Oophaga sylvatica | reverse complement strand
TGGGTTAGAATAGAAACAACTATCTTTGCTGCATTGGAAATTACACTATTTACAACAGTTAGGCCGAAGTCACACACAACTACAAAAAATCGGACCGTTTTAGTCGGTCGATTATCGGACCAAAATATAATGAACAGACATCCATCTGGCATCCGATTTTCCTGGAAAGATGCGATTTAGTCGCATCTGACCATAGTTGTAACATCCGATTTACATCAGACTTGCGAGATTTTCTTGCAGGCTTGCAAAACCGACATATAATGGATCCAAATGAATAGTATTTAAATCACAAAAGAAAGAATAGATATATACACATAGAACACACACTAAATATATATATATATATACATATATATGTCATTGTGACATATATATACATATATTTATAGTTCATACACTTCTACATACTGTAACAGCCGCTAATTCAATTGCCGGCTTTTGTGAAATTCCAGAACCCGACATGAAATGACACATGGTTTAAATACAGTTAACTATGTCATTTCATGTATTTTGATATATGGTTTTCACTAACAATTACATGAGTGTATGTGTGTGAAATTTCACACATGTAGGGGTTAATTAAAGGTGTATTTTCTCCACCAGACAGACAAATCAAGCGAGTGGGGGCAAATAATAATAGCCCAGGGAGAGTGCATTTGTTTTGTGCCCCCCCCTGGCTACCAACATCTGCCCCCAGACACTCCAGAAAAGGCAAATCTATAATTAGATTCGCCCTTTCTGGCACTTTGCCCGTCTATTCCCATTGCCCTGTAGTGGTGGCGAATGGGTTAATAAGGGGTTAAAGCCACCTTGCAATTGAAAGGTGACTTTAAGCCAGGTTAATAATTGAGAGCTGTCAATTAGACAACTATCAATTATTAATCCTATTGTATGAAAGAAAAATCAAACACACACTTTAATAAAAAATCATTTTAATTAAATAAGCAGTTTTTGACCATCTTTTATTTTCCTGCTAAAACCATTTCCTGTAATAAAAATAAAATAAAAAAGCAAAAGGATTCTTACCTATCCGATGCACAGTCAGGTCCCACGCTGTAATCCATCAGAAAGGGTTAACAGGTTACAGTTAGCAGGAAGCTAATGCTGCCTGCTGAGATGTTACCCCCTGAATGAATCAGTTCCTCTCCGAGGAAAGGAGAGGAAGTCATTAATGTGTGAAGCTTAATTGATTGCTTTCCACTTTCACTTCAGGTCAGGTCACCCTGACCTGACCTGAAGTGAAAGTGGGAAGCAATCAGTTAAGCTTCACACACTAATCACTTCCTCTCCTGTCGCCGTGAGAGGAACTGATTCATTCAGGGGATTACAGCTGAGCAATAAATTATGGTCCAAAACTGTGTCTTTATTTAATTAAAAGGATTAATAATTAATGTGTGTGGTTTTTTTCCTTTCATACAATAGGATTAATAATTGATAGCTGTCAAATTGACAACTCTCAATTATTAACCTGGCTTAACCCCTTCACCCCCAAGGGTGGTTTGCACGTTAATGACCGGCCAATTTTTACAATTCTGACCACTGTCTCTTTATGAGGTTATAACTCAGGAACGCTTCAACGGATCTGCGCGATTCTGAGATTGTTTTCTCGAGACATATTGTACTTCACGTTATTGGTAAAATTTCTTCGATATAACTTGCGTTTATTTTTGAAAAAAATGCAAATATGGCGAAAATTTTGACAATTTTTCAATTTTCAAACTTTGAATTTTTATTCCCTTAAAACAGAGAAATATGTCACATAACATAGTTAAGAAATAACATTTCCCACATGTCTACTTTACATCAGCACAATTTTGGAATCAAATTTTTTTTTTCTTAGGAAATTATAAGGGTTAAAAGTTGACCAGCGATTTCTCATTTTTACAACAAAATTTACAAAGCCATTTTTTTTAGGGACCACCTCATATTTGAAGTCACTTTGAGAGGTCTATATAGCAGAAAATACCCAAAAGTGACACTATTCTAAAAACTGCACCCCTCAAGGTTCTCAAAACCACATTCAAGAAGTTTATTAACCCTTCAGGTGCTTCACAGGAGCTGAAGCAACGTGGAAGGAAAAAATGAATATTTAACTTTTTAGCCACAAAAATGATCTTTTACAACCTTTTTTTTTATTTTCACAAGGGTAAAAGGAGAAAATTGACAGATAAAGTTGTTGTGCAATTTCTCCTGAGTACGCCAATACCCCATAAGTGGGGGAAAACCACTCTATGGGCGCACAGCAGAGCTCGTAAGGGAAGGAGCGCCGTTTGACTTTTTCAAACTAAAATTGGCTGGAATTGAGATTGGATGCCATGTCGCGTTTGGAGAGCCCCTGATGCGCCTAAACAGTGGAAACCCCCCACAAGTGACACCATTTTGGAAACTAGACCCCCTAAGGAACTTATCTAGATCTGTTGTGAGCACTTTGAACCCCCAAGTGTTTCACAAAAGTTTATAATGCCTGGCTGTGAAAAAAAAAAAAACAATTTTCACAAAAATGATTTTTTAGTCCCAAATTTTTGATTTTCCAAGGAAATTGGACCCCAAAAGTTGTTGCCAATTTGTCCTGAGTACGCTGATACCCAATATGTGGGGGAAACTGTTTGGGCGCAGGCAGGGCTTGGAAAGGAAGTAGTAACGTTTTGGAATGCAGACGTTGATGGGGGTCATGTTCCGTTTGCAGTGCCCCAGATGAGCCTAAACAGTAGAAACCCCCAGAAGTGACCACATTTTGGAAACTAGACCCCCTAAGGAACTTATCTAGAGCTTTTGGTGAGCACTTTGAACCCCCAAGTGCTTCACACAAGTTTATAATGCCCGGGCATGAAAATAAAAAATCCTATTTTTTTCCCACAAAAATTATTTTTAGTCACTAATTTTTTTATTTTCCCAAGGGTAACAGGAGAAATTGGACCACAAAAGTTGTTGTCCAATTTGTCCTGAGTACGCTGATACCCGATATGTGGGGGGGACCACTGTTTGGGCGCACGGCAGAGCTCGGAATGGAAGGAGCACCATTTGACTTTTTCCAACTAAAATTGGCTGGAATTGAGATTGGACGCCATGTTGCATTTGGAGAGTCCCTGATGTGCCTAAACAGTGGAAACCCCCCACAAGTGACCCCATTTGGGAAACTAGACCCCTTAAGGAACTTATCTAGATCTTTGGTGAGCAATTTGAACCCCCAAGTGCTTCACACAAGTTTATAACGTAGAGCCGTAAAATTAAAAAATCATATTTTTTCCACAAAAATGATCTTTTCACCCCAATTTTTATTTTCCCAAGGGTAACAAGACTCCAAAAGTTATTGTGCAATTTGTCCTGAGTACGCTGATATCCCATATGTGGGGGTAAACCACTGTTTGGGTGCATGGCAGAGTTTGGAAGGGAAGGAGTGCCGTTTGACTTTTTCAACGCAGAATTGGCTGGATGCCATGTCGTGTTTGGAGAGCTTCTGATCTGCCTAAACAGTGGAAAACCCCATAAATGACACCATTTTGGTAACTAGACCCCTCAAGGAACTTATGTAGATGTGTGGTGAGCACCTTGAACCCCCAAGTGCTTCACAGAAGTTTATAACGTACATCCGTAAAATAATTTTTTTTTTTTTTTTACAAAAATGATTTTTTCGTCCCCAATATTTTATTTTCACAAGGGTAACAGGAGAAATTGGACCCCAAAAGTTGTTGTCCAATTTGTCCTGAGTACGCTGATACCCAATATGTGGGAGAAAACTGCTGTATGGGTGCACGTTGGGGCTCGGAAGGGAAGTAGTGACGTTTTGGATTGCAGACTTTGATGGAATGCTCTGGGGGCGTCATGTCGCATTTGGAGAGCCCCTGATGCACCTAAACAGTGGAAACCCCCCACAAGTGACCCCATTTTGGAAAATAGACCCCACAAGGAACTTATCTAGATGTGTGGTGAGCACTTTGAACCCCGAAGTGCTTCACAGAAGTTTATAATGTATAGCCGTAAAAATAAAAAATTTTTTTTTTTTACAAAAATTATTTTTTTTGCCCCCAATATTTTATTTTCACAAGGGTAACAGGAGAAATTGGACCCCAAAAGTTGTTGTCCAATTTGTCCTGAGTACGCTGATACCCAATATGTGGGGGAAACTGTTTGGGCGCATGGCAGGGCTTGGAAAGGAAGTAGTAACGTTTTGGAATGCAGACGTGTGATGGGGGTCATGTTCCGTTTGCAGTGCCCCAGATGAGCCTAAACAGTAGAAACCCCAAGTGACCACATTTTGGAAACTAGACCCCCTAAGGAACTTATCTAGAGCTTTGGTGAGCACTTTGAACCCCAAGTGCTTCACACAAGTTTATAATGCCCGGGCATGAAAATAAAAAATCCTATTTTCCCACAAAAATTATTTTTAGTCACTAATTTTTTATTTTCCCAAGGGTAACAGGAGAAATTGGACCACAAAAGTTGTTGTCCAATTTGTCCTGAGTACACTGATACCCAATATGTGGGAGAAAACTGCTGTATGGGTGCACGTTGGGGCTCGGAAGGGAAGTAGTGACGTTTGGATTGCAGACTTTGATGGAATGCTCTGGGGGCGTCATGTCGCATTTGGAGAGCCCCTGATGCACCTAAACAGTGGAAACCCCCCACAAGTGACCCCATTTTGGAAAATAGACCCCACAAGGAACTTATCTAGATGTGTGGTGAGCACTTTGAACCCCGAAGTGCTTCACAGAAGTTTATAATGTATAGCCGTAAAAATAAAAATATTTTTTTTTTACAAAAATATTTTTTTTGCCCCCAATATTTATTTTCACAAGGGTAACAGGAAATTGGACCCCAAAAGTTGTTGTCCAATTTGTCCTGAGTACGTGATACCCAATATGTGGAGAAAACTGCTGTATGGGTGCACGTTGGGGCTCGAAGGAAATAGTGACGTTTTGGATTGCAGACTTTGATGGAATGGTCTGGGCTTTCATGTGCATTTGGAGAGCCCTGATGCGCCTAAACAGGTAAACCCCCACAAGTGACCCCATTTTGGAAAATAGACCCACAAGGAACTTATCTAATGTTGGTGAGCACTTTGAACCCCGAAGTGCTTCACAGAAGTTTATATGTATAGCGTAAAAATAAAAAATATTTTTTTTCAAAATTATTTTTTCGCCCCCAATATTTTATTTTCAAAGGGTAACAGGAGAATTGACCCAAAAGTTGTTGTCCAATTTGTCCTGAGTACGCGGATACCCAATATGTGGGGAGAACTACTGTATGGGTACACATTGGGGCTCAGAAGGGAAGGTAGTGACGTTATGGATTGTAGACTTTGATGGAGGTCTGGGGGCGTCATGTCGCATTGGAGAGCCCTGATGCGCCTAAACAGTGGAAACCCCCACAAGTGACCCATTTTGGAAATAGGACCCCATAAGGAACTTATCTAGATAGTGGTGAGCGCTATGAAGCCCCAAGTGCTTCACAGAGTTTATAACGTACAGCCGAAAAAAAAAAACAAATCATTTTTTTTAAAAGTGATACTTTTGCCCCAGTTTTATTATTTTCCCAAGGGTACAGAAGAAATAGGACAAATTGCACAATAACTCTTAGGGTCCAGAGTACGCTGATACCCCATGTGGAGTAAACTATGTTTGGCGCATGCAGAGGTCAGAAGGGAAGGAGCACCGTTGACTTTTTAAACGCAGAATTGGCTGGAATTGAGATCGGACGCCATGTCACGTTGGACAGCCCCTGATGTGCCTAAACGGCGGAAACCCCAATTCTAACTCCAACCCTAACCCCAACACACCCTAACCCTAGTCCCAACCCTAACCACAAACCTAACCCTAACACACCCCTATCCCTAATCCCAACCATAACCTAATCCTAACTTAGCGCCAACCCTAACCCTAACTTTAGCGAAACCCAACCCAATGGAAAATGGAAATAAATACATTTTTTAATTTTATTATTTTCCCTAACTAAGGGGTGATAAAGGGGGTTTGATTTACTATTTATAGGCGGTTTTTGTGATTGGCACCTGTCACGCTAAAAGACGCTTTTTATTGCAAAAATAGTTTTTTGCATCGCCCATTTTGAGAGCTATAATTTTGCATATTTTGGCCCACAGAGTCATGTGAGGTCTTATTTTTTGCGGTACGAGTTGACGTTTTTATTGGTACCATTTTGAGCACGTGACATTTTTTGATCGCTTTTTATTTCGATTTTGGGAGGTTAGAATGAACAAAAATCAGCAATTCATGAATTTCTTTTGGGGGAGGGTTTATACCATCCGCGTGTGGTAAAATTGTAAAGCAGCTTTATTCTCGGTCAGTACGATTACAGCGATCCTCATTTATATCATTTCTTTTATGTTTTGGCGCTTTTTAGAACAAAAACAATTTTATATAAAAATAATATTTTTGCATTGCTTTATTCTGCGAGCTATAACTTTTTTATTTTTTGCTGATGATGCTGTATGACGGCTCGTTTTTTGCGGGACAAGATGACGTTTTCAGCGGTACCATGTTTATTTATATCGGTCTTTTTGATTGCGAGTTATTCCACTTTTTGTTCAGCGGAATGATGATAAAGCACTGATTTTTTGCTTTGTTTTTATTTTTTTAAGGGGTTCACAAAAGGGGTTAACTAGTGGGACAGTCCGTGGAAAGTTCTTGACGGAGAAGGGTAAGGTCCTGGTCCAGAACGGATGGTAGAAGGCTGGCTTCAGTGACCTTGTCACGGTCCACGGGTACGGATGGCTGATGGCGGAACGGGATGACACTTGCGCCAGTAATAGCCGAGATTGTCCAAGATAGCCAGATACAGGTTAGCAATGATCTGAGGAGACAAACAGTATCAGCGAAGCACAGAGACTGCAGACGCAGCGCATACAGATCAGGAACAGAACCGGAAATAGCAATGATAGAACACGTTGCTCCGGCACTCCCTAATGGTGGAGTGACCAGATATAGTACTGAGTGCGCAGCCATTGGTTAATTAGCAATTTCAAAAGATGCACGCTGCCCCTTTAAGAGAGGCGGTGGGCGTGGCCTCGCGTCCTAAGCAGACTGTCTGGAGGCCTGCCAGCAGCGTGCCAGGAAGTGGAGGAGGACACAGGACGCCGGGGAACAGATGGGACAGGAGACCCCAGCCCACGCACAGACTGCCGCAGAGGGACAGCCCGAGGAACAGGTGAGTGAGCAGAACAGAGTGCAGGGCCAGCGCTGGGACCGGGTGTAACAGTATCCCCCTCTTTACTCCCCCTCTTTTTCAAGCCTGCGTGAAATCTTTTAAGAAGAAGAGGAGCCTGGATGTTCTCTTTAGCCTCCCAAGACCTCTCCCCAGGACCAAAACCCCTCCAGTCCACCAGGTAATAGATCCTACCTCTTACTCGCTTAGAGGCCAAGATATGTTTTACCTCAAAAACATCATCCTCAGAGACCGGATCAGGAGTGGTACCCGGGTCCTTAAAGAAGGAACTCAACACTACTGGTTTGAGGAGGGAAACATGAAAGGAGTTAGGTACTCTTAGAGAATTAGGCAATTTCAGTTTATAAGAGACCGGGTTGATTTGTCTCAAAACTTCAAAGGGACCAATGAAACGGGGACCCAATTTGTACGATGGTAACTTCAGACGGATGTACTTGGAGGAGAGCCATACCTTGTCTCCTGGACGAAAGATGGGAGCCTCCAAACGTCTTTTGTCCGCATGCGTTTTCATACGTTGAGAAGCTTTCTCCAAAGCCGACCTGGTCTCTCTCCAAATGTCCGAGAAATTCTTTGACAAGGTATCGACTGCCGGAACATCAGACAATCCCGAGACAGGAAGAGGAATTCCGGGTTGCAGTCCAAACACAATCTGAAAGGGAGACTTTCCAGAAGATTCACTTACTTGATTGTTGTAGGAGAATTCCGCCCAGGGCAGTAATTCTACCCAGTCATTATGATGAGCGTTGACGAAGTGACGCAGGTATCCAGCCAGGATTTGATTGATCCTCTCCACTTGCCCATTAGACTGGGGATGATATGCAGAAGAAAAATCTAGTACAATTTTTACCATTTTACAGAGTCCTCTCCAGAACTTAGAGGTGAACTGGACGCCCCTGTCGGACACGATGTGGAGAGGAAATCCATGAAGACGGAAGATGTGCTGAATGAAGTGAGTGGCCAGTTCTGGAGCAGACGGGAGGCCAGATAGCGGAACCAAGTGAGCCATTTTAGAGAAGCGGTCCACCACAACCCATACCACTGAGCAGCCAGAAGAGATGGGAAGATCCGTGATGAAATCCATCGCGATGTGCTGCCAGGGAGCGGACGGAATCGGAAGAGGCAGAAGCCTGCCGGCTGGTAGATGTTTAACAGTTTTGTTATGGGCACATGAAGGACATGCTGCGACGAACTCCTGGATATCCTTGACCATGGTAGGCCACCAGTAATACCGGGAGATGAGTTGCTGCGTCTTTCTCTGACCAGCATGGCCAGCCAACTTAGAAGAATGACCCCAGCGCAGAACACGACTACGATCAGAGGCAGTCTTCCCAGGAGGAAGCCGGGCCAGATCAGTAGAGGCAACAGAGACTAACTTAGAAGGTTCAATAATGTGCTGAGGTTCCTCCTCCAGTTCAGGAGGCAAGAAGGCTCTAGAGAGTGCGTCTGCCTTGATGTTCTTGTCAGCTGGACGGAAATGAAGTACAAAATTGAAACGAGCAAAAAATAATGCCCAACGAGGATTCAGTCTTAAAGCAGATTGGAGATAGGCAAGGTTTTTATGGACGGTGAATATGATTACCTGGTGATGAGCTCCTTCAAGAAGATGTCTCCATTCTTGCAGAGCCAATTTGATGGCCAACAGTTCGCGATCACCGACAGAGTAATTCCTTTCTGCAGGAGAAAAAACCTTGGAAAAAAAAACACACGAGATCATCCGCCCGGTAGACGACTTCTGGGTCAAAACAGCTCCTGCACCTATGGAAGAAGCGTCAACTTCAAGAAAAAATTGCTCACTTGAATTAGGACGATGGAGAACGGGTGCGGAAGCGAAGGCTTTTTTGAGAGAAACAAAGGCCTCTTCTGCCTTGGAGGACCATTCCTTAGAGTTTACACCTTTCCGGGTTAAGGCTGTGATTGGAGCCACTCGGGTGGAAAAGTGTGGAATGAATTGCCGGTAGTAATTGGCGAATCAGAGGAACCTTTGTATGGCTTTTAGCCCAGACGGACGAGGCCAGTTGAGAACTGCAGACAACTTCTCCGGATCCATCTTTAATCCTGTGGAAGATACAATGTACCCAAGGAAAGGCAAAGAAGACTGCTCAAAGAGGCATTTCTCATATTTGGCATAGAGCCTGTTCTCTCTCAGTCTTTGTAAGACCAAGCGTACTTGCCTCCGGTGTGACGTCAAGTCAGCAGAAAAAAATCAAAATATCGTCCAGGTAAACCACGACACAAGTATATAGCAAGTCCCTGAAAATGTCATTAACAAATTCCTGAAAAACCGCAGGTGCATTGCTTAGGCCGAATGGCATTACCAGGTATTCATAGTGGCCGTCACGGGTGTTGAAGGCTGTTTTCCATTCGTCTCCCTCTGATTCGAATCAGGTTGTAGGCCCCTCTGAGGTCCAATTTGGTGAAGATCTTGGCCCCTCGGAGACGATCAAACAGCTCTGAAATAAGAGGTAATGGATACCTGTTTTTTACCGTGATTTGATTTAGACCCCGATAGTCAATGCAGGGCCGCAAGGACCCGTCCTTTTTCTTCACAAAGAAGAATCCAGCTCCTGCCGGTGACGATGACTTCCGGATAAATCCTCTAGTCAGATTCTCTTGAATGTAGTCCGACATGGCCTGAGTCTCTGCCTGTGAAAGGGGATAAACTCTCCCGCGAGGGAGTGATGCTCCTGGAAGAAGCTCTATCTGACAGTCATACAACCTGTGTGGAGGTAGTCTCTCAGCCTCCTTTTTCCCAAAGACGTCAGAGAAGGACCAATAGGCGGAAGGCAACCCTGGCAGGGTATCAGGCTGGACTGGAGGCGAAACAGGTTGAATCCGGGTTAAGCAACGATTCATGCAGGTATCTCCCCAACGCAGAACTTCTCCAGTTTTCCAATTAAGGACTGGTTCATGCATCTGGAGCCAAGGTAAACCTAGAAGCATGGGATGGGATAAACCGGGATATACATAAAATCGCATTCGTTCAGTATGCATTAGACCTACCCGGAGTTCCACAAACTCGGTTTGAAACTGGACGGGCTCGGTCAGCGGTTTGCCATCCACGGCGGACACCTGTAACGGATCAGGAAGACGCTGGACTGGTAAGCGGTAATGATCCACAACCACCTGCTGAATGAAGTTCCCTGCAGCTCCAGAATCCAATAGACAATGTTCGGAGAACTTCACTGCTCCACAAGACACGGTGACTGAGATGCGTAAAGAGGGAGAGGACTGTTCACTAGCTAGGTTGGCCCCTCCTACCGGACCTAGGCACTGGAGTTTCCCAACTTTTTGGGACAGAAATGGATCAAATGTTCAGAACTACCGCAGTAGTAACAACTTCCCTCCTTGCGACGTGCCTCCCGGCGGCGGGTGGCCAAACTTACATGGTCCACCTCCATGGCCTCAGAGGCGGAGGGCGAAGTACCTGGTTTGTACAAACTAGAGTCCAAGTGATAGGACCTTTTGTCCCGCTTGATCTCCATGGAGCGCTCCTGGAAATGCAGGTCAATTCGGGTTGTCAAGGATATTATCTCTTCCAAGAGGGTAGGTCTGTCCCGTCCTGCCAGCTCATCCTTGATTCTTCCGGATAGGCCTTCCCAGAAGTTAGCAACCAGGGCCTCATTGTTCCACGATAATTCAGACGAGAGGGTGCGGAATTTAACAGCATACTGAGCTACCGTGAGAGTACCTTGGCGCAGGCGGAGCAGAGCTGATGCAGTCGAAGTGGTGCGACCAGGTTCATCGAACGTCCTGCGAAAAGCCTCTAGGAAAGATTGAAGATCGTTAACCAGCGGATCCCTCTCTCCCATAGCGGGTTTAGCCAGGCGAGTGCCTCTCCTCCCAGGTGTGACATGATGAAGCCCACCTTGGCTCGTTCAGAAGCAAACATATGCCCCAAGATTTCGAAGTGTAGAGTGCACTGATTGAGGAAACCCCGATACAGAGTAGGATCACCCTGGAAACGGGTAGGAGCCGCGAGGCGGGGACCTTTACTTGCCATGGGAACTGGTACCTGAGTATTGATAGAAAAGTCAGGTGCGGACGAGGACCCCAAGGAATCCATGCGGGTAGACAAGCTGCGTAGATAAGTCGTGATCTTGTCCTGTTGAACTCCTAAACGGGCCACCTCCTGGCACAGATCCGTGGTCGGAGGTCTCTGGGATCCAGCGGGTTCCATGGCCGGAGCAATCTGTAACGAATGGAAGCGGAGGCAGAGGTGGTGAAGTTCACATTCGTTTTTATTTTTTAATGTGGAACCTCGAGACCGCGGTCCGGGGGGCTCCGAAGGGGGCGTAACTAGTGAGCCCCGGGTACCCGTAGTAAGGCCCCTCGAACAGGACCAGAATGGAATACCCGGAGGACACAGGTGCTACCTCCAGTTAGACCCCGAACACGTGGCAGCTGTCCCAGAGGGACCAAAAGGGTAACAGGTATTTACAGAGTCCGTGGAAAGTTCTTGACGGAGAAAGGTAAGGTCCTGGTCCAGAACGGATGGTAGAAGGCTGGCTTCAGTGACCTTGTCACGGTCCACGGGTACGGATGGCTGATGGCGGAACGGGATGACACTTGCGCCAGTAATAGCCGAGATTGTCCAAGATAGCCAGATACAGGTTAGCAATGATCTGAGGAGACAAACAGTATCAGCGAAGCACAGAGACTGCAGACGCAGCGCATACAGATCAGGAACAGAACCGGAAATAGCAATGATAGAACACGTTGCTCCGGCACTCCCCTAATGGTGGAGTGACCAGATATAGTACTGAGTGCGCAGCCATTGGTTAATTAGCAATTTCAAAAGATGCACGCTGCCCCTTTAAGAGAGGCGGTGGGCGCGGCCTCGCGTCCTAAGCAGACTGTCTGGAGGCCTGCCAGCAGCGTGCCAGGAAGTGGAGGAGCACACAGGACGCCGGGGAACAGATGGGACAGGAGACCCAGCCCACGCACAGACTGCCGCAGAGGGACAGCCCGAGGAACAGGTGAGTGAGCAGAACGGAGTGCAGGGCCAGCGCTGGGACGGGTGTAACACGCAGCTAATCGCTATGACGTACTATCCCGTCCATGGTCAGATTGTCACGGGTTTTATGGACGGGATAGTACATCTGATGTCAGAGAGGGGTTAAAGTCACCTTTCAATTGCAAGGTGGCTTTAACCCATTCGCCACCGCTACAGGGCAATGGGAATAGACGGGCAAAGTGCCAGAAAGAGCGAATCTAATTATAGATTTGCCTTTTCTGGGGTGTCTGGGGGCAGATGTTAGTAGCCGGGGGGGGGGGGGGCACAAAATAAATGCACCCTGCCTGGGCTATTATTATTTGCCCCCACTCGCTTGCTTTGTCTGTCTGGTGGAGAAAATACAGCGGGAGCCCAAGCATTTTTTTTCAACGAATTTACACCTTTAATTAACCCCTACAGGTGTGAAAGTTCACACACATACACTTATGAAATTGTTAGTGAAAACCATATATCAAACTACATGAAATGACATGGTTAACTGTATGTAAACCATGTGTCATTTCATGTCGGGTACTGGAATTTCACAAAAGCCGGTAATTGAATTAGCGGCTACTACAGTATGTAGAAGTGTATGAACTATAAATATATGTATATATATATGTCACAATGACAATATATATATATATATATATATATATTATGTGAGACAGTGAAGGAATATGTGGTGAATGAGGTGTATATTTCACCTAAGTACCTTGCTGACTGGTATGAGCGAAATGTGTGGCTTTGTAAACCTGGTGGTAAAGAAAGGTCACTACACCTGCCATTCAGTACACGCTTGCAGCTCAGACCTGAATCCACTCAGGTGTTGATTAGGAAGCCAGAAGTAGGTGCTTGGGAGCACAGTCAGAGAGCTCATTCAGTCTGGACAAGGGGTCTAGGCACAGAAGGTGTCTCCAAGAGTGTGGGAGCTGTCTTTAGCCCGGACACAGGGAGGTGTCCTGGCACAAGGAAGCAGTCTCTAAGAGTGTGAGCTATCTCAGTCTGGGTGCAGGAAGTACCCCGGACACAGGAGTAGTCGCAGTGAGAATCCGTGCGAATAGCGACTGAATAGGAGGTGACCTCTCTCAAGTCTGGACATTGGAGTTGCCTTCGGACATAAAGAGGAGTGTCTGTGAAACTCCATACTGGTAACATATGTGATATGTGTTGTTTTGGGCACAGACTGGTAGAGTCTGGGTCCCGGATAGAGAGGGCCATCTATCTAAGTGTAATTTAGTGGCTAGACAAGCCCAGGTTTTCTGTTTATGATTTGTTTTTATCTGTGTGCTGTGGACTTTAATAAAACTGGTTGCGGCCAGTTTTCACCAAACTGCTGTCTGAATGAACTGTTTCCGTGCCATTCTGTCTACCCAGACAGCGATCCTAGAGCTAAACCCCCCGGAAAGGCTACAATTGGTGGAGAATGCGGGCAGCGCAGGGCCTGGTACAGTTAGTGCTGGAGTGTGCATGCAGCACAGTGGCGAGAGACAGCATTAAAGGTGAAGTCTATTGAAATAGCAACAGAAAAAAAAAAAAGTGTGTGTCAGCAGAAACGTCTGTTTGGAGCAGTCTTGGAGAGACAGTGGCCCTGATAGGGTCTGCAGAGAGAAAATGTATGCACAGCAAAGCTGAACTTGTTGTGAAAATGACTGTGGAATGTGCAGCAGCAAAAGAAAAGTTTGTGGAGCAGTCTTAAAGAGACAGTAGCCCTAATAGACTTTGCAAAGGAAAAAAAAAAAAAAAAAAGTGGTTGCACAGCAAGGCTGAATTTTCTGTGGAAAAAAAGCTGTGTAGTGTGTATGTCTTGAGTGAAGACTGCCGTTGTTAAGACAGAGAAGTCTGACAGCATGGATGACAGCATGGAGGCGCTGTTTGAACAAATGGCGCAAGTTAATGTGCAACATAAAACTGCCGTGGTTGAGACAGATAAGTCCGGCCGTGTGAAGGAGCTCATTGAGTACCTGGTACAGGCCCAGCGAAGCATGCAGCAGAGCATGGAGCAGCAGCGGCAAATGCAGCAGCAGCAGGAGAATAACCGGTTATTTGTTGAGCAGATGACAGCACCAAAAAAGGATTTCGGTGCCGCGTCCCGAAGTAATGTTGTGAAGGCACCGGCGTTGTCCGCTATAAAGAAGGCGGTAAGACGGTCCTTGAGAAAAATGACACCTCGTGATGATGTGGAGGTATATCTTACTAGGTTTGAGAGACTGGCAGAGAAGGAGAATCTGCCACTATCTGAATGGGCCATGGCGGTCGTACCCTATCTGATTGGGGAACCCCAAAAAGTCTGGGCTGACCTGAGCAAGCAGGACAGCGAAGACTATGCCAAGTTGAAAGCGGCGATTCTTACCCGGCTGGGTGTTACGGTTGCAGCCCGTGCCAGGAGAGTCCATGACTGGAGATACAGTTGGGAGTCTGCAGTCAGCAGGCCTGATTATGGAGTTGAAAAGGTGATAGTGGACCGCTACACCCAAGCACGTCCTCCTGAGGTACAGCCGTCTGAGAGGTCGTCACTTCGGAGTTCCCGGACGCTGAACTCTCGCGGTAAGAGCGTTCCAGCTGTTGGGGACATGGGGTATGCTGATAAGCGGGTTCAGGCCCGAGGGGACATGTGGGTGGGAGAGTGTGATGGACAGTGTTGGAGCTGGCGTGAAATTGCAGCCAACTGTCCAATAGAGGGGGAGCCTATGTGTTGTGATGATGGCAGATCCCTCTCTCCCTGCGCAGAGCCTGTGTGTGTGTCCACCTCAGCCGAAGAGACTGGACCACAGGGGTCCCCGGTGGTTGTAAGTGACTGCCCAGCACAGGCCCTCTTGGACTCAGAGAGTCCAGTGACTTCCGTATGTGACAGCCTGAGTGATAGGGACTTCATCCCTGATAAGCACCTGAGTGTGGTGTACATCCATGAAGACACCAAAGTCTACCCAGAGACTGCCGTAGACTTGGTCCCCAAACTCGGGGAGGTTTCATATGAAGTGGGGGTAGTGAAGACCCTGGTGCACCCCGTTATATGGGGTAATGACTTTCCCCGGTCTAAGGATCTCTGGGGGAAAAATGTTTCTGATGGACAGTGTGATGAAGCTCCTACTGAGGGTGCGCAGTCCCGAGGGGCGGAACACAATGCTAGTGGGCCGTTAAACTTATGTGATAATGATGATGACCATGATAATATTGATAATGATAATGATGATCATGATGATGATGACCATGATGAGGATGCTGATATTGATAATGATGATAATGCTAATCATAATAGTGATGATACTGATGATGACCGTGATAAAGATGACATTTCTTTGCAGGTGATGATGGGAGACGAGGATGGTGGTTCTCGGGAACCGAGTGTCCCTGACCTGCCTGGCTCCTGTGACAATTTTGGGAGTGAGCCGGTGCGAGACCCCACTCTTAAAACGGCACAGGAGAATGTAATTGTTCTGAATGAGGTTCCCCAAGAGCCTGGCTCTGAGGAAAGGTTTCCTCATGCTGCCATGAACAATAACCTATTGTATAGGGACACTGAAGTCCAGGGAGAGGTCGTGAGTCAGCTCCTGGTACCTGAGCTATATGGAAGTATAGTGCTGGGGTTATCACATAGTCACATACTTGAGGGACCACCTGAGGGAAACCAGGGACCAGATGGTGAAGTTAATGTTGTGGATGACATGTTAACTAAGGTTCCCGATCAAGATGTGAATGAAAATGAATTGTATAACCCTGACAGTGAGCCGGATGTGAATGAGAATGAATTGTATAACCCTGACAGTGAGCAGGATGTGAATGAGAATAAATTGTATAACCCTGAAAGTGAGCCAGATGTGGCTGAGAAAAGGGGGTCAGACAGGGATAGTGGTGATGATAGTGAGTCATCTGATGACAATAAAGCAACCAGTGCAAGTGAGGAAGGCATGGTAGCAGAGGAGATTGAGAGTCCTGAGAGGAAGGCTGAGGCTGACCTTGCAGTCGGACGGAGGATGGCATCTGAAGATGTTGTACAGTTGGTCGGTTCCCTGGCGAAGACTAAGGTGAAAGACAGGACTCTGAAACTGAACACAGCACAAGTGGATGCTGTTGAAAATGAGAAGTTATCAATGTATGGTGTGGATCTGCATCAGGCCAAGGACTCTGAAGGTGATGCTGCAGAGGTGGAAAAAGCCATGGAAGTGGTGGTCACCAAGCCAGATGCCTCATCAGAAGCTGAGGTTTCAAGTGAAGCTGTGAGGAGCAAGACTGAAGATATGGGGACTGACTCTGTCCAGGAATCTGTTTCTGCCGAAGACAGCGGCGTGGACGGGTTACGGTCCGGATCAGTAGCTGGCATTGGTGAGCTCAAGCGCACTTTCAGGGAGGCTACATCGGAGCCACGTCCCAACAAATGGGAAAAACGATGTGTCACTCCGTTGCCACTGCAGACACACGGGAGCCCAGATGGGATGCAGAACGTGGCTGAAGAGGTAAAGAAGACTGATGGTAGGGCTTCTGAGCATGTCCTACCAGAAGAGCCTGAAGAAAGGGCCGAAGACGTAAAGGACGTCCAACAACTACAGGAGAAGATGCGTTGCCATGAGGATCTCCTGGAGAAAGAAGTAAGAGCTCTGAGTCTTATGCAAAGTGAGCCTGTACCAGAAGAGGATAAATTATGTGTACCGACCAAGAAAAACGATCAGCTCCCTCTACAGTGCCAATCGTTTGAACAGTGTGGCTCGGAATGGTCAGAGACCATGACAGAGGCGCTTGGGTTCTGTGAGGTAGAATTTATGAATCAACTGATATTTAAGAAAGTAGATGTGCTAAAGAAAGTTCAGGGGGAATTAGAGAAAACCCCTATACCTCCTGTGACAGTTGGTGACACAGGGTCAGTGCCCCAAAGGCAGGAGGTACGAAAGTTTCTGAGGAAGAATCAGCAGAGCTGTTCTGACGTGCCTGGTCGTACTTATCTGGTGAGCCACTATACCGAGACTGAGGCTGGCACTAAGGTCAAGATGAAGCAGTGCAGGATACCCAAGGCCCGCAGAGAGTATAGGCCTGGGAGGGTACAGGGTAGTGCGGATGCTTCAGATGAAGAGAAAACTGATGAGGGCTATGACAGTGGTGAGAATGAAGCTGATGAGGGCCATGACTGGTCCAGAGTTCACTGTCTCTGTTGGATTGTTGACCAGCCCTCCGGTCTGGATGACCAGCCCTCCGGTCTGGAGAAGAGGGAGGGGATATGTGAGACAGTGAAGGAATATGTGGTGAATGAGGTGTATATTTCACCTAAGTACCTTGCTGACTGGTATGAGCGAAATGTGTGGCTTTGTAAACCTGGTGGTAAAGAAAGGTCACTACACCTGCCATTCAGTACACGCTTGCAGCTCAGACCTGAATCCACTCAGGTGTTGATTAGGAAGCCAGAAGTAGGTGCTTGGGAGCACAGTCAGAGAGCTCATTCAGTCTGGACAAGGGGTCTAGGCACAGAAGGTGTCTCCAAGAGTGTGGGAGCTGTCTTTAGCCCGGACACAGGGAGGTGTCCTGGCACAAGGAAGCAGTCTCTAAGAGTGTGAGCTATCTCAGTCTGGGTGCAGGAAGTACCCCGGACACAGGAGTAGTCGCAGTGAGAATCCGTGCGAATAGCGACTGAATAGGAGGTGACCTCTCTCAAGTCTGGACATTGGAGTTGCCTTCGGACATAAAGAGGAGTGTCTGTGAAACTCCATACTGGTAACATATGTGATATGTGTTGTTTTGGGCACAGACTGGTAGAGTCTGGGTCCCGGATAGAGAGGGCCATCTATCTAAGTGTAATTTAGTGGCTAGACAAGCCCAGGTTTTCTGTTTATGATTTGTTTTTATCTGTGTGCTGTGGACTTTAATAAAACTGGTTGCGGCCAGTTTTCACCAAACTGCTGTCTGAATGAACTGTTTCCGTGCCATTCTGTCTACCCAGACAGCGATCCTAGAGCTAAACCCCCCGGAAAGGCTACAATATATATATGTATTCTATGTGTGTATATGTATTGATTCTATTCTTTATTAAAGCTGTCAGTGTGATTTTACAGTATAGCCGGGGATGAATTGCCGGCTTTTGTAAAGGACACTGGTGCGATTTAATCGCAAGTCACACGTGCGGTCCGTTTGTAATCCGACCCTGTCCTGTCCCTGCATTCATCTACTGATGGTGGTTCTGTCCCTGCATTCATCTACTGATGGTGGTTCTGTCCCTGCATTCATCTACTGATGGTGGTTCTGTCCCTGCATTAATCTACTGATGGTGATTCTGTCCCTGCATTCATCTACTGATGGTTGTTCTGTCCCTGCATTCATCTACTGATGGTGGTTCTGTCCCTGCATTCATCTTCTGATGGTGGTTCTGTCCCTGCATTCATCTACTGATGGTTGTTCTGTCCCTGCATTCATCTACTGATGGTGGTTCTGTCCCTGCATTCATCTTCTGATGGTGGTTCTGACCCTGCAGTCATCTACTGATGGTGGTTCTATTGCTGCATTCATCTACTGATGGTGGTTCTGACCCTGCATTCATCTATTGATGGTGGTACTGACCCTGCATTCATCTACTGATGATTGTCCTGTCCCTGCATTCATCTACTGATGGTGGTTCTGTTCCTGCATTCATCTACTGATGGTGGTTCTGTCCCTGCAAGCATCTACTGATGGTGATTCTGACCCTGCATTCATCTGCTGATGGTGGTTCTGACCCTGCATTCATCTCCTGATGGTGGTTCTGTCCCTGCATTCATCTACTGATGGTGATTCTGACCCTGCATTCATCTACTGATGGTGGTTCTGACCCTGCATTCATCTACTGATGGTGATTCTGACCCTGCATTCATCTACTGATGGTGGTTCTGACCCTGCATTCATCTACTGATGGTGGTTCTGTCCCTGCATTCATCTACTTATGGTGGTTCTGACCCTGCATTCATCTACTGATGGTGGATCTGTCCCTGCATTCATCTACTGATGGTGGTTCTGACCCTGCATTCATCTTCTGATGGTGGTTCTGACCCTGCATTCATCTACTGACGATTCTGTCATTTCATTCTTCTACTGTTTGTGATCATGTACACATGTAGCAAACCATAATGTGCTTCATGGCTATATTAAAACTGAAAATTATATGGTTCCATATGTGATATCTGAGGTTCTGTAGGCAGGTCAAGGTGTGACCAGTATACAGTAGAGCATTGTAAAAAAAAAATGTCCTAGGTAATGATGAGAAGCATAACATACTTTGCTTTACTACATATCTGTAAATGTGTATCCAGTTTAAAAATAATACATGAGCATAATATGTGATTTGCTTGATCAATAGAAACGCTCATCTGAGCTGATCCGAGTACTGTCAGGTTTTCACTGAGCAGCTCTCAGACAGGCAATACAGTAGTAGGAATTCAGCCTATGAAGCAGCCGGAGGTAAACATGTTAAAGGGGTTGTCCAGTTTTAAGTTACAAGTCACTCTGTGACTGCAGACTCGTGAATACTCACATTGCTCGCAGTGCTGTGGTGATTCAGCGGGCTGTGACTTCAGGTATGTGATTTGCATACATGACCACTAGCCTTGCTCGGCCTCACTTATTACACCTGTATTGAGCAAGGCCAGAAACAGTCTAGTTGTAATGTGGCCGGGAATATACAGTACATATCACATACCTGATCACATAACTGCCCTCTCCCACCAGCAGCACCAGAGAATCCTCACAGCGCACATGATGTGAGGATTCACATATAGTGACTTTAGACTTGTAGCTTAAGATCGGACAACCTTTTTAACGATGGGCCCCTACTCATGGGCCACTGCTGTGTGCATGCCCCCAGACTAACATTTGCCAGCCAGCCCCTGCTGTGAACATATGGTATGTTTCAGCTATGTGTCCTTAAAGTTTCATGTGTCTGCCGTTAGTACCTATTGAATAAAAAAAAGTATACCACATTGAATTAAAAAGCCAATTTGATTATGGATATTTAATAATGGTAAAAAAAAAAAAATAAAACAGAGTATAAAATCATATAGCAGCTAAACGTACTTTAAAATGACTCTTTTTGTATCTGTTTGGCTCATTGGGTATGCTATACATAGTATTTTACTTTGTTGGCACCATGCCTTTTATTGTTTTAGAAATATATTTACTAGGGAAAAGTGGTTGATCTGTGGAGGATAAAATTTGAGTAAAATTTCCAAAAAACTGCGGTTCCACGTGAATTCAAACAAACTGCAATGAGAGATAGATAAAGGGAGAAAGAGGACGCTGCTGACCGTAATAGCTTACACCATACAGGAGAGAGACTTACACAGTGATTTTGAAGATAGAACCCCACTCTGCCTTATAACTTGTGCTCCACCGGGATCTGCTGATCTGTGATAGCAAAGGTACTGACCACCGCTGTAGAATATCTAATATGTCATCGTTGCGCTGCATCATGGGAAGGTCACGTGGCCACGAAAAATTACATCAGCCCTCTCTCTGATGCTTCAGCAGTGTGGGAAATGGTGCCGGGTAAGTTTTTTTTTTTTTTTTTTGCAAGCTGCAAATTGAATATCAAAGTATTTGAATTCACTTCAAGAAATTTGACTCAAGCTTCATCCTCCACAATTAATCCGCTCATTGCGAATCATCATTATTTAAAAAAAAACAAATTATGCTTTAAAAAAAATAAATAAACACAAAAATTCGTTGGCTCTTGGCACAAATTACACTCTATGCATGTACCTCCATAGCAAACTCATTTTTGAGGGTAATTTTTTTTGTTTGAGGTAGGAGAACTTTAAATAAAAAAGTACAGCTTGTTGAGTTTGTCAATAAAGTTTAGGAACAAATTAAAAGTTATACTTTTCTCCTAAAATATATATAACCCAAACATAACATGGTCAACAGATGTAAAATGGCAACAGAAAAGACCAAATACCAGAGCAAAGAATGTAGTTGCTGCCTGAAGCTTTAACACCACCGATAGTGTTGGTTGTAATAGCACCAAAAGTAAGTCACATTTGGCCTCCTCTTCCTCTTGCAAGCACGTTAGCGGGGAAGAAGCAGAGGACACGATGGAGTACATGACCCATCTCTCATCTCAGATCCCAGCAGTATGATGTAGTGACTGACAGCGACACCATCAGCTGGACCATGATACTTAGGCCGGAGTCACACTGGCGACAAAATCGGACGACTGCAATGCGATGAAATATCGCATTTCAGTCGGACCTATGTTAATCTATGGAGCAGCTCCCAGTATCCGATTTTTTGTGGTCCGCTTTAAACATCCGAGTGCAATCGCAGCATGCTGCGATTGTCACCGATTGTGGGTCGACTATCGCCAATGCAAGTCTATGGGAGCGATGCAGGGTCAGTACCACCATCAGTAGATGAATACAGGGTCAGAACCACCATCAGTAGATGAATGCAGCAATAGAACCACCATCAGTAGATGAATGCAGGGACAGAACCACCATCAGTAGATGAATGCAGGGACAGAACCACCATCAGTAGATGAATGCAGGGACAGAACAACCATCAGTAGATGAATGCAGGGACAGAACCACCATCAGTAGATGAATGCAGGGACAGAACCACCATCAGTAGATGAATGCAGGGACGAGAACCACCATCAGTAGATGAATGCAGGGACAGAAACACCATCAGTAGATGAATGCAGGGTCAGAACCACCATCAGTAGATGAATGCAGGGACAGAACACTATCAGTAGATGAATGCAGGGACAGAACCACCATCATAGATGAATGCAGGGACAGAACCACATCAGTAGATGAATGCAGGGACAGAACCACCATCAGTAGATGAAATGCAGGGTCAGAACCACCATCAGTAGATGAATGCAGGGTCAGAACCACCATCAGTAGATGAATGCAGGGACAGAACCACCATCAGTAGATGAATGCAGGGACAGAACCACCATCAGTAGATGAATGCAGGACAGAACCACCATCAGTAGATGAATGCAGGGACAGAACAACAATCAGTAGATGAATGCAGGGACAGAACCCCATCAGTAAGATGAATGCAGGGACAGAACCACCATCAGTAGATGAATGCAGGGACAGACCACCATCAGTAGATGAATGCCGGGACAGAACCACCATCAGTAGATGAATGCAGGACAGAACCACCATCAGTAGATGAATGCAGGGACAGAACACCATCAGTAGATGAATGCAGGGACAGAACCACCATCAGTAGATGAATGCAGGGTCAGAACCACCATCAGTAGATGAATGCAGGGACAGAACCACCATCAGTAGATGAATGCAGGGACAGAACCACCATCAGTAGATGAATCAGGGTCAGAACAACCATCAGTAGATGAATGCAGGGACGAACCACCATCAGTAGATGAATGCAGGGACAGAACCACCATCAGTAGATGAATGCAGGGTCAGAACCACATCAGTAGATGAATGCGGACAGAACACATCAGTAGATGAATGCAGGGACAGAACCACCATCAGTAGATGAATGCAGGGTCAGAACCACCATCAGTAGATGAATGCAGGGACAGAACCACATCAGTAGATGAATGCGGGCAAACCACCATCAGTAGATGAATGCAGGGTCGAACCACCATCATAGATGAAGCAGGGACAGAACCACCATCAGAGATAATGCAGGGACAGAACCACCATCAGTAGATGATGCAGATAGAACCACCATCAGTAGATGAATGCAGTGACAGAACCACCATCAGTAGATGAATGCAGGGACAGAATCACCATCAGTAGATGAATGCAGGGACAGAACCCCATCAGTATTATGAATGCAGGGACAGGATCACCATCAGTAGATGAAATGCAGGGACAGAACCACCATCAGTAGATGAATGCAGGGACAAAACCATCAGTAGATGAATGCAGGGTTCAAAACCCAAACCATCAGTAGATAAATGAAAGGGCGGAAACCACCATCAGTAGATGAAATGCAGGGACTGAACTACCATCAGTAGATGAATGCAGGGCAGAACCACCATCAGCAGATGAATGCAGGGACAGAACCACCATCAGTAGTTTGAATGCAGGGTCAGAACCACCATCAGTAGATGAATGCAGGACAGAACCACCATCAGTAGATGAATGCAGGGATCAGAACCACCATCAGTAGATGAATGCAGGACAGAACCACATCAGTAGATGAATGCAGGGACAGAACACCATCAGTAGATGAATGCAGGGTCAGAACCACCATCAGTAGATGAATGCAGGGACAGAACACCATCAGTAGATGAATCAGGGTCAGAACCACCATCAGTAGATGAACGCAGGGACAGAACCACCATCAGTAGATGAATGCAGGACGAACCACCATCAGTAGATGAATTCAGGGACAGAATCACCATCAGTAGATGAATGCAGGGTCAGAACCACCATCAGTAGATGAATGCAGGGACAGAATCACTATCAGTAGATGAATGCAGGGACAGAACCACCATCAGTAGATGAATGCAGGGACAGAACAAAATCAGTAGATGAATGCAGGGACAGAACCACCATCAGTAGATGAATGCAGGTCAGAACCACCATCAGTAGATGAATGCAGGGTCAGAACCACCATCAGTAGATGAATCAGGGACAAAACCACCATCAGTAGATGAATGCCGGGACAGAACCACCATCAGTAGATGAATGCAGGACAGACCACCATCAGTAGATGAATGCAGGGACAGAACCACCATCAGTAGATGAATGCAGGGACAGTACCCCATCAGTAGATGAATGCCGGGATACAACCACCATCAGTAGATGAATGCAGGGACAGAACCCCATCAGTAGATGAATGCAGGACAGAACCACCATCAGTAGATGAATGCGGACAGAAGCACCATCAGTAGTGAATCCGGGACAGAACCACCATCAGTAGATGAATGCAGGACAGAACCCATCAGTAGATGAATGCAGGGTCAGAACCACCATCAGTAGATGAATGCAGGGACGAACACCTCAGAGATGAATGCAGGGACAAAACCCCACCATCATTAGATGAAAGGGAGACAGAACAACCATCAGTAGGGAAATGGCAGGGTCAAACCACCATCAGAGATGAATGCAGGGACGAACCAACAGTAGAGGGAAGGGCAGGGTAAAACCCCACCATCAGGGGATGAATCCCGGGACAGAAGACCATGGGGAAAATGAATGCGGGGACAGAACCACCATCAGTAAGAATGCGGTAGAACCACCATCATAGATGAAGGAAAGGGACAGAACCAAATCTTAGATGAATCCGGGACAGAACCACCATCAGTAGAGAAAGCAGGGCAGAACCACCATCAGAGTAACCGGGACAGACCCCAACATAGTTTAATGCAGGGAAGAACCACCATATTTAGATGAATCAGGAAAGAACCCCATCGAAGATGAATGCAGGGACAGAACCACCATCAGAGATGAAGGCAACAGAACCCATCGTAGATGATTCAGGGACGGGAACACCATCGGGAATGATGCAGGGACGGGGAACCCACCATCATAAAAAATGCGGGGGCAAACCCCGCTCAGTAGATGAAGGGCGGGGGACAAAAACCATCAGAGATGAATTCCGGGTTGGGGAACCACCACAGAGATGAATGCGGGGCGGGCCCCACCATCAAAGATGAATGAGGGCCAAAACCCACCATCAGAGAATGAAGCAGACAGAAACCACCATTGAGATAAATTGGGGACAAGAACCACCAGAGTTTAATGCAGGGACAGAACACATCAGTAGTTTAATGCAGTGAAAACCCCCATCAGTAGTTTAAGCGGGGAAAGACCACCATCATAATTAAAGCAGGGACAAAACCCATCATCAGTAGATGAAAGGGGGACAGAAACCACCATAAAGATGAAGGAAGGGTCCCCAAACCCCCATCAGAGATGATGCAGGATGAACCCCCTCAGAAAAAAATGCAGGGCAAAACCACCATCATAGATAAAAGGGGGGGAAAGAACCACCATCAGTAATGAATGCAGGGACAGAAACCACCATCAGTAGATGAATTGCAGGGCAAACCCACCATCAGTAGATGAAAGCAGGGACAGAACCCCATCAGTAGATGAATCAGGGACAAAACCCACCATAAATAGATGAATTTGCAGGGCAGAACCACCATCATAGTTAATGCGGGGAAAACCACCATCATAGATGAATGCGGACAGAACCCCCATCAGTAGATGAATCAGGGACAAAACCCACCATCATAGAAAAAAGCAGGGTCAGAACCCCCATTTTTTGATGAATGCAGGGACAGAACCACCATCAGCGGGGAAGGGGGGACAAAAAACCAATCGTAAAAAAATTGCAGGGTAAAACCCGGGGGGCCGGGGAAGGGGGCCCCGGCCCCCCGGGGGGAATTTTTTGGGGGGCCCCTGAGCCCCGGGGGGGCCCCTCCGTTTTTGGGCCCCCCAAGCGCCCATTGGGGGTTGTCGCGCCGGGGGGGGCCCCCCCCCGCTTGCTAGGGCCCGGCACCCCCCCGGCCCCAAAAAATTACTTTACCTCTCCCCGTGCCCCCGCTCCCCCCCGATCCGGTCCAGGGGGCCCTACTTGCCCAAAAAGGGGAAAAATTTCCCGCTGAAAAAAAAAGCCCAAAAAAATTTCACGGCCGGGTGTGGCAGAGAGGGCGGGGAAGCCGAACAGGTGAGATTTGGGTTTTTTTGGGGGGGTTGTGTGCCTGCCTGGTGTATGTGAAAAGAGTGCTTTTTGGATGGTGGTGGGGGGGGCAGGCGGGGGGGGTGAGGAGGCGAGGGATGTTTTTTTGGGGGAAAAAAATAAAAATTTTGGGAAGGAAAAAAAATTTTTTTTTTTAAAAAAATGGGGAGGCAATAAAAAATATGTTATGGGGAGGCAATGAGGGGAAAAGGGGAAAAAAAAATTTGTTTTTAAAAGGGGGGCCCCCTTTTTTTTGGGAAAAGGGAAAATGATGATGATGAATTGGGGGGAAGGAAAGGGGGTGATGTTTTTTTTTAAAGGGGGGGAAAAAAATGATGATGGATTTTAAAGGGGGAAAAAAATAAAGGGGGGAAAAGGAAAAATTTGGGGATGAGATTTTTGGGGGGGAGGCAAAGAAAAATGATAGGGGGGAAAAATTTAAAATGTTAAAAAAATGGGGGGGCCCCAATGAAATGGGAAGGCAATGGGGGTGATGTTTTTAATGGGGGGGAAATGATAAGGGGGGGGGAACAATGAAAATTTTTTTGTTGATGGGAGGACAATGATAATGGGAAGGAAAATTTTTGATATCAGTAATGGGGGGGGGCCGAACCACCATCAAAGATGAATCCCGGGTAAAAAACCCCATCGTAAAAAAAATTTGGGGGGGACAAAACCCCCCCATTTTTTGAAAACGCAGGGAAAAAACCCCCCCTTTTTTTAGGGGTTTGGGGGGGTAAAAAACCCCCCATCAGGAGATTTTTTTTCCCAGGGTAAAAATTTCAACCATCATAGAAAAAGCGGGCCCCCAGAACCACCCGTAAAAAAATGCAGGGACAAAACCCCCCAAATCATAAAAAAAATTAAGGGACAGAACAACCATAGTAGATGATGCGGTAAACCCCCCTTCGGGGTTAGATGAATGCGGGACAGAACCACCTTAAAAAAATGAATGCGGGGTAAAACCCCCCATCAGTAGGGGTACCCGGGGGACAGAAGCACCATCGTAGTTGAACAGGGACAGAACCACCCAGAAAGATGAATGCAGGGTCAAAAACCCCCAAAATCAGTAGATGAATGCAGGGACGAACACCATGTAAAAAATGATGACAGGGTCAAAAAACCCCCCCCCCATTAGTGGGGGGGGAAAAACCACCATCAGTAATGAACGCACCCCCAGAACCCCCATCTTTGATGAATGCAGGGAAAAAAAACCACCCATGATAAAAAAAATTTTGCAAAAATTTAAACCCCTCTGAAAAAAATTTGCGGGACGCCCCCCAAAAAAAGGGAAAAAAAAAATGCAGGGAAAAAACCCCCCTTCAGTGAAAACCCCCAAAAAAAAACCCCCCAAACATTTTATAAAAGGCAGGGTTTTTAACCCCCAACAATAAAAAAAATGCGGGCCCAAAAACCAGATCAGTAGAAAAAATTTGGGGGGAAAACAAAATGATCCATCAGTTTTTTGAAGGGGGGGTTTTTTCCCAGAACCATTTTTCAGTAGATGAAAAAAGGGGGACGGGACCACCATAAAAAAATTTTTAAAGGGGGGGGGACAGAATACCTTCATAGATAAAATGGGGGAAAAAACCCCACCTTCCCCAGTGATTGCAGGAAAAAAACCATAAACATTAGAAAAAAGCAGGGGACAGAACACAATTTCAGTGATAAATGCAGGGACAAAAAAACCTTCAGTAGTTAATGCAGGAAGAACCACCTTTTCAGATTTTTTGCAGGGGGGGGCCCACCATAAGTAGTTGAATGCGGGACAGAACTACCAAAAAGTAGATGAAGGGGGGGACAAAACCACCTTCGGCAGATGATTGCAGGGAAAAAACCCAAAAACCCCATTTTTTTTAATGAGAGCCGGTAAAAACCCATCTTAAATGAATGGGGACAAAACCCCCCTTTTTAAAAGGGGGAATGGGGGGAAAGCCCCAAACCATAAAAAAATTAAAGCAAGGGACGAAAAACCATCAGTAGATTTTTGAAGGGTCAGAACCCCCATCAGAGAAAAAGGGGGGGGGAATAAACCCCCGGGGGTAATGAATGGGGCCAAAAACCACCATCAGTAAAAAAAATTTCCGGGGGAAAAAACCACCTTCAGTAGATGAATGGGGGGGGACAAAACCACCTTTTTTTGAAAAAAGGCGGGCCCCCAAAACACCATCAGTAGTTTTAATGCGGGGAGGGAATAAAACCATCAAAAGAGAATGCAGGGACGCCAAATTTTCAAAAGGGGGAATGCGGGCCCCCAAAAAAAACCCCCCCCATAAATTTAAAAGAATGCGGGCCCCGGAAACCCCCAAATCAGTAAAATGAAGGGGGGGGCCCAGAACCACCATCATTTAAAAAAAATTTGCAGGGTAAAAACCCCCATCATGGGGGGGAAGGGGGGGGGGGAGGGAAACCCCCCCAAACGGGGGATGAAATGGGGGAAAAACCACCTTCTTAGTTGAAGGGGGGGGTCAGAACCACCATCGTTTTTTCGCAGGGGGGGGAAACCACCTTCAGTAAGATAACGGGGGAAAAAAAACCCAAAACATTTCGGTAGATAAGGGGGGGGGAAAAAACCCACCATCAGTAGATGAAGGGGGGGGAAAACAGAACCACCATCTGTAATAAAAGAGGGACGGGAAACCCCCCTTTTTAATTTGGGGGGGGGTCGAACCACCATCAGGGTGAACCCAGGGAAAAAAACCCCCATCAAAGATAAAGCAGGGAAAAAACCCCCCATCAAGTGGGATAAATGCAGGCAAAACCCCCCCCTTTTTAGATAAAAAGCAGGGAAAAACCCCTTCAGTTTTTTTTGGGGGGGGGAAAAAAAACACCCATCGGAAATGCTGGGTCAGAACCCCCATAAAAAAAAAAAAGTGAAGGGACGGGACCACCATCAGTGGGGGGTTTGGGGACAAAAAAACCCAAAAATTTTTGATGTTTGGGGGGACGAACCCCAAGAAGATGTTTGGGGGCCCCCAAAACCTTCATCTTTAAAAATTTAATGAAAGGGACAGTTTTTCCCTTCAGTAAAAAAAATTTGCAAGCTTTAGAACCCCCTTTTTTTGGGGGGATGCGAAAAAGAACCCCAAAATTTTGAAAAAAGCGGGACAAAACCCCAAACCCCTTTAAAAAAAATTTCGGGGAAGAACAAATCTTTTTGAAAAAATTTGCGGGGTCAGAACCCCCCCTTTTCGTAGTTAATTGCGGGCCCCCTGAACCACCATCATAATAAATTAAAAAGGGGTCGGGAACCCCCCAATCAGTAGATTTTCCCGGGCCCCCAGAACCCCCTTCAGTAGAAAGGGGGGGAAAACAGAACCATTTTAAAAAAAAAATGCAGGGTCAAAACCCCCCAAATCAGAGATGAAAGAAGGACAAACCACCATCATAGATGAACGCAGGGTCAAAACCACCATCAGTAGAAAAAAAACCCGGGGGTTAGAACCCCAAATCTTTAAAAAAAAAGGGGGAAACAAAAACCCCATCATTTTTTTAACGCAGGGACAACCACCATCAGTAGAAAAGCGGGACAGAACCACCATCAGTAGGGGAATGAAGGGAAAAAAACCCCCATAAATAGTTTAAATGCACCCCCGAACCACCTTAAAAAAAAAATTTGCGGGACAGAACCACCTTCTTGGGGGGGAATGAAAAAAATTTTAAAAATCCCCATCTGTAATTTTGGCAGGGGGGGGGAAACCCCTTTTTCGTAGATGAATGCAGGGCAGAACCCCCTTTTTTTTGGGGAATGAAGGGCCAAAACCCAAAACCTTAAAAACAAAGGGGGGGGTCAGAACCATCTCGGGGGGAAAAAATTTGGGGGGGGAACAGAATAAACCATCATTAGTGAATGAAATGGGCCCAGAACCCCATTGTAGATGGGGGGGGGAAACCGGCCACCATCATAGAAAAAATGCGGGGCCCCCGTTTTTCCCTTTTTGATGAATGCGGGGACAAACCAAAATCACTTTTTTTTTGGGGCAGGGAAAAAACCCCAATCATCGGGTTTAAGCGGGGAAAGAACCACCTTCAGTAGATGAATGCACTTTAGAAACCCCCTTTTTTTAGATAAATTTGCAGCAAAAGCCAAAATTTTTAAGTAGATGAATGCAGGGACAAAACCCCCTTTTTTCAGTAAATGAGGGGGGCCAAAAATCATTTTTGGGGGTGATGTAGGGGGGGGACAAAAAAACCATCTTAGTTAAAGGCAGGGAAAAAAAAACCATCGGGAGATGAAGGGGGGGTCAAAAACCCCTTCTTTAGATGAATGCAGGGAAAAACCATCTTTAATGAATGCGGGCCCGAAACCCCACCATCGTAAATAATGCCGGAAAAACCCCCCCAAAACGAAAAATGAACGGGCAATAAACCCCCATCATTAAAAAAAATGCGTTTTAAAAACCACCGGGGGTTTTTAAAAAATCCCAGGCCCAACCCAAAACCTTTCAGTAAAATGGGGGCCCCCCCAAAACCCCCCTTTTTAAAAAAAAATTTTGGGGGGGACAGAAGCACCATCAAAATAAAATGAAGGGCTAAAACCCCCCATCAGTTTTTTTTTTTTGCGGGCCCCCGAACCACCCACATTAGATGAATGCAGGGAAAAGGAAACCCCCAAAAATTAAAAAAAATTTGCAGGGACAAACCCCACCCTTAGTTTAATCCCGGGGACAGAACCCACCATCATAATGAAATGCGGGAAAAAAACACCATCAGGAATGTTTGCGGGACAGCCCCCTTCAGTAGTTTTTTTGCAGGGAAAAAAACCACCATCAGTAGATGGGGGGGAAAAAGGGAAAACCCCACAGTGTTGAATGCGGGCCCCCAAAACCTTTTTCGTAGATGAATGCAGGGGTTTAAAAACCCACCATAAGTAGATGAAGGGGGGGGGTAAAAACCCCCCAAACAGTAGATGAACCTTTGCCCGGGAACCACCATTAGTAAAAAAAATTTCCGGGGGGCAAAACCCCCCATAAAAAGATAAACCGGGGACGAACAACCACCCGTAAAAAAAAAGCAGGGAAAAAAACCCCCCCAAAAGGGGAAAAGTTGGGGGCAGGGAAAAAAACCCCCACCATCAGTAGGGGAATGCGGGAAAGAACCCCCCCCCATTTAGATGAAAGCAAAACGGAACCACCATCAATAGAAAAAAGCAGGGGCAGAACCACTAACAAAAAAAAATTTTGGGGGGATAAACCCCCCATCTTGGGGGAAAAATTGAAAGGGCAAAACCCCCCATCAAAAAAATTTTGCAGCAAAAAAAACCCCCCTTTTCGTAATGTTGCAGGGAAAAAAAACCATCAGTTTTTTAAATTTTGCAGGGAAAAAAACCACCTTCAGTAAAAAAAAGGGGGGGGAAAAAAAACCACCATCAGAAAAAAAAATTTTGGGGGGACAGAACCACCATCAATAAAATTTTTTAAAAAGGGGGACAAACCCCCCCTTTTTGGTTTGCAGGGAAAAAACCCAAAATTTTTCTTAATGAATGCAGGGAAAAAACCCCCCCATCGTATTGAAGGGGGGGGCAAAAACCACCATCAGTAAAAAAAATTTGCGGGGTCAAAAACCCAAAATCAGAAAGATGAATTTGCAGGGCAGAACCCCATCGCGTTGAATGGGGGGACAGAACCACCTCAGTAGATTTTCAGGGTAAAAACCCGGGGCCCGGGGAATCGCACCCGGAAAAGGGGCTTTTTCCGGGGGGCCCTAAACCCCGGGGGGGCCCCACTCGCCGGGGGGCCCCCGCCCCCATTTCGGTCCGGTTTTTTTCGGCCCCCCCCCCCCCCCGCTTGCGGGGGGCCCCCCCGGACGAGCCGGCAAATAGGGACCTCCCCCCCCGTGCCCCCCTGCCGCGGGCTCCAGCTGGGGGGGGCGAAAAAGTGCCCCAAAAAGCAGTCCCGGGGGGGAATTGACTTTTTTTCATTCGGGGGCCCCGGCTGGTCCGAGGGGGCCCCCGGAAGAAAAACCCCGGTGAGATGTGGTTTTTGTGTGTGTTGTTGGTGTCCCTGCCTGTGTGTATGTTGAGAGAGTGACAGGGGGAGGGGGGTTGGGGGGGGGGGGGGCGGGTTTTTGGTGGTGGAGGCGGGGGGGTTTAAAGAGGGGGGAGGCAATGTTAAGGGGGAAACAATGTTGATGATTTTTTTAAAAAGGGGGGAAAATTTTTTAATTTTGATGATGGGGAGGAAAAGATGGGAAAAAAATTTGATATGATAATAGGGGGAAAAAATTTTTGATGGGGGGAAGGGGCAAAGTTGTTGATGATATTAATGGGAAGCAAGAAAAGAGGGTTTTTAAATTTTGGGGAGGCAAAAAAGTTTAAATGTTTTTAAGGGGGGGGAAATGTTGGGGGGAAAGGGGCAAGATGATAAATAAATTTTTTAATGGGGGGGGCCAATGAAAATGATGGGGGGGCCCCAATTTTGTTTTTTTGGGGGGCAAAAATGATTTTGGGAAAAAGGCAATGTGATGTTGTTTTTAAAAATGGGGAAAAAATTTAAAATTTTTGGGGGAGACAATGAAAATGTAAATGAAGGAGAAAAAATTGATAAGGGAAGGAAAATAAAAGGGATTTTTTTTATTAATGGGGAGGCAATATGATGATAAAGGCAGGCTTTGATGATGGGGGGGTTTGTTGAAAATGGGCAGGCAATGTTGATAAAAATTTTGGGGGGCCCCTTTCCCACCCCCCTTTAAAATTGATTTTTAACACCCCCAAAACGCACCCCCGGTAGAGGAGGCTCCATATTTTGTATGGGACCTTTTTGGGGGGAAAAAGTATTCTTTTTGGGTTTTTAAAATTTTGGCCCCCAAAAAAAATTGGGAATTTGCTTTTTTTGGGGGGGTTAGGGGGGGGGGGTTTTTCCTTTTGCGGGGAAAATTAAAATGGATGTGAGGGTGAGATTTTTTGGGGGTTCCCAAAATTTTTTGTTTTGGGCCCTTTTACTGCCAGTTTTTTCTGTGCGCTAAAAATTTTTTGGGGGGTTTTTTGGGAAAAATTTGGTTACTTTTTCAAAAGGGTTTCAAAAAAAAAAATTTTGGAAAAAAGAGAATTTTTTGGGGGTTTTGGTGATTTCCCCTTTTTTTCCCCCCTGAAAAAAGGGGGTGTTTCTTTAAATGGGGGTTTTCTGTGTTTGGGGGGCCCCACGGTTCTCTTTCCCCGGGGCCCTTTTTTCCTTTTGGAGCCGGGCCCTGGTCGAACCACCATTTTTTAAAAAAATTTTTGCAGGGGAACCAAAAACCCCAAAAGGGGGTAATAAAAATTTGCCGGGAAAACCCATCTTTTTTTAAAGGGGGGGGTAAAAACCCCCCACGGGGGTTTTTGGGAATTTTCAGAGGGGGGAATCCCCCCCTTTTTTAGATAAATGCAGGGGAAAAAATTTTCCCCATCAGGGGGGGGAATGGGGACAGAATCAAAATCAGTAGAAAAAATGCAGGGAAAAAACCCAAAACCTAAAAAAATTTTTGTTTGGGGGGGTAAACCACCTTAAGTAGAGGGAATGCGGGTTTTCAGAACCCAATTTTTTGTTGAAGGGGGGGAAAAGAACCCCCAACAGTAGATAAAATGCGGGCCCCCAGAACCCCAAAACAGAAGAGGGAAGCAGGGACAGTACCCCCAAAAAGTGGGGGGGGAAGGGGGGGGGGAAAAAACCCCAAAACCATCAGAAAAATTGAAGGCAGGGCAGAACCCCAAAACAGTAGATGTTTTGCGGGAAAGGGAAACCCCCCAACCACAGCTTTTTTAATTCGGGAAAAAACCCCCACCATTTTTTAAAAAAATTTTAAAAGGGTCAAACCACCCCCTTTGGGGGGGAATGTAGTGACGAACCACCCAGTTTTTGTTTGGGGGGAAAAAACACCATCAAAAACCCCCAGGCAAAACCCCCCAAAACATTAGGGAATGGGGGGACAGGATCAACCTTCGTAGAATGAAGGGGGGGAAAAAACCCCCCCTTTTTGATGAAGGGGGGGGACAGAACCCCCCTTCAGAGGGGAAAAAAGGGGGACGAACAATTTTTCATGGGGGGGAAATTTTTTGGGGTCAGTCCCCACCTTTTTTTAAAGGGGGGAAAGGGGGGGGACGGCCCCATCGGTTTTTAAACCCCCAGGGTAAAAAACCACCATTTTTTGGGGGGTTTCCCGGGACAAAAACCACCACCCAAAAAAAGGGGGGAATGCGGGGGACAGAACCACCTCAGTAAAATAAGGGGGGGGCGGAAACCACCTTTTTTTTTAGATGAATGCGGGGGGGGAACCCCAAAACAAAATTTGGAATGCAGGGACAAAAACCCGCATCTTTGTTGGAACGCGGGAAAAAAACCCCCAAAATTTTCAGGGGGGAAAAAATTTTGGGGGGGTTTTAAAAACCTTCGTAGTTGAATGCAGGGTAAGAAACCCCCCCCTTAGTAGATGCGCAGGGTAAAACCCCCCCTTTCATGGGGGGGAAACGCGGGGGAAAAGAACCCCAAATCGTGGGGGGGTTTGGGGGGGACAAACCCCCCAAAATCAGTAAGAAATTCATGGGAAAAATTTCCCAAAAAAGGGGGGGAAGGGGGGGAAAAGAACCCCAAAAAAATTTTTTTGGAATCCCAGGGACGGAAAAACCATCTTTTAGTTAAATTTTGCAGGGCCAAAACCCCCCAAATTTTAGAGGAAGGCAGGGGAAAAAATTTTTTAAAAACACCCAAATTTTTGAATGGGGGAAAAAACCACCATCAGTAGATGAATGCGGGGTGGGGGTCGGGGGAAAACCCCCATTTTAGATAAACCCCCGGGAAAACCCCAAATTTTTAAAAAAAAATGCAAGGGAAAAAAACCCCCTTTTCATTTTTTTAAAAAACCCCCGGGCCCAAAACCCCTTTTTAAGTAGTTAAATGCCCCCCAGAAAACCCAAAAAAGTGGAGGGAAACCCCCGGGGAACCCAGAAACCCCAAAACCCCAGAAAAAAAAAAGGGCCGGGGAAAATTTAAACCCCAACCAAACCGGGGTTAAAAATGTCGGAAAAAAACCCAAAAACCATTTTTTAAAATTAAAATTGCTTTTTCCCCCAAACCCCAGGGGGGCAGTTTAAATTTTTGCAGGGCCCGGGGGGAACCACCATCTTTTTTAAGGGGGAAATTTGGGGGGCAGGGGTCGAACCACCAGGGGGTTGGGGGAAATAACCCCAGGGAAAAAAAACCACCATCAGTAATGAAGGGGGGGGAAAAAAAGGAAATAAACCCATCAGTAGATTTTTTGGGGGTTTTCAGAACCACCATCAGGTAATGGGGGCGGGGGGGGAAAACCCCCATCAGTAAAAAAAATGCAAGGGAAAAAAACCCCCCCCCCCAGAAGTTGAATGCAGGGAAAAGAACCACCATCGAAAGGGTTAAATCAGAGAAAAAAAAAACCCAAACAGAAAAATTGGAAACCCGGGTCTTCCACCGGGGGTTTAGAGGAATGCAGGGCAGAACCCCCCAACAGTGGGGGGAAAATTGCGGGGAAAAAGAACCAACCCTTTTTTTAAAAAATGCGGGGGACAAAACCCCCTTTTTTTAATTTGAATGCGGGGACAGAACCTCATTTTTAATTTTTGCGGGGTCGAACCATTTTTCAGTAGATAAAAGCGGGAAAAAACCTTTTTGGGAAATTTAAATGGGGGGGCCAAAACCCCTTTTTCCGTAGATGAACCGGGCCCCCAGAAAAACCTTCGTAGATGAAGGGGGGGGTCAAAAACCACCATCGTAGAGGGAAAAAGGGACGGGAACCCCTCATTAAAAGAATGGGGGTTTTCAGCCACTTCGTAATAAATGCCGGGACGAAGCACCTTCGGTAATGAAAGGGGGGACAAAAACCCCCATCGTTGTTTTTCCCCAGGCCAAACCCTGCGTTAGAAGCCCCATTTTGAAAAAATAATTTTGCTTTCATTTTTCAGAATTTTTTGGTTTTTTTTTGTTTGCCCCCCCGGGGTCCTTAAAAGAAAAAACCCCCAAAAATTTTCAAGGTTTTTTGATCTGGGGAGTTTCCAGGCCTTCCCCCCAAATTTTTTCTCTATTTTTTTTTTCCCCTTTTAAACCTTAGTTATCACCTTTGTTCATAAAAAGGGGGCCCAAAATCATGCGGAAAGGCATTGTTGATGCCAAACTGCTTTTGGGAGGGGTTGGGGAAAATTTTTGGGGCTTTTGGGGGAAAATTTTCTGGTACCTTTTTTTTTGGGGGCTGTGTTTTTAGGAAAGACTGTAGGCTTATTTTTTTGGGCTGAGAAGAACCCCACAGGGGGAATTTTGGTTTTTTGGGATGTTTTTTTGGGGCATGAAAAAAGGGGAAGGGGGTTTGGACCCCCTCCCCTTTTTTTTCCCCCCCAAAAGGGGGCGTTTTCCCCTTGCCCCCCCAACCCCAATTTTAAAAAAATGGGGATTCATCGAAAAATTTTTTTTTTCCCCCTTTTTCCCAGCATAAAATCCCAAAAACCTTTTGGGCAGTTTATCATCTGTCCTTGATTTTTTTCTGGAGAGAAGTGGCTTTTTTTGCCCCCCTTTTCCTTTTGAGACCGGCCCTTTTTCCCAAAAAGGTCCCCCGCCCCCAGTCATGCGATGCACTCACACCCCCTTTTGCTGCCATTCTGAGAAAGCTCGCCTGCGGGGGGGAAAAATCCCGCCCCTGAAACACTTTTAAAAAATTAGTCCTGGGGTTTGGGGGGGTCTTCTTGGGGCCCCGCCCCCTTTTTGGAAAATTTTTGGAACCCCCCCTCCTTTTTTTCCCCTTGATGGCGATTTTTGTTGCCCTGGGTGCAATTTTTTTTTTGGGGTTTTACCCCCCCCCCTTTTTGGGCCCCTTTTTTTGTGCTTTAAAAATTTGATAACTGCACGTTTTTTTTTTGGGGAAAAAACCCCAAAGGTTTTTAACAGACACCCCCCCCTTTTTTAAATTTTTCCCAGGGGGGGTGAATTTTACTTTTTCAATGCGTATTGATCTCCGTTTTTGTCCTCTTAAAAAACCCACACCTGTTTAAGGGAAAAAAATTTCCAAAAAAAGGGGTTTTTTTTCCCTTTTAAAAGGCGGGGGGGGGAAAGGGATGTTAAAAAGTTTTTTGGGGGGAAAAATTTTTTCATTTTCTACCCCAAATGTTATTTGCAAGAAATTTTGCTGTTAAGCTGATCACTTTTAAAAAACTTTCGGGTAATAAAAAAGCATTAAAAAAAAGGAAGCAATTTTGGGGCAAAAATTAAAATTTTTTGTGTTTCTAAAACTTTTGGCCATGATTAAAAGAAAAATGCAGAAATTAAACCCCTCTGTAATAAAGCGGGACAAACCCCCCACGGGGGAAAAAATGCAGGGAAAAAAACCCCATCAAAGATGAAGGGGACGAAACCCTCATAGTTTTGCAGGGCGCCCCCATAATAAACAATTTCCCGGTTTAAAAAACCATATCCATTTTTTGAATGCAAGGACAAAAGACCAAATAGATGAACGCAGGGACAGAACCACCATCAGAGTGAAAGGGACACCCCAAAAAAAACCACATAGAAAAAAGGGGGGACAGAACTAAAATTAGAGAGGCCAGGGCAGAACCACCAAAAGCAGATAATGCAGGGCCAGAACCATCATAGTAAAAAAAGCGGGACGAATAAATTAGTAAGAATCGAATAGAACCACCTCAGAAAAGAAATGCGAATAAACCCCCTCGAATAAGCAAGGACAAAACCCCCAGTGATGAACCCCGCAGCCACCATCGTGATGAACAGGGAAAAAAAACCCATCGAGGAATGTGGAACCCGGGGGGTTTTGGGCACACGCAGTACCCGGAGGTGTGTGGCGCCCGCATTTAATGCTAAACCCCCCTTTAAATCAACCCAGAACCCCTTTAGGGTTTTGTAGTTACTTTTGGGGGGATGGTCGGGGAATGTTTTTGGGGTGTTTTTGAAGATTTTCATTCCGTTCGGACGGGCGGACGAGGTTTTTGGGGGAGGGGGGAAAAAACCGCCTGCTCTATACATTAGAACGGGAGGCTTTGGGGGGTCTAATTCCCCAAACCAGTAAAAGGGAAAACCCACCAAATAATTGGAAGAAAAAAAGAATTTTTGCAAAAACCCCTTCAGCCCCTTTCCCCTAAGGACAGAAAGGGTTCAGGCGGCCCTCCTTTTTGATAACTGAAAAATTGAACTAATTCGAAGAAAGAATGAAGGAAGTGACCCCCACTTTATGCAAGTTGTTTTCCTAAAAACCCGGAGGAAAAGGGGAAAAGGGGCCTGGAAAGATTATTGGAAAAGGTTTTTTTTGGTTTTTTTTGAAAATCCGGGACATTGCAAACCGGGTCACGGGGCCAAGGATCCTATTACTTAAGCATGGGTAAAAAACCGGATTTACCGGACCTTAGGGCGGGGCAAACGGGCCCCTTTTTAGTCAACGAAAAAGGGGCGGGGGGGTGAAAAATTTTTACCGATCAAATTATAGGAATTCAGCTCTTCCCCGGGGAAAGGCCCCCCCCAAAAACGGGTGGGATACAGTTTTGGGTTGGGGGGGAGTTTGGGGGAAAATACCTTTTGGGGTGGTTGTATATTGTTTTAAAGTAAAGGGGGCCCCCTAAAATTGCCAGTTTTTCTCAAGATAACTCCCTTGGATCCCTCCCGGGCCCCCCCTGAACTCTTAAAGAAAGGGTAAAGGAAAGCCTGACCGTTGGTGAGTGTGTTATTTCCTCCCCGACTTTACAACTTCAAGACTTTGGGGCCACCCACCGTGGGGGGCCCAATCTAGTGCCTCCCATCCCCTGAGTTTAATGAAAACGTTTGGGACAAATTCCAGAAAAAGGGGCGTCACAACTGATAAAAATCATCCCCGTAAATACCCCCCCAACAACCCAACCCCAGGGCCACAGACCGGCCGGCACCGTGAAAATCCCCATAGACTTTCCATGGGTGGGGCTGAGTACCCCATTGCCCTGGTAACCCACAATTGTGGTGGCGGGTCGACACAAATGCAGGGACTGAACCACCATCAGTAGATGAATGCAGGGTCAGAACCACCATCAGTAGATGAATGCAGGTACAGAACCACCATCAGTAGATGAATGCAGGGACAGAACCACCATCAGTAGATGAATGCAGAGACAGAACCACCATCAATAGATGAATGCAGGGACAGAACCACTATCAGTAGATGAATGCAGGGACAGAACCACCATCAGTAGACGAATGCAGGGACAGAACCATCATCAGTAGATGAATGCAGCAATAGAAACACCATCAGTAGATGAATGCAGGGACAGAACCACCATCAGTAGATGAATGCAGGGACAGAACAACCATCAGTAGATGAATGCAGGGACAGAACCACCATCAGTAGATGAATGCAGGGACAGAACCACCATCAATAGATGAATGCAGGACAGAACCACCATCAGTAAATGACTGCAGGGACAGAACCACCATCAGTAGATGAATGCAGGGACAGAACCACCATCAGTAGATGAATGCAGGGACAGAACCCCCATCAGTAGATGAATACAGGGACAGAAACCACCATCAGTAGATGAATGCAGGGTCAGAACCACCATCAGTAGATGAATGCAGGGACAGAACCACCATCAGCAGATGAATCCAGGGACAGAACCACCATCAGTAGATGAATGCAGGGTCAGAACCAGGGCCGGCATCAGCACCCGGCACACCGGGGCAAGTGCCGGGGCCCTGAGCATCCGGGGGGCCCCAGTAGCGGTGTCAGCGCCGCTACTGGGCCCCCCCCCCCGCTGCTCAGGGCCCCGGCACAAGCCGGCGCAATACGTACCTCTCCCCGTGCCTCCGCTGCCGCAGCTCCGGGCTCCAGGGGCGCCTGCGTGTCCTCACAGCAGCGCCGCTGAATATGACGTCATCATTCAGCGGCCGGCTGTGGCTGAGAGGGCGCGGACGCCGAACAGGTGAGATGTGGATGTGTGTGTGTGTGTCTGTGTGTGTGCCTGCCTGTGTGTATGTGAGAGAGTGCATGTGTGGTGGTGGTGGGGGAGGCAGACAGTGATGGTGGTGAGGAGGCGATGATGATGATGATGGGGAGGCAATGATAATGGGAAGGCAATGATGATGATGTTATTAATGGGGAGGCAATGATAAATATGATGATGGAGAGGCAATGATAATGGGAAGGCAATGATGATGATATTAATGGGGAGGCAATGATAATGGGAAGGCAATGATGATGATGATATTAATGGGAAGGCAATGATGATGATGATATTAATGGGGAGGCAATGATGATGATGATATTAATGGGGAGGCAATGATAATGGGAAGGCAATGATGATGATGATATTAATGGGGAGGCAATGATAATGATAGGGAGGCAATGATGATGATGATGGGCAGGCAATGATAATGGGAAGGCAATGATGATGATGATATTAATGGGGAGGCAATGATAATGGGGAGGCAATGATAATGATGATGATGGAGAGACAATGATATTGGGAAGGCAATGATGATGATGATATTAATGGGGAGGCAATGATGATGATGGGCAGGCAATGATGATGAGGGGAGGCAATGATGATAATGGGCAGGCAATGATGATGATAATGGGGAGTCTTTCCACAGCGCCCTTTCCTGAGCCGTAACAGTGCAGAACTCAGCACAGTGTAGAGGAGAGCTCCATATTTTGTATGGAGCATTATACGTGGTCCAGTATTCTGTATGGAGCATTATATTGGGTCCAGTATTCTGTATTGAGCATTATATGGGGGATGGAGGGGTGACATCCTGCATGGGGTATTATATGGATGATGAGGGAGAGATTATGTGGTGCCCATAATATTGTATTGAGGACTGTACTGTCCAGTCTGTACTGTGCGCTGTGAGGATTTGGCGTTTTTTGAGCTATTGTACAATTTACAATAGGTATCAGTCATGTAATGGAAGAAGAGAAGTGTTTGGCGTTGTGCTATACCCATATTTCTCTGCAGTATCTGTGCATCATGAATCATGGTCTGTGTTTAGGGGGCCCACTGAGACTCTTTCGCCCGGGGCCCATAAAAACCTTGAGCCGGCCCTGGTCAGAACCACCATCAGTAGATGAATGCAGGGACAGAACCACCATCAGTAGATGAATGCAGGGACAGAATCACCATCAGTAGATGAATTCAGGGACAGAATCACCATCAGTAGATGAATGCAGGGTCAAAACCACCATCAGTAGATGAATGCAGGGACAGAATCACCATCAGTAGATGAATGCAGTGACAGAACCACCATCAATAGATGAATGCAGGGACAGAATCAAAATCAGTAGATGAATGCAGGGACAGAACCACCATCAGTAGATGAATGCAGGGTCAGAACCGCCATCAGTAGATGAATGCAGGGTCAGAACCACCATCAGTAGATGAATGCAGGGACAGAACCACCATCAGTAGATGAATGCCGGGACAGAACCACCATCAGTAGATGAATGCAGGGACAGAACCACCATCAGTAGATGAATGCAGGGTCAGAACCACCATCAGTAGATGAATGCAGGGACAGAACCACCATCAGCAGATTAATGCAGGGACAGAACCACCATCAGTAGATGAATGCAGGGACAGAATCACCATCAGTAGATGAATGCAGGGTCAGAACCACCATCAGTAGATGAATGCAGGGACAGAACCACCATCAGCAGATTAATGCAGGGACAGAACCACCATCAGTAGATGAATGCAGGGTCAGAACCACCATCAGTAGATGAATGCAGTGACAGAACCACCATCAGTGGATGAATGCAAGGACAGAATCACCATCAGTAGATGAATGCAGGGTCAGAACCACCATCAGTAGATGAATGTAGGGACAGGATCACCATCAGTAGATGAATGCAGGGACAGAACCACCATCAGTAGATGAATGCAGGGACAGAACCACCATCAGTAGATGAATACAGGGACAGAACAACCATCAGTAGATGAATGCAGGGTCAGAACCACCATCAGTAGATGAATACAGGGACAGAACAACCATCAGTAGATGAATGCAGGGACAGAAGCACCATCAGTAGATGAATGCAGGGACAGAACCACCATCAGTAGATGAATGCTGGGACAGAAGCACCATCAGTAGATGAATGCAGGGACAGAACCACCATTAGTAGATGAATGCAGGGTCAGAACCACCATAAGTAGATAAATGCAGGGACAGAACCACCATCAGTAGATGAACGCAGGGTCAGAACCACCATCAGTAGATGAACGCAGGGTCAGAACCATCATCAGTAGATGAACGCAGGACAGAACCACCATCAGTAGATGAACGCAGGGACAGAACCACCATCAGTAGATGAATGCAGGGACAGAACCACCATCAGTAGATGAATGCAGGGACAGAACCACCATCAGTAGATGAATGCAGCAATAGAACCCCCATCTGTAGATGAATGCAGGGACAGAACCCCTATCAATAGATGAATGCAGGGACAGAACCCCATCAGTAGATGAATGCAGGGACAGAACCCCCATCAGTTTATGAATGCAGGGACAGAACCACCATCAATAAACAAATGCAGGGTCAGAACCAGAATCAGTAGATGAATGCAGGGACAGAATGACCCATCAGTAGATGAATGCAGGGACAGAACCACCATCAGTAGATGAGTGAAGGGACAGGACCACCATCAGTAGATGAATGCAGGGACAGAACTACCATCAGTAGATGAATGCAGGGACAGAACCACCATCAGCAGATGATTGCAGGGACAGAACCATCATCAGTAGATTAATGCAGGGACAGAACTACCATCAGTAGATGAATGCAGCAATAGAACCACCATCAGTAGATGAATGCAGCAATAGAACCACCATCAGTAGATGAATGCAGCAATAGAACCACCATCAGTAGATGAATGCAGCAATAGAACCACCATCAGTAGATGAATGCAAGGACAGAACCACCATCAGTAGATGAATGCCAGGACAGAACCACCATCAGTAGATGAATGCAGGGATAGAAGCACCATCAGTAGGTGAATGCAGGGACTGAACCACCATCAGTAGATGAATGCAGGGTCAGAACCACCATCAGTAGATAAATGCAGGGACAGAACCACCATCAGTAGATGAATGCAGGGACAGAACCACCATCAGTAGATGAATGCAGGAATAGAATCACCATCAGTAGATGAATGCCGGGACAGAAGCACCATCAGTAGATGAATGCAGGGACAGAACCACCATCAGTAGATGAATGCAGGGACAGAAGCACCATCAGTAGATGAATGCAGGGACTGAAGCACCATCAGTAGGTGAATGCAGGGTCAGAACCACCATCAGTAGATAAATGCAGGGACAGAACCACCATCAGTAGATGAATGCAGGGATAGAACCACCATCAGTAGATGAATGCAGGAATAGAATCACCATCAGTAGATGAATGCCGGGACAGAACCACCATCAGTAGATGAATGCAGGGACAGAACCACCATCAGTAGATGAATGCCGGGACAGAACCACCATCAGTAGATGAATGCCGGGACAGAAGCACCATCAGTAGATGAATGCAGGGACAGAACCACCATCAGTAGATGAATGCCGGGACAGAAGCACCATCAGTAGATGAATGCAGGGACAGAACTACCAGCAGTAGATGAATGCAGGGACAGAACCACCATCAGTAGAAAAATGCAGCAATAGAACCACCATCAGTAGATGAATGCAGGGACAGAACCACCATCAGTAGATGAATGCAGGGACAGAACCACCATCAGTAGATGAATGCAGGGACAGAACCACCATCAGTAGATGAATGCAGGGTCAGAACCACCATCAGTAGATGAATGCAGCGATAGAACCACCATCTGCAGATGAATGCAGGGACAGAACCACCATCAGAAGATGAATGCAGGGACAGAACCACCGTCAGTAGATGAATGCAGGGTGAGAACCACTGTCAGTAGATGAATAAACCATTGGAACCACCGTCAGTAAATTAATACATTAGAACCACCATCAGTAGATGAACGCAGCACCACGCTTATTACAGTGTTCAATTTCAGTTTAGATCAGCCCCATGATACACTTGTATGACATGAACATGTACTTCCTAGTATGTCCTTAACTATGGTAAGGAGATACTGGGAGTTGTTGTTACCTTCATCATCAGACTGTGGACCAAACAGCGACCGCACTACTTATGAGATTTAGTCAGTATTACAAACATTTACATCCTGGTACCTTAGAGATGACATCATACTTGATTTGAGTCATTCTGTCCCTTTTGTCTTCATGTAGTACAGGCGCCATGATGAGATTTCATGCCCACAGCTAGTATCTGCAAACTTCCCTCTTTTCCATCTTCAGCAGCATTTGCTGACACGGTGCCCTTAAAAATAAAAAGTATCATTATACTGCCAACAAAATATAAATATCTACCATGCTGTGCCCTTGACTAAATAATTGCCCCTGAATGTGCTTCCTGCACAAAAAATCCCACCTGTCTCTCTCCATAATATCCCTCCCACACCACCCTTCTCCATAATATACCCCCTACACCACACCTCCACATAGTATACCCCATACACTGCCCCTCATAATATGCCTCCTACACCACCCCTTTCCATAATATACCCCCTATACCACACCACCACATAGTATACCCCATACACCACCCCTCCTCATAATATACCTCCTACACCGCCCCTCTCCATAATATACCCCCTATACCACACCCCCACATAGTATATCCCATACACTGCCCCTCCCCATAAAATACCTCCTAGACTGCCCCTCTCCATAATATACCCCCTACACCACACCTCCACATAGTATATCCCATACACCACCCCTCCTCATAATATACCTCCTACACCGCCCCTCTCCATAATATACCCCTACACCACACCTCCACATAGTATACCCCATACACTACTCCTCCCCATAATATACCTCCTACACCGCCCCTCTCCATAATATACCCCTTACCCCACACCTCCACATAGTATACCCCATAAACTGCACCTCCCCATAATATACCTCCTACACCTCCCCTGTCCATAATATACCCCCTACACCACACCTCCACATAGTATATCCCATACACCACCCCTCCTCATAATATACCTCCTACACCGCCCCTCTCCATAATATACCCCTACACCACACCTCCACATAGTATACCCCATACACTACTCCTCCCCATAATATACCTCCTACACCGCCCCTCTCCATAATATACCCCTTACCCCACACCTCCACATAGTATACCCCATACACAGCACCTCCCCATAATATACCTCCTACACCAGCCCTCTCCATAATATACCGCCTACACTACACCTCTACATAGTATACCCCATACACTGTCCCTCCCCATAATATACCTCCTACACCGCACCTCCACAAAGTATACCCCATACACTGCCCCTCCCCATAATTTACCTCCTACACTGCCTCTCTCCATAATATTACCCCTACACCACACCTCCACATAATATTCCGCCTACACCTTACCTCTCCATAATGTTCGTCTCCATAATGTCCCCACATACTGTCCGTAGTCTCTATAATGTCGTCCCTCCACACTGCCCGTCTGAACACTTAGGGTATGTTCCCACGGTCAGTATTAGGCTGGAGTCACACTGGCGACTAAATCGTACCACTAGAAAGCGATGAAATATCGCATTGCAGTCGAACCAATATTAATCAATGGAGTAGCTCCCATCATCCGATTTTTTGTGGTCCGATTTAAACGTGCGAGTGCAATCGCAGCATGCTGCGATTGTCACCGATTGTGGGTCGACTATCGCCAATGCAAGTCTATGGGAGCGATGAAAAGTGGGATTACAAACGGACCGCACGTGTGAGTTGCGATTAAATCGCACAACTTTTCCAGGTGACAGGAAACTGGCTTTGAATTTCTCAGGAAGCCTTTACATGCTAATTAGCTAAGCACATCTTAAAAAAAACAGGAAAAACGCCTACACGGAGTCCAGAAACATGGAATCTACCCTCATCAATGTGGAACTCCTCATTGTATTGGTGCAGGAGAGGCCTGAATTGTGGGACCAGCGCGATCCCAATTACAGCAATCGGACGCGCAAAGAGTCGGCATGGAAAACAATATGTGTGCACATTTTTCCGGACTATCACCAGAGATCCAGGGAGGACCAAGAGCGACTTAGTAAGTACCGCATGTAACGGTTTTTTAAAATGTTTGTAAAAATTTTGGAAGCAAATAATAATGTAGCATAATGTGTTTAAATGCTATTTAAAAGCCAGCATTATCGACCTCTTACTATTTAGAAGAAAACATTGATGTGTGTGTACGCAAACAATATCCATGTATATTTAAATATCATCGATGCTTCGGCATCTATTGACTACAACATTTTGTATTTATCTTCACCTCAGATGTAGTGTTTTGGTCATAAAATTCAAAATGATTGAGGCGTTTTGTAAAGGGCCAAGCATTTTTTAAAATGTATGTTAGTGCTTATAACATGGATAATTCTGGTTGTATGTTGATGTCTTTTAATATTGTAAATCACATCACACATGACCAGTATTTAAATGTTCAGTGTTGCATATTTTTTTTTGTTTGGCTTCATAAATAGATATCAGTCCTAATAACCGTTATGCTCTTCTTAAATTTGTAGTGACTGATGTGACAAGGCGATGGCGCAGTTGTCGGGACTGCTACCGGAGGAAGAGGCAGATTAGGGATCGGAGTGGGGCTTCAGCATCTAAGAAGAGAAAGTACGTCTATTTTGATAGACTGAACTTCCTTGAGCCAGTGTTGGATCTGCGACCGTAAGTGCATGTGTGTTGAAGCACTTTCATGGCAAAATTTCAATTTGTATTGATTTTAATTTGTATCATTTTTTTCATTCCTAGAACTGAGTCAAACCTAACTGAGAGGGAGACGGGGTCTGACTCAGAAGTGCTTATTGACCCCATTGGTGATGGAGCACAGGAGGCAGGCCCTTCCTCAGCAGCATGTGGGTCCACCCAAGCAGCACCAACAACAGCTGCAGGAGCTGAGGATTCCCAATCACAGCATCATGAAAATGAGGACCTACCTCTGAGCAGCAGCCCTAATAGGGCTCAAGAAATATCTCCTCCTCCTTCCCAACTCACAAGGCGAGGTAGGCGGCGACGAGAAGGAGTGGGTTCTGTGTCAAGGAGGCAGGTGGACCGAGGAGTTCTGGACTATTTGTCCAGTGTAGCTAAAGATGATGGTGAGGAGGGATTTTGCCGCAGTCTGGCCCCTTACCTCCGGGCTACTCAAATACAGCACAGACTGAGGATCAGAAGTGGACTGCAGATTGTGTTGGAAGCTGGAACAGCTCCTAATGATCTAACCAACCTACTAGATTATCTTCATAGATGGGTGGTTGGTCCAGAAAATTTATTGAGGTTGTTAGCACCAAATCCAGCACAATCTGCTTCAGCCTCTGATCCTCATCATCATCCTCCTCCTCCACCTCCTCCTTGTGTCCAACAAAACCCAACTCCTCCTCCTCATCCTACTGCAGCTCATTCTTTCTATGGAGCTTCCCAGCTCCAAACCATGGGACAGAGTGGCCATGCACAATATGCCCACTCTAACATACCCAATGTTGTTGGCTGGCCACAACATGGATATGTTAGACATGGGCATATTGGGGGTCACTCTGCTAGTGCTCAGTCATATCTATATGACTATGAGCATCAATTCCCTATGTACCCCTACCCACAAGGCATTCATGATGCAGGCAGTAACCCAGCTGCTACTGTAGGATCTGCAGCAGCTGTTTCTCAAACATAGGTTGCAGATTGTGGAAGGGCAAATACACAACCTGCCCCTCCATCCTCACCAACACCACCACCAAGCTACCAGCAATTGTAGCTGTAAGAATTGTTTTTTATTTTTTAAGCTATATATTTTTGTATTTTCACATTAATAATGTTATACATATTTTTTTATTCTGTTTGGACATGTTGGTCCTGTTTACCAAAAAATATATCAGCCTTTAAAAGGCTTCAAAAGAAAACACTAATGAGTAAAATTAGTGAAGTTACATTGGTTGTCTGTGTTTATTGTTATATGTTATGTAGTGTCTTAAGTATGGGAAAGTATTATCCAAAAAAAGAGAGTGTACCATGAATTGAATAATCAAAAGGAACTTTATGTTATGATATCACATAAAACACACTACATACCTATGGCCTCATCTTGCCAAGGAATAGAACCACCAGGGGAAACAAAATAATTTGTCAATAATTCACGCACTTTCAGACCAGAAGGGGGAAAACGAGGATGGATGACTGCTCTCATAGGCCTCGTCATATTATCAGACTGAAGGTCAGGCATATCAGCTGATGAGCATTCATGCATTCTTGTAAAATTATGTAGTACCACACATGCTTGCACTACAAGATTTACATTTGATTCACTTAGCTGAATGGCTGATTGTAGGACACGCCATTTGGCTGTAAGAATACCAAATGTGCACTCCACCAGGCGTCGTGCACGAGAAAGCCGATAATTAAAGATGCGTCTCTGATGGTTCAGATTGCGCCGAGGATATGGCCTCATAACATTACAAATTAATTGGAAGGCCTCATCCGCTACTACAACATATGGCACTGCATCCATATTGGAGTGTGGAAGTTGACATGGTGGTGGTAAGTCCAATTGATTATTGCGTAGCCGCCGACCCATAATGGAAGAATTGAAGACTCTGGAGTCTCCAGTCCTTCCATAGGCCCCAATGTCTACAATTATGAAGCGGTAGTTACAGTCGACCAAGCCCAACAAAACTATAGAAAAATATTGCTTATAATTGTAGAATTGGGTCCCTGAGTTCGGCGGCTTACGCACACGTATGTGCTTCCCGTCCAGGGCTCCAATACAGTGTGGAAAATGACTGTTTTGTTGAAATCCATGTGAAATCCTCAACCAATCTTCCATTTTGGGCTCTGGCATCACTTCTTTATTTAGTCTGGACCAAATTTGTCCACAAGTAGAGCTGACTATTCCGGAAATGGTGGATTTTCCAATTAAAAACTCTAAATGCAGAGCAGCGTATGAGAGCCCAGTGGAAAGGAACCTGCAATACAGAAACAACAACAAACATGTACACATCAGACAAACAAAATATTCAAAATACATTAAACAAATGTAAATAGTGGACATTTGTATACTCACACATTCTCTTAATGTTAGGAGTTCATAACCATTATGACTGCTACACACAAGCATATAGGGAAAATAATACAATTTCATAATGCCATGATCTTCAGTATGTTAAGATGAACAAAGTAAGAAGAATGTGAAAGATGGTAAATTATGAAAAACATCATCAACATAACGTTGACACACATACCTTATTGTTAGAAGAAGCCTTTCCTCAGCATAAATTGAAGGACGCATCCTGGTGTTCTGCAAGGTGATTCCAGGGCGCAATATGTCCAGCAAAATATCAAAGGTGACAACACTCATGCGACAATAGGCAAAAAACTTGTCAGGATTCCTACGCAGTGTCCAATACAGGCGCTCAAAATGGCCTTTGCTGATCCTTCGCTTCACAAGGGGATGCACCCACATTCTTCTGCGGATTCTGTGAGAAACAACTACAGGATATGGCTCCCCAAAAGTTCTGGATATCAGCCAATAGTACAGCACACGCTCAGTTGTATTAAAACGTAGTCTGTCACTCATATTTTTAACTTAGCAGCAACACAACAGGAACCACTAAGAAGCAAAACACTCACGGCAACGGTGGGAGGGTAATAACAGTCAAACCACGCTTAAATATGGGTCTGGCTCATTATTCAAATTATTTGCAGGCCTCAAAAACGTTAAATGTCCATTTTGCTATGATGCCACTAAAAATCGGTAGTCGGTGGGTAATCGGATGTGAAACGTAAGGGTACATGCTACAAAATCGCATCAACTACAAAAAATCGGATGCCAGTCGCATCAATGTTCATGAAATTTTTATCCGATTATTGACCGACTAAAACGGATCGATTTTTTAGACGTTGTGTGTGACTCCAGCCTTAGGCTGGAGTCACACTGGCGACTAAATCGTACCACTAGAATGCGATGAAATATCGCATTGCAGTCGACCCAATATTAAACAATGGAGTAGCTCCCATCATCCGATTTTTTGTGGTCCGATTTAAACGTGCGAGTGCAATCGCAGCATGCTGCGATTGTCACCGATTGTGGGTCGACTATCGCCAATGCAAGTCTATGGGAGCGATGAAAAGTGGGATTACAAACGGACCGCACGTGTGAGTTGCGATTAAATTGCACAACGTTAAATGTCCATTTTGCTATGATGCCACAAAAAATCAGTAGTCGGTGGGTAATCGGATGTGAAACGTAAGCGTACATGCTACAAAATCGCATCAACTACAAAAAATCGGATGCCAGTCGCATCAATGTTCATGAAATTTTTATCCGATTATTGACCGACTAAAACGGACCGATTTTTTAGACGTTGTGTGTGACTCCAGCCTTAGTAGAGAACCCAAGATAGGAGGGCACCATCAACCAATTAGTAAATGGGTTCAACACGCCACATGTCACTGAAGATCAATGAGAAAAGGAGAGAATAAACCATCATGCATTCAGTAAGGATCACCATAAAAAATACATAAAATGTTATTAGACTATATGTAAACTACACACAAATGTTAAAAACATTTAAAAAACACACAAAAATGTAAAAACATGCCTGTGAGGACAGGGGCTGCGGAACACCGGCCAACACCCGAAAAATGTAGCCCTGATGGGCTTAGTATCAAATAATACCATTTAAATAGCAAACACCATGATTATACAGTATTACGCCAGAGTCTCACACCTCAATATCCAGCACTGCCGCCGGCACTCAAGACCGGAGCGTTCAGCTGCATAGAAATTCATGCAGCCGCACACTATGGTCTCTCTCTCTCGAGAGAGAGATTGATTTTGTAGAAAACGGATTCCGGTGGCCGGATCAGTCCTTTGCCTGATCCAGTACCCATAGACTTCCATAGACTTCCGCATCTGCTGCTGTCCGGTTTTTTCACCGGACACAAAAAACGTTACAACATGCGTTGTGTCCGGCCGCCGGAAAATACATTTTTGACGGATCCGACAAAAAACAGACGAAACGCAACCACATGCGGCACAATCCGGCGCTAATGTAACTCAATCAGAAAAAAAACGGATCCGGCGGAAAAAAAACGGATCCGTTTTGTGCAAAACATGCCGGATCCAGCCGGACGACAAAAAACTGACGTGTGAAAGAGGCCTAAGACAGCCTCTCACCATATGCCAAACACTTCCTTACATACCTATAACCACTCCCCACAAGGTCTGGTCACATGCACATGACCTCATCACAGGTCCTCAACAAACTCACAACCACCAGTGGGCAGTTTATGTGTGGTTAGCCAGTCCCACCCAGCTCACAAGCTAACCCTGTAAGCCACCCTAGAAAATAAACACAACTTTTATAGGACTACAAGTCCCAGAACAACATTACGTTGGCTTACAGCGCTGAGGAGCTCTGCGACACATACCTTCCATTTATCAGGGGAAACTATCAGGAGAAACCGCCAGGTGGGTACTTACCAGCGGTTTCAGCAGCCCTGATAGTGAGAGCCAGGAGCCTCTGATGGCCTGTGACCGCTGTACTCACAGTGCCCGGGAGCTGGGCAAGATGACAGCAAGACAGCAGAGCTGGAGTGAGCAAAACACTGGGTGGTGAGGGTACTGACAGGACCTGTGGTCACGTGATCACAGGGGGCGGGGCTTATCGTCCTGCAGCTGGAGATGTGTGCAGGATGCTACAGGGACCCTGAGCAGAGGAGAAGGGAAAGGTGGTCACCGGACACCAGGGAAAGAACGGGGCACCAGAGGGAGACGAAATCCAAGACAAGCCGAGGTCAGTAACAAGAGAGGCAACGAGGTACACAAGGAGCAGGCTAATCAAGTATAGTCAGGGACGTGGCAGGAGTCAGAAAACCAGAGAAGCATATACACAGTACAGAATCGACAGGCAAAATCACAACGGGGAAACAGAACCGAGACAGAACCAAGCAAGCAAGCAAACTAGAACACAGGCACAAGGCACAGGCAAACAGAGGTTAACACTCTCAGCCAAGGGTGTTGTGAATACTTTGGAGGCGACTTCTGAGCTGGAGCTCCCTCCGGTGGTTGCTGAGGGTAATGAACTAATTGCTGAATGGCCTTCAGCTGGCTCTGAATGGTCTGATATAAGTGACCCGAACTCCCTTCAGCCTTGCCGGTAATCAATTGTTCTTCCTGGTCTTGCTTGGAGCTCAGCTTGCTTTCCTGCTCTCATTCAGATAAGTGATTAGCTGTTTTTTTTTCTTCTGGTTGGATTTTCTTTGCCTGGTATGCTGCTTGCAGTGGACTTCAGCCTGGTCCCCTTTTGGGGTCTGGCACTGCAATTGTACTCATTTTGTATTTGCACTTTAGCTCTGTTCCTTTGTCACTTTTTTTGCTGAATTGCTGTGTGTTACACCAGAGATCTGATTTAGGTGGTAGAGATCGTGTGATCTCAGGTTTTTAGTTAATCAGTAGTGTTGGTATTTTTGTCAGGGTTTTTTTGAGGTTGCAGTCAGAATTCTTTCCTTTACTTTTCTATCTAGACAGATTGGGCCCCAGCGTTTGCTCATTCTATTTTCTGTCTGTGTCCGCATTTTCTTCTTGTCTAACTGCCATTACATGTTTGGGGGCTTCCTATTTCTTTGGGGGTTCTGCTCCGGGGCAGATAGCTTTCATCTTTCTGTCTTTAGGTGTAGTTATCTCGCCGGCTGTGACAGGGCGTCTAGGATCACCGTAGGTATGCTCCACGGCTACTTCTAGTGTGGCGTACATGCATGGCATACAGCACGCAGCCCCACATGGTATACAGCACGCAGCCCCACTTGGTATACAGCATGCAGCCCTACATGGCATGGTATACAGCACGCAGCCCCACATGGTATACAGCACGCAGCCCCACATGGTAAACAGCACGCAGCCCCACATGGTATACAGCACGCAGCCCCACATGGTATACAGCACGCAGCCCCACATGGTATACAGCACGCAGCCCACATGGTATACAGCACTCAGCCCCACATGGTATACAGCACTCAGCCCCACATGGTATACAGCACTCAGCCCCACATGGTATACAGCACTCAGCCCCACATGGTATACAGCACTCAGCCCCACATGGTATACAGCACGCAGCCCCACTTGGTATACAGAACGCAGCTCCACATGGTATACAGAACGCAGCCCCACATGGTATACAGCACGCAGCCCCACATGGTATACAGAACGCAGCCCCACATAGTATACAGCACACAGCCCCACATGGTATACAGAACGCAGCCCCACATGGTATACAGCACGCAGCCCCACATGGTATACAGCACGCAGCCCACAATGGTATACAGCACTCAGCCCCACATGGTATACAGAACGCAGCCCCACATAGTATACAGCACACAGCCCCACATGGTATACAGCACACAGCCCCACTTGGTATACAGAACGCAACCCCACATGGTATACAGAACGCAGCCCCACATAGTATACAGCACACAGCCCCACATGGTATACAGCACACAGCCCCACTTGGTATACAAGAATGCAACCCCACATGGTACACAGAACGCAGCCCTACATGGTATACAGAACGCAGCCCCACATGGTATACAGCACGCAGCCCCACATGGTATACAGAACGCAGCCCCACATAGTATACAGCACACAGCCCCACATGGTATACAGAACGCAGCCCCACATGGTATACAGCACGCAGCCCCACATGGTATACAGCACGCAGCCCCACATGGTATACAGCACTCAGCCCCACATGGTATACAGAACGCAGCCCCACATAGTATACAGAACACAGCCCCACATGGTATACAGCACACAGCCCCACTTGGTATACAGAACGCAAGCCCCACATGGTATACAGAACGCAGCCCCACATGGTATACAGCACGCAGCCCCACATGGTATACAGAACGCAGCCCCACATGGTATACAGCACGCAGCCCCACATGGTATACAGCACGCAGCCCCACATGGTATACAGCACTCAGCCCCACATGGTATACAGAACGCAGCCCTACATAGTATACAGCACACAGCCCCACATGGTATGCAGCACACAGCCCCACTTGGTATACAAGAACGCAACCCCACATGGTACACAGAACGCAGCCCCACATGGTATACAGAACGCAGCCCCACATGGTATACAGCACGCAGCCCCACATGGTATACAGAACGCAGCCCCACATGGTATACAGCACGCAGCCCCACATGGTATACAGCACGCAGCCCCACATGGTATACAGCACGCAGCCCCACATGGTATACAGCACGCAGCCCCACATGGTATACAGAACACAGCCCCACATAGTATACAGCACACAGCCCCACATGGTATACAGCACACAGCCCCACTTGGTATACAGAACGCAGCCCCACATAGTATACAGCACACAGCCCCACATGGTATACAGCACACAGCCCCCCTTGGTATACAAGAACGCAACCCCACATGGTACACAGAACGCAGCCCCACATGGTATACAGAACGCAGCCCCACATGGTATACAGCACGCAGCCCCACATGGTATACAGAACGCAGCCCCACATGGTATACAGCACGCAGCCCCACATGGTATACAGCACGCAGCCCCACATGGTATACAGCACGCAGCCCCACATGGTATACAGCACGCAGCCCACATGTACCTCCCCTCCTAGAATGGCCCTGTTAGAGTTAAATTCAGTATTTCTTCTCAAGGCCTTGGGAAGCTGAGGCATAGCATAAGGGAAGATAAGAAAAGAATGTTCCTTCCTTGATAATACTCCCCCTGACCTAAAGAGATACTCTGTGCTAGGAGCGAAAATCAGGGGCTAAAGGCAAAGATGGAAAGTTTGGTTAGAAAACAGTATGTTACGTGCTTTAATGATAAGTTGTATTAACTGCCATATATGGTAATTCCGCTTCCTGCTTCAGGGGTGTATATAAGCCCCTTCATTAGCAATAAAGAGTAGATTCTATTGACGCACCCTTTGGTTTGTGTCTTATTCTCTCTGGTACCACATTCGGAGGAGGAAAGGGTTAACAAGATAACAGCGACGACAACTGGCGCCCGAACAGGGACCTGAGTTATTCTATTCTGAGGAAGCCTGACCGGTCCGGAGACGTGGGATGAGCGGAGCCTTCTGTTGGTGATATACATACAGCGCTGGGGTAAGAATACTTATTATATTCTACCTAAAATCTATATCACTGTATAGTGGACTCCATCCTCCCCGAGCGGTCGGCTTTCCAGGTAAATCACAGGTATTCCTGGCTCAGGTCCCTTTGAACCAGTAGACCCTCAGATTAATTGTCAGTCCTGCCTTTCCTCCTTTGAATAATGACAGTATGGATCCAATGATTGTGTTGTGGTTTTGTCTTGGTGTCTGTGTGATTGGATTGTTCATTTGGTTGGCGTACAAATCTTGGAAAGCGAGCAGTGGAATGGTTCAGAAACCTTTGTGGCCCATTGTCTAAGTGACGCAACTGTCTTGGTGACAGAGTCTTGGTGACGCAATTGTCTTGGTGACAAACTTGTCTTGGTGACAAAAGAATCTCTTCTAGGTGAGGAGATATAAAATGGGGAACCAAAATGCCAAGGAAGGCATTTCTGCTAAAGATTTAGTTGTGCGCAGAGATTGTGAAAAGCAGGCATGAATGAAAACGGAGAATTGAACAGTGATAAATGGAAAAAGGTTCTTTAGCTCACATCATGGATGGTTGAGAGACAAAGGACTGTTGAAAACAGTGAACCTGTGGATGAGTGCGTGTGATTACTTAGAAGAAAAGACTGAAGAATTAGGAGACGGACGTTACAGACTGACAAAAACAGGGATGACTGATTTACCCTCCTGTCTGCCTCCCCCCGGACAGTAGTGTTATACAGACCATGGAGCCCTACAGAGCAGTTGGCTCTAATAAAGCAACTAGACAGGATCTGCAAGCGCTTAGAAGAAGGGAAATTGGCAGATGAAGCTAGATACGATAGACTGATAGATGAGACATACAAGTGCTATGTGTGTAGGACCGGACCTGACAATGCAGAAGTCAGTGACAGCAAGCAGAGATAAGTGCTGGCAGCAGCGAGATGGCATTTTGCTTTAGACCAAGGTCACTCTACAGATAAGGAAGCTGAAGGCTGAGGGAGAGCACACTGACAAACTGCGCAGCGGCCCGACTTACCCCTCCCATCAGGCATTCAGCATAGAGACGCAGAGCCAGAGTGCAGTAGTTTTCAGATTTCTAATCACCTTTGTTGAATAGGTTTTTGGAATAGACACAGTACGTAAGAATCGAAGGGCTAGGCATGTGAATAGAAGGTCAGAGTACGTGAGAAGAAAGATAGACAAAAAAAAAAAGGAAGTGACAAAGAAAAGCTGAAAGTAAGTAGACCAGATTGGAGATCAGTTAAAGCAGAGGATCTAGCGAGAATAGCACAGGGGGCACAACATGATTTAGCGCAGGCAAAAAGAGGTAGCTTGCACATGAACCCCCTTGTCTCCTTACCCCCCCCACTCCTAATTGCACAGTGCAGGTGAACCTACCAGGGGGACATGAGGTTGAGTTCCAAGTGGACACGGGGGAAGACAATTCAGTAATTACAGAAGAGGACTGGCCATTTGGGAAAAGTGATTTCTCCCACCATGTTATAGCGACTCCTTACAACTCTCCATCTATCCTGCTCCCCGTCACTAAAAAGATTCCCCTGCAAATTCAAGGAACCACTGTACACACACACAGTTAATGGTATCACCACGGGGTCAATGTAATTTTTTAGGAAGTGATGTATTGTCTCAATTGCAAGCATATATTGAGTATCATCCTGATGGGACTGTCACTATGACACCAGGATTGAAGCCGAGCACTCTTTGTAAAATCATGTCGTTAGACGTTGCTAGTATAGAGGACACAAATGAATTTCCTTCAATGTTAGAAGGTGTGATACCGCATGATTTCTGGGCTTCAGATAAAACAGATGTGGGCAGATTAAGGGTGCAGCCAGTCATGGTCAAATTAAAGCCAGGTGCAATCCTGCCCCAACAGAGACAGTATCCTCTTAAGTTCAGCTCAAGAGTCGGCTATAGCTCAGCAGATTACAGAAACTGGTAGCAAGTGATGTTAAAACCTAGCCCCCACCTTCGGCAGCAGGCCTGCAGCTAGGTTCTTATCAGTAGCCTTAACAGAAAAAAACTCCAGCTTCCCCCTTCAACTACGAGATTTAACTCTCTATGTATTGGCTGGTACAATATATATATATATACACTTTTGTTCCAGATATCTCAGGAAGCTGCTTGGTTCACAGTTATTGATTTTGCCAATGTTATTTTTATAATATGTTGATGACTTACTGATTTGTGCCCCCTCCAGGAAACAGTGTCGCAGTGCAACAATATCACTCATGTTGTTTTTGTACCAAGCTGGATGTAAAGCGTCAAAGGATAAACTGCAATTCTGTAAATCTTCAGTTATCTTTTTGGGACATTGCATTACACCGGGGGGCTCGACATCTGACCAGCGCTCGCAAAGAAGCTGTACAGAATTTTCCTATTCCTGTTAATGTTGCCGCTTTTAGGATATTTCTAAAGGTACTGCCACACTACACAATCCCGCTAGCGATCTCGTTAGCGTCGCATACTAATGAGATCGCTAGCAGGATTGTTTCTATATCGCTAGTAGCTACCTAACTTAGCCATGTCGTTAAGGACGCTATCGCGGTTAGCGATCTCCTTAACGACTTTAGCGGTACAAAAGTACCGCTAAATCGCTAAGAAAGGGTGCTACACTTAGCGATTATACTTACCCAGCGGGAGCGCCGGCGATAAAATAGGGTCCGGAACGATTCCAGCGACGAGCGAGATCACAGCAGGATCTCAGCAGGGAGCTCGTCGCTGTAGATGCCGCACACTACAACATCGCTAACGGGATCGCTAAATAGTGACGTTTTTTAGCGATCCCGTTAGCGATGTTGTTTAGTGTGGCATACCCTTTAGACTGATTTTCTACTGCAGGCAGTGGATTCATGCTGTGTCAATCCTCATGCAGCCTCTCTATGACTGTATCACCATTGTGCCTTTTAAACTAACTCCTGAAGGTATAGACTGTTTTTATTCTATCAAAAACAGGATTGTGGCAGCTCCAGCGCTAGGAACCCCCAACTATGAACTACCATTCACCCTGTATCTCCACAAACAGCAGGGACACGCGGCAGGGGTATTGACTCAGTTACATGGTGACAATCAAAGGCCAGTAGCCTATTTCAGTGGAAGACTAGATGCAGTGGCTAGAGGTGCCCCGTCCTGTGTACGGGCATTACATGCTGTAGGACTATTGCTCCACAAATCGTCAGACATTGTTTTTCATCATCCATTGACAGTACTTACACCTCATGATGTATATACCATACTGAACCAGGTGCAACCGGCACACCTTTCAGCTGCACGTCACCTTCGATTGCAATGTGCACTTTTAATGCCTCCAAATGTTTCTTTGCAGAGATGTACCACACTTAATCCTGCACATTGTTACCTCTCTCGGATCTAAAGGAGGGGTCAGGTACGGTATTGTACAAAGAAAATCCAAGAGAGGAGATTCCTCATGATTGTGTTCAGCTTATGGCACAGGAAACAGCAGGCCTACCCACAGTGTTTGAAACTGAAAGACTTAATGCTGATTTTGAATTTTTTGTAGATGGATCTCGCCACCAAGATGACTCAGGTACCTTCCACACCGGGTATGCCATCGTCTCCCTGAATGCAGTGATCAAAGCAGAACCAATGCTCCCACATCAGTCGGCCCAGGAGGCTGAACTTAAGGCTCTGACCGAGGCCTGTAAGATAGCTGAAGGTAGAATTGTTAACATCTACACAGATTCTAGATACGCATTCGGTATAGCTCATGATTTTGGTCCAATTTGGAAATCTAGAGGATTCCTGACGGCAGCAGGACATCCCATTAAAAATGCTGACGCAGTCCAGCAGTTAATTGATGCATTACAATTACCAAAAGAGGTAGCTGTCATAAAAGTTAAAGCACATACCAGACGCACTGATCAGGTGAGTAAAGGAAACGCAATGGCCGATGCAGCAGCAAAAACAGCAGCCAGTAGACCACTCCAAGGGTAACGATGCACCAGGTAAGCGCTCCCAAAAATCCCTTTGTGTCGGAGGATGCCTTATCCCAGATGCAGGCTCAGGTGCGCCAGGAGGAAGTAGAAAAGTGGCAAAAAGAAGGTGCATGTCTGAATGAAGCAAATGGGGTATGGGGAAGAGGGATGCGTCGATGCCTTCCAAGGGCGTTGTACCCTGCGGTCGCCCAGATGTTACATGGGCCAACCCACCAGTCCAAAACTGCTGTAATGAGCGTGATGCAGAACCATTGGGTGGCACCAGGTTTTTCCACCTGTATAGAAGGTTTGATCCAGGGATGTATGGTATGTGCTACACATAATCAGGGAAGGGTAGTCAAGACACCACCCAAACACACCCCTCGGCCCCTCTATCCTTTCCAGAGACTGCAGATTGATTATATTCAGCTGCCAAAATCAGGATCATGGGAGTACGTGTTGGTGTGTTTTGATTTATTCTCAGGTTGGCCGGAGGCTTTCCCGATTGCCAAGGCTACGGCTGCGGCAACCGCAAAGAAGCTGCTTGCGGAGGTGGTGTGCAGGTATGGAGTACCAGAGGTGATCGAAAGTGACAGAGGTACACATTTCACAGGTGAAATAATGAATGAAGTCTTGACAGCTCTGGGAATTCAACAAGCTTTTCATACCCATATCATCCACAAAGCAGTGGAAAAGTAGAAAGACTAAATGGGACATTGAAGTTAAAAATCCAAAAGGCCATGGCTGAAACAGGGAAATCTTGTCCTGAATGTTTACCATTAGCCCTATACTCAGTAAGGTACACTCCAAATAGAAAAACTGGACTTTCTCCGTATGAAGTACTATTTGGCAAAGTGCCTAGCTTAGGATGTTTCTTTCCCCAAGCACTGGAAATGAGTAACCATGTATTAAGCTCATATGTAAGGGATTTGCATAAAAGACTCAAAAAAGTACATGATAATGTCTTCAGTTCTCTTCCAGATCCGAACCAGGATCCTGGGAGTCACAGCTTGCAGCCCGGAGACTGGGTAGTCATTAAAAGACACGTGAGAAAGAGTCTGGATCCGAGATTTGATGGACCTTTTCAAGTTCTACTGACGACAAGTACCGCAGTCAAGCTACAAGGCAAGGAAACTTGGATCCACGCATCGCATTTTAAGAAGATCCTTGGAGAGCCTCCAGAAGAGGAATGATGCTACTAATGACATTTGCTTGCATCCTTGCAGTAACGGATGCTTGGAACAGACTTAGCCGAGTAGATGGAGATGATAACAGATTCATTAGACACCACTTAGCTTTAGTGGATGGACTGAAAGAACAAAACCAAAATGTTGCAAACTGTTGGATTTGTACACATGCGCCGGTGACATCCGCCAGTCTACCATTTCTTGCAGTCCCAGTCTCGTGGGAAGAAATTAACTCTTGGGGTAACTGTGCAGACACATTAAGCAACAATGCCACTCAAAAACTTTGGAACACTACGGTAGGAATACCGGTAGTGGGTTGGACTGATTTTCCATGGTGGCAGGGAAATCTAACAGGGCAGATAATTCCAAGACTGTATCTATCTTTTAAAGGTGGGGCATGGGTACCCAGAAATAGAACTAGTATAACATCTTTGGGAGAAATACCGACACAGGGGTTAAAGATAAGTTTTGGGGTCACTACAGGAAGCTTAGATGCTTTCAAACCCTCCCTATTAGAACGATATCTACACACTGATAAATGGGAAAATAATGTTTTCTTTGAGAATGGAAATGATGAAACTTGTGCTAACAAACCAGGTAACCTGAGGTGTAATACAGATGAAGGGTATCAGAAGAATACTCCCACCTACCGCAGGATACTGCTCCCCACTAGGACAAAAGCCCGGATGGTGCATGATGAGTAATATTTCAAAGTTTATAGATTTGGCACACCGATTAGTATTACAGCATTCAGCTATATGGAACCTTCCACCATCAATGTATTGGGTATGTGGGGACAAGGCATTTAAGTGGCTTCCAGTAGGAGTCACCGGGAAATGCACCCTAGCTAGATTGACACCAGCCACCTATCTCATTACTCCAGATAGATTAGATCCATTGTCTATTCCAAAACATACACTACATAAACGATCTGCAGACAATAGACCTCGCCCGAATGGGAGACCACATATAGTGGAGATGGGGATGGCAAATAAATTTTTCAGTGCATTATTTATCTACCCTATGATAACTCAGACGTGGGATAAGTTGGTAGAATCCACAGATTACCTAGATGATCAAATATGGGATATATTAGATATCCTCAATGGGTCCCTTGCAGTACAGAACCAGCTAATTATTGTTACTAACCAACATACCCTCGTGTTAGATTACCTGACTGCAGCTCAAGGAGGGATGTGCCAGATTATTGGACCTGCATGTTGCCATTATATTGATAATTCTAGTGTTTTAACCCTTAAACATAAGCTAGAGGATGTCATAAAGTTAAGGAAACTATATGATGAGGCAAATCTGAAGAATCAAGATTCATGGTGGGCAAATACTTTCTCCTTTCTTAACCCCGCAAATTGGTTCAAAGGCATAGGGGGATGGCTGACTGGGATAATACAAGCTGGCCTACAGGTTTTATTGATATGTCTTGCTATCTATTTAGTTTTTAAAATTTGTTTGATGTGTATTAGACGATGTACTAGGACAAAGAGGAGATATGAAGATGTGTATTGATCAAATGAAGGAAAAAAAGGAGGGGATGTTAGAGTTAAATTCAGTATTTCTTCTCAAGGCCTTGGGAAGCTGAGGCATAGCAGAATGGAAGATAAGAAAAGAATGTTCCCTCCTTGATAATACTCCCCCTGACCTAAAGAGATACTCTGTGCTAGGAGCGAAAATCAGGGGCTAAAGGCAAAGATGGAAAGTTTGGTTAGAAAACAGTATGTTACGTGCTTTAATGATAAGTTGTATTAACTGCCATATATGGTAATTCCGCTTCCTGCTTCAGGGGTGTATATAAGCCCCTTCATTAGCAATAAACAGTAGAGTCTATTGACGCACCCTTTGGTTTGTGTCTTATTCTCTCTGGTACCACATTCCGAGGAGGAAAGGGTTAACAAGATAACAGCGACGACAGCCCCCATAGTCCAGTACTCACTGTTACATTAAAAAAAAAAAAAAAAAACACACTCCTCACCTCTCCTCATGCCCACGCTGCTCCAGGCTGTCTCCTGGCTCAGCCAGCAATGCCTGGTACACAGTGAGTGTGTGATGACGTCATCGCGCACCCGCTGTGTCAGCAGAGCGGGGAATGATGCTAGAGGGAGAATCAGCTGACGCTCTCTCCTCCATCATTGCTTTGAACTGTACCAGCGTCTATGACGCCGGTATAGTTCAAAACGGCGGCGGGGGGGAGACGGCGTTGGGGGCAGGCGGGCCCCCGCCTCTCGTGCCCCATAACGGCTGTGTGATGTGCCGCTAGCTGGGGGCCCCTGGGGGAGCGGGGGCCCTAGGCAGCTGCCTGGTCTGCCTGCCCCTAACGCTGGCCCTGCTCATACACACACACACACAATGCTGTGCCCTCGTGGACTACTAACACCATGGCCCATTCCCTATACACAGCAAAAGTGTCAGATCATTAATCTTCAGCAGCTCAGCTCCTGCTCCTGAGCGGAGCACTGCTCACCATTCTTCACGCCGGCCGCCGCGTCTCCGCCTCTTCTGCTGCGCTCCGCGCTGCCAGCAGCAGCAGTGTGGTGAGGTCGCAGCATGAAGACGTCATCACTCTGCTGCACACTAGGCCGCGGTGCTCTGCTCTGCTCTCAGTGCCGGATTATGGATAGCATGCATTCAAATGTATTCGCGTCTCAAAGACATGAATACATGTGGATGCATGATGCAAGATTAGGAAGGAGTCTGCCAGGCAGCCCGGCCGCAAATGAAAGTACAGTGGCGGTCCTCCGGCAGCCCTGAACAGCCGCCTGGGGACCGGCCTGGGGAGAAAATGCATCCCTGCCACCCGGTCCAGCCCGCCACTACCTGCAGCACTGAGAAGAAGCCGTGTGTTGCTTTGTGGTTATTTTTTGCCACAATGTTCCAAAATATAGGTAAAATCAATGAATTTTTAAAGCAATTTTGGAAAATCCAGACAAAAACTGCATTTTTATGACTATTTCACAAAATTGCATAAAAAAACACATTATGACTACATTGTGCAATCAAAAGGCTGTAGTGGTTCCCTTGACTGCATGATTCTTGTGCAGGTAGGCACATAGGCTACATTATTGCAGGTCAATAATATAATGCTGAAAGAGTATTGTAACATTTCACAGGATTTGTGTAATACAGTGCAATGCTGCCATTCTCTTTCTCTTATTTTCTTTTTCAAAATATTCTTTTCAGTTGATGCATTAGCCTTTAGTAAGCCGAATGGATTGTTTGCTGTTATTATTTTCTAAAGCATTTCATATTTTTTACACATTGAAAGCTTACTTGTGTATGCCACTGTTTCCTTTTAATCTTTTCATTTTAACTTGTTTAGAAAAGCATCTTTTATTTTACTGGTGATAACAGAAACATTAGCCGTGTACCTGAATGAGATAAAAAATGTGTGTCAACAAAATGTCAGAGACATCACTTCATGGAATCTGTGTTTTTATAGCAAAATAAAGAACTCCAAAGACCAAAGAATATTATATGTAAGATATTATTTGATATATACAGTAGAAGGAGGCAAGAAAAGGTGGAATTGTGATATAAGGTCATCATGACATTCTTCTTGGGTGCTTCGTCTTTAGATGCTTTCTTAAGTTTAAGAAATGAATAGAAAGATACCCTACATTCTGATTATTTATTTTATTCAATCTACAGTTACATAATTTTGATAATTTCAGGCAACAACTAAAAGTTCATGATGTGAGACATGAGCCTCCAAAGTCTCTTACTGTTACAGACACCACATGTTGTTTTCTATAGGTCATAGCTAAAGCCAGACTGGCCATGACAGCAGAACAGCATGAGCTGCCCAGGACTCAGCATTGGAAATCGTGGCTCTCACTGCCCACCAATGGCATATACGGTTATTGCTAAGGCCACTAATTGAAAAACAGATAAGGAGGGTTTTTGATATTTTATATCTGTTGCTGATTTTTCTGAAGGTTGGATAGCTCCTTTAACATACAGCTGATGTGAAGGTAATTGTGTCAGTCAGGGGCGGACATAACATTGGTGCAACCTGTGCAGCCGCACAGGGGCCCAAGAGGTGAGGGTGCCCATTTATACCTCCAAAGCAGGTGCAATTTTGCATTTTTAGGAGATCTTGGGCTGCAAAGGGCCCATGTATTGTTCTTGCACAGGGGCCCTTTTCTGACTTTTTCCACAAGTGGAGTCAGTGTATTATCAAAGAATTTCTGTGAACCAGTGGTGGGCTGGGCCGGGTGGCAGGGATGCATTTTCCCCCCCGACCGGTCCCCAGGCGGCTGTTCAGGACCGCTGGTCTGAGAGCAGAGCATCGCGCTAGCCTAGCGTGCAGCAGAGTGATGAGGTCATCATGCTGCGACCTCGTCACACTGCTGCTGCTGGCAACGTGGAGCGCAGCAGAAGAGGCGGAGACGCGGCGGCCAGCGGGAAGAATGGTGAGCAGCGCTCCGCTCAGGAGCAGGAGCTGCTGAAGATTAATGATCTGACACTTTTGCTGTGTATAGGGAATGGGCCATGGTGTTAGTAGTCCACGAGGGCACAGCATTGTGTGTGTGTGTGTGAGTGTGTGTGTGTATGTATGTGTGTGTGTATGTATGTGTGAGTATATAAATGTGTGTATGAGTGTGTATGTATGTGGGTCTGTGTGTATGTAAGTGTCTGTGTGTGTATGTGTGTATGCATGTGTGAAAGTATATGTGTGAGTGTATATGTGTGTGTGTATGTATGTGTGAGTGTATGTATGTGTGTATATGTGAGTGTATATATGTGTGTGTATGTATGTGGTCTGTGTGTATGTATGTGTGTGTATGAGTGTGTATATATGTGTGGATGTGTGTGTGTATGGGCTCATACCCACATGCGAGAAACTCGGACGTGTCTTGCACGTCAATACGCGGCACTGCTGCCGGCACTCGGATCGGAGCATTCAGCTGCATAGAAATACATGTTGTTGTTGGCCGGTGTTCCGCAGCCCCTGTCCTCACAGGGCATGTTTTTAAATTTTTGTGTGTTTTTTAAATGTTTTTAATATATGTGTGTAGCTTACATATAGTCTAATAACATTTTATATATTTTTTATGGTGATCCTTCCTGAATGCATGACGGTCTATTCTCTCCTTTTCTCATTGATCTTCAATGACATGTGTGGCGGGTTGAACCCATTTACTAATTTTTTGATGGTGCCCTCCTATCTTGGGTTCTCTACTAATACTGACCGTGGGAACATACCCTAAGGCCGGCGTCACACACAACTACAAAAAATCGGTCCGTTTTAGTCGGTCGATTGTCGGATCAAAATGCAAACATCACACATCCTTCTGTCATCCGATTTTCCTTCAAAGATGCGATTTAGTCGCATGTGTGTGTACCTTGTAACATCCGATTGTCATCCGACTTGCGAGAATTTCTTGCAGGCTTGCAAAACTGACATATAATGGATCCAAAAGAATAGTATTTCAATCACAAAAGAAAGAATAGATATATACACATAGAACACATATATATATATATATATATATATATATATATACATGTCATTGTGACATATATATATATATATATATACATATATTATAGTTCCTAGACTTCTACATACTGTAATAGCCGCTAATTCAATTGCCGGCTTTTGTGAAATCACAGAAGCCGACATGAAATGATACATTGTTTCCACACAGTTAACCATGTCATTTCCTGTATTTTGATATTTGTTTAGAACTTACAATTACATGAGTGTATTTGTGCAAAATTTCAGACATGTAGGGGTTAATTAAAGGTGTAAATTCGTTGAAAAAAAATGCATGGGCTCCCGCTGTATTTTCTCCACCAGACAGACAAAGCAAGCGAGTGGGGGCAGATAATAATAGCCTAGGGAGGGTACATTTTTTTTGTGCCCCCCCCTGGCTACTAACATCTGCCCCCAGACACCCCAGAAAGGGCAAATCTATAATTAGATTCGCCCTTTCTGGCACTTTGCCCGTCTATTCCCATTGCCCTGTAGCGGTGGCGAATGGGTTAATAATGTCACCTTAATGTCACCTTAGTATTGAAAGGTGACCTTAAGGCAGGTTAATAATTGAGAGCTGTCAATTAGACAACTATCAATTATTAATCCTATTTTATGATAGAAAAATCAAACACACACAGTTTAATAAAAAAGAAGTTTAATGAAATAATCACACAGTTTTTGACCATATTTTATTTTCCTGCTAAAACCATTTCCTGTAATAAAAATAAAATAAAAAAGCAAAATGATTCTTACCAATCCGATGTACAGTCAGGTCCCACGGTGTAATCCATCAGAAAGGGTTAACAGGTTACAGGTCGCAGAGAGCTAATAATGCTGTCTCAGACCTGTATTCCCCTGAATGAATCAGTTACTCTCCCAGCGAAAGGAGAGGAATAGATTCATGAATGGAGCTTAATTGATTTATTGCCACTTTCACTTCAGTGACCTGACCTAACGTGAAAGTGGGATACAATCAATTAAGCTTCATTCATTAATTACATCCTCTCCTGTCGGCAGGAGATAAGCTCATTCATTCAGGAGCTATCAGATGAGCACGCAGGATTACTTGCGCTGCTTATCTGATTGCTAGTTAACCCTTTGTGAAGGATTACATCGTGGGACGGGACAGATTGCCAGATAGGTAAGAATAATGTTGTTTTATTATTTTATATTTATTTTAGAAGAACAAGGGCTTTGAACGGATTAAGAGTGAAAGAAAAGATGGTCAAAAATATGTGTTTTTATTTCATTAAAATTATTTATTCTTAAAGTGTGTTTGTGTTTTTTTATTTACTTCAATAGGATTAATAATTGATAGTTGTCTAATTGACAGCTCTCAATTATTAACCTGCCTTAAGGTCACCTTTCAATTACTAAGGTGACATTAAGGTGAATTATTAACCCATTCGCCACCGCTACAGGGCAATGGGAATAGACGGGCAAAGTGCCAGAAAGGGCGAATCTAATTATAGATTTGCCCTTTCTGGGGTGTCTGGGGGCAGATGTTAGTAGCCAGGGGGGGCACAAAAAAAATGTACCCTCCCTAGGCTGTTATCTGCCCCCACTCGCTTGCTTTGTCTGTCTGGTGGAGAAAATACAGCGGGAGCCCACGCATTTTTTTTCAACGAATTTACACCTTTAATTAACCCCTACATGTCTGAAATTTTGCACAAATACACTCATGTAATTGTAAGTTCTAAACAAATATCAAAATACAGGAAATGACATGGTTAACTGTGTGGAAACAATGTATCATTTCATGTCGGCTTCTGTGATTTCACAAAAGCCGGCAATTGAATTAGCGGCTATTACAGTATGTAGAAGTCTAGGAACAATAAATATATATATATATATACATGTCACAATTACATATATATATATATATGTATTCTATGTGTGTATATCTATTCTTTCTATTCTTTATTAAAGCTGTCAGTGTGATTTTACAGTATAGCCGGGGATGAATTGCCGGCTTTTCTAAAGGACACCGATGCGATTTAATCGCAAGTCACACATGCGGTCCGTTTGTAATCAGATTTTTCATCGCTCCCATAGACTTGCATTGGCGATAGTCGACCCACAATCGGTGACAATCGCAGCATGCTGCGATTGCACACGGACGTTTAAAACGGACCACAAAAAATCTGATACTGGGAGCTGCTCCATAGATTAACATAGGGCAGACTGCAATACGATTTTTCATCGTATTGCAGTCGTCCGATTCTGTCGCCAGTGTGACACCGGCCTAAGTGTTCAGACGGGCCGTGTGGAGGGAGGGACATTATAGAGACTACGGACAGAATGTGGGGACATTATGGAGATGAACATTATGGAGAGGGACGGTGTAGGCGGGATATTATGGGGAGGGGTGGTGTAGGGGGAATATTATGGAGAGGGGCGGTGTAGGAGGTATATTATGGGGAGGGGCAGTGTATGGGGTATACTATGTGGAGGTGTGGTGTAGGGGGTATATTATGGAGAGGGGCGGTGTAGGAGGTATATTATGGGGAGGGGCAGTGTATGGGGTATACTATGTGGTGGTGTGGTGTAGGGGGTATATTATGGAGAGGGGCGGTGTAGGAGGTATATTATGGGGAGGGGCTGTGTATGGGGTATACTATGTGGAGGTGTGGTGTAAGGGGTATATTATGGAGAAGGGTGGTGTGGGAGGGATATTATGGAGAGAGACAGGTGGGATTTTTTTGTGCAGGAAGCACATTCTGGGCAATTATTTAGTCAGGGCACAGCATGGTAGATATTTATATTTTGTTGGCAGTATATTGATACTTTTTATTTTTAAGGGCACCGTGTCAGCAAATGCTGCTGAAGATGGAAAAAAGAGGGAAGTTTGCAGATACTAGCTGTGGGCATGAAATCTCATCATGGCGCCTGTACTACATGAAGACAAAAGGGACAGAATGACTCAAATCAAGTATGATGTCATCTCTAAGGTACCAGGATGTAAATGTTTGTAATACTGACTACATCTCATAAGTAGTGTGGTCGCTGTTTGATCCACAGTCTAATGATGAAGGTAACAACAACTCCCAGTATCTCCTTACCATAGTTAAGGACATACTGGGAGGTACATGTTCATGTCATACAAGTGTATCATGGGGCTGATCTAACACTGAAATTGACCACTGTAATAAGCGTGGTGCTGCGTTCATCTAGTGACGGTGGTTCTGACCCTGTGTTCATTTACTGACGGTGGTTCTAATGTATTGATTTACTGACGGTGGTTCTCACCCTGCGTTCATCTACTGATGGTGGTTCTGTCCCTGCATTCATCTACTGATGGTGGTTCCGTCCCTGCATTCATCTACTGATGGTGGTTCTGTCCCTGCATTCATCTACTGATGGTGGTTCTGTCCCTGCATTTATCTACTGAAGATGATTCTGTCCCTGCATTCATCTACAGATGGGAGTTCTGTCCCTGCATTCGTCCACTGATGGTGGTTCTGTCCCTGCATTCATCTACAGATGGGAGTTCTGTCCCTGCATTCGTCCACTGATGGTGGTTCTGTCCCTGCATTCATCTACTGATGGTGGTTCTGTCCCTGCATTCATCTACTGATGGTGGTTCTGACCCTGCATTCATCTACTGATGGTGGTTCTGTCCCTGCATTCATCTACTGATGGTGGTTCTGTCCCTGCATTCATCTACTGATGGTGGTTCTGTCCCTGCATTTATCTACTGATGGTGGTTCTGCCACTGCATTCATCTACTGATGGTGGTTCTGACCCTGCATTCATCTACTGATGGTGGTTCTGTCCCTGCATTCATCTACTTATGGTGGTTCTGCCGCTGCATTCATCTACTGATGGTGGTTCTGTCCCTGCATGTTGTGAATGGGTTTGAGATGAGTTCTGAGCAGAGGCTCCCTCTGGTGGTTACAAGCGGTACTAGTGAGGATTGGGAATCAGGTGTTACTGATTGGTCTTATTTAAGGGAATCATTTTCCCATCAGGGTTGCCGGTGATCAATTGTTCTGGTCTGAATCCTTCTTTCCAGTTTCCCTTGTAGCCTGCTGTGTCGTGTCTGCATCTCCTCCTATCAGATAAGACAATTTCTTATTTTGTGTTTTTGCTATATTTTTGCATTTTGTCCTGCACTTCTGTGGGGGCCTTCAGGGTCCCCTCCGGGGGCTTTTGCCCTCTCAGTTTAGTCCAGCCACTGTGTTTTGTACTTTTGCTTTTTCCAGTTTTTTCAGTGGCTGCTGTTTTTGTTACACCAGAGAACTAATTTAGGTGGTAGAGGTCGTGTGATCTCAGGTGATTTTGAAATTAGTAGAGTTGGTGTTTTTTCAGTGTTTTCTGGGATTGCAGTAAGTACCCTTCCTATCCTTTTCTATTTAGATAGTTTGGGCCCCAGCGTTTGCTCATACTATTTTCTTTCTGTGTCAGTATTTCCTCTTGTCTAACCGCCATTACATGTTTGGGGGCTTTCTGTTATCTTTGGGGTTCTGCTCCGGGGCAGATAGCTTTCCTATTTCTATCTTTAGGTATAGTTAGTTTCTCAGGCTGTGACGAGGCGTCTAGGACCAACGTAGGAACGCTCCACGGCTGCCTCTAGTTGTGGTGGTTAGTCAGGGTACTGCAATCCCATAGATTCCAACTGCTCTGGTGTATTTCCTTTTTTACCTGCACTCCTCAGCTACCGAAACATAACAGTATCACCGGCCATAAAAATTGTATGGTACTCACAGAAGGGAAAAAATATTTTGAAGGAAGAAAAGTTGTCAGAGATATTTTTCTGTTTGTTGCATTTTTTTTTTCCTCTGTATCTCTGGGTGCTGGGGAGGATCTTTTCTCCCAATGGAGTTTGCACAGTTGTCTGGCCGTGTGGATCAGCTTGCCACTGAGGTTCAGAGTATTGCTGCATATCTTGCTAGGTTGCCTGTTGTGGAACCTAGGATCCCCATGCCAGATTTGTTTTTAGGGGATCGAGCTAAGTTTCAGAATTTCAAAAATAACTGTAAATTGTTTTTTGCCTTAAAATCTAAGTCCTCAGGAAACGCAGCGCAGCAGGTTCAAATTGTCATCTCTCTCCTGCGCGGCGATCCTCAGGATTGGGCTTTTTCCCTGATACCTGGGGATCCTGTTTTGAGTGATGTTGATGCATTTTTTCAGGCTTTGGGGTTATTGTACGATGAGCCTAATGTCACTGATCAAGCTGAAAAAGCCTTGTTGGCATTAAATCAGGGGCTTGATGACGCTGAGTTATACTGTCAGAAATTCCGTAGGTGGGCAGTCCTGACCAAATGGAATGACGACGCTTTGGCGGCCCTTTTCCGTAAGGGTCTGTCAGATAATGTAAAGGATGTTATGGTGGGATTCCTGTCCCCTCTGGTCTCAATGATTCTATGTCATTAGCGATTCAAATTGACAGACGTTTGCGTGAGCGGAGAAGTATGCGTGGAGTGGTGTTGCCTTGTGAGCCAGCTGCTGAGCCCATGCAGTGTGATGGAGTGGTGTCTGGGGCACAGCGTCATGAGTTTCGAAAGCGCAATGGGTTATGTTTCTACTGTGGTGATGCCTCTCATGCTATTTCAGTCTGCCCTAAGCGGGGAAGACGTTTTGCACGCTCAGTTGTCTTGGGTAGTGTTCAGACTAAGTTTTTATTAACTGTTACTCTGATATGCTCTCTGTCCTCATTTTCTGCTCAGGCTTTCGTTGATTCTGGAGCAGCTATTAACCTGATGGATTATGATTTTGCTAAACGTTGTGGATTTCCCTTGATACCCCTACAGAAGTCTATTCCCCTACTGGGGATCGATTCTACCCCTTTGGCTGAGAATAAACCCCAGTTTTCTACTCAGGTGATAATGAGGGTTGAACCTGATCACCAGGAGTGCTGCAAATTTTTGGTTCTATATAATCTGCATGACATTATCGTGCTGGGTTTCCCTTGGTTACAGTCTCATAATCCTGTTTTGGATTGGAAATCTGTGTCTGTAACCAGTTGGGGCTGCCAATGTGTTAATACCAACACTCCTGTTTTTTCTGCCTCCCCCCAGGCTGAGGATGTTCCTGACTTTTTGTTTGATTTTTCTGATGTGTTTAGCGAAAGTAAATCTGCATCCTTACCTCCCCATAGGAGCTATGACTGCGCTATTGAATTAGTGCCAGGTAGTAAATTCCCTAAAGGTTGCCTTTTTAACTTGTCTGTACCTGAACATGACGCTATGCGGTCTTATATCAAGGAATCATTGGAGAAGGGTCATATCAGACCATCCTCTTCACCCTTAGGTGCCGGTTTTTTCTTTGTGGCCAAAAAAGATGGTTCATTAAGGCCGTGTATTGATTATCGTCTCTTGAACAATATTACTGTGAAATATCAATACCCGTTACCCTTGATTTCTGACCTGTTTTCCAGGGTGAAAAACGCTACTTGGTTTACCAAGCTTGACCTCAGTGGGGCGTATAACCTTATTCGCATTAAGCACGGGGATGAATGGAAGACGGCATTTAACACCCCTGAAGGGCATTTTGAGTACCTTGTGATGCCCTTTGGGCTCACTAATGCTCCTTCCGTCTTCCAGTCCTTCATGAATGACATTTTCAGGGATTTTGTGGACAAGTTTCTGATTGTTTTTTGGATGATATCTTGATTTTTTCTAATGACTGGGACTCTCATGTGAAACATGTTCGAACTGTATTCCAGATTTTGAGAGAGAATGCTCTGTATGTGAAGGGATCAAAGTGTCTTTTTGGCGTACAGAAGATCTCATTTCTGGGATTCATTTTGTCCCCATCTGTTATTGAAATGGACCCGGTCAAGGTTCAGGCCATCTGTGATTGGGTCCAACCTACTTCATTAAAGGCTCTTCAGAGATTTTTGGGTTTTGCCAATTTTTATCGTAAATTTATTGGTAATTTCTCGGTTATTGTTAAACCATTAACTGATTTGACCAGAAAGGGTTCTGATGTGGTGAATTGGCCTCCTGAGGCAGTCTCTGCGTTTCAGGAACTTAAGCAGAGATTCACTTCTGCTCCTGTTCTACGGCAGCCTGATGTTTCTCTGCCATTTCAGGTGGAGGTTGATGCCTCTGAAATTGGGGCAGGTGCCGTTTTGTCCCAAAAAGATCCAGAGACCTCTAAAAGTAACCCTTGTGCCTTTTTCTCTCGAAAATTTTCTCCTACTGAACGTAATTATGACGTGGGTAATCGGGAGTTATTGGCCATGAAGTGGGCTTTTGAAGAGTGGAGACATTGGCTGGAGGAGCCAAACATCAGGTGGTGGTCCTTACGGACCATAAGAATCTGGTCTATCTGGAATCTGCCAAGCGACTCAATCCTAGACAGGCCAGGTGGGCCTTGTTTTTCACACGTTTTAATTTTGTGGTTTCCTTTCTTCCTGGCACTAAGAATGTTAAGGCGGATGCCCTCTCGAGGAGTTTCCTTGCGGACTCTCCTGAGCTATCTGATCCCTCTGTTATTTTGAAGGAGGGTGTAGTTCTTTCCGCCATCTCGCCCAATTTGAGACTTGCTCTGGAGGGGTGTCAGGAGGATAGGCCCGAGCGCTGCCCTGTTGGAAAATTGTTTGTCCCGGACCAATGGAAAAAGAGTGTGATGTCTGAGATTCATTGTTCCGCATTGGCTGGGCATCCCGGAATTTTTGGTACCAGAGACTTGGTTAGTCGGTCCTTTTGGTGGCCTACCTTGTCTCGCGATGTCAGGGAATTTGTGCAGTCCTGCGGGACTTGCTCTCGCTCCAAGCCTTGCTCTCGCTCTAGTGGTTTGTTGATGCCATTGCCTGTGCCCAAGAGACCATGGACCCATATCTCTATGGATTTCATTTCCGATCTTCCTGTTTCTCAGAGAATGACCACCATCTGGGTAATTTGTGATAGGTTTTCCAAAATGATACATCTTGTGCCATTACCTAAGTTGCCTTCCTCCTCTGAATTGGTGCCGTTGTTCCTTCAGCACGTAGTTCGTTTACACGGCATTCCTGAGAACATTGTGTCTGACAGAGGAGTCCAGTTTGTTTCCAGATTTTGGAGGACTTTTTGTTCTAAACTGGGTGTTCAATTGTCTTTCTCCTCGGCATTTCATCCTCAGACCAATGGTCAAACTGAGAGAACAAACCAGACATTGGAGACTTATCTAAGATGCTTTGTGTCTGCTGATCAGGATGACTGGGTCTCTTTTTTGCCTTTGGCTGAGTTTGCTCTTAATAATAGGGCTAGCTCTGCCACTTTGATGTCTCCGTTTTTCTGTAATTCTGGGTTTCACCCTCGATTTTCTTCAGGACAGACGGAGGCTTCTGTCTGTCCAGGTGTTGACTCTGTTGTTGAGCGTATGCAGCAGATTTGGGACCAGGTAGTGGAGAGGTTGTCCCTCTCTCAGGAGAAGGCCCAGCGGTTTGCTAACCGGCATAGGACTGATGGTCCTCGGTTTAAAGTGGGGGACTTGGTCTGGTTGTCCTCAAAGAATATTCCTATGAGAGTAGCATCTCCTAAATTTAAGCCTAGGTTCATTGGACCTTATAAGATCATGGAGATTCTTAATCCTGTTTCTTTTCGTTTGCTTCTTCCAGGGACATTTAAGATCCATAACGTGTTCCACAAGTCCTTGTTGAAGAGGTTTGTTGAGCCAGTGGTTCCTGCTGCTGTGCCTCCTGACCCTGTTTTGGTTGAGGGCAATCTGGAGTATGTGGTTGAGAAAATATTGGATTCTCGTTTTTCTAGACGAAGACTCCAGTATTTGGTTAAATGGAGAGGTTATGGTCAGGAAGATAATTCTTGGGTGTTTGCTTCGGACATCCATGCTAGGAGACTTATCCGTGCGTATCATAGAACTCATCCTGACCGTCCTGGTTGCTCAAATGAGGGTTCGGTGACCCCTCCTCAAGGGGGGGGTACTGTTGTGAATGGGTTTGAGATGAGTTCTGAGCAGAGGCTCCCTCTGGTGGTTACAAGCGGTACTAGTGAGGATTGGGAATCAGGTGTTACTGATTGGTCTTATTTAAGGGAATCATTTTCCCATCAGGGTTGCCGGTGATCAATTGTTCTGGTCTGAATCCTTCTTTCCAGTTTCCCTTGTAGCCTGCTGTGTCGTGTCTGCATCTCCTCCTATCAGATAAGACAATTTCTTATTTTGTGTTTTTGCTATATTTTTGCATTTTGTCCTGCACTTCTGTGGGGGCCTTCAGGGTCCCCTCCGGGGGCTTTTGCCCTCTCAGTTTAGTCCAGCCACTGTGTTTTGTACTTTTGCTTTTTCCAGTTTTTTCAGTGGCTGCTGTTTTTGTTACACCAGAGAACTAATTTAGGTGGTAGAGGTCGTGTGATCTCAGGTGATTTTGAAATTAGTAGAGTTGGTGTTTTTTCAGTGTTTTCTGGGATTGCAGTAAGTACCCTTCCTATCCTTTTCTATTTAGATAGTTTGGGCCCCAGCGTTTGCTCATACTATTTTCTTTCTGTGTCAGTATTTCCTCTTGTCTAACCGCCATTACATGTTTGGGGCTTTCTGTTATCTTTGGGGTTCTGCTCCGGGGCAGATAGCTTTCCTATTTCTATCTTTAGGTATAGTTAGTTTCTCAGGCTGTGACGAGGCGTCTAGGACCAACGTAGGAACGCTCCACGGCTGCCTCTAGTTGTGGTGGTTAGTCAGGGTACTGCAATCCCATAGATTCCAACTGCTCTGGTGTATTTCCTTTTTTACCTGCACTCCTCAGCTACCGAAACATAACACCTGCATTCATCTACTGATGGTGGTTCTGTCCCTGCATACATCTACTGATGGTGCTTCTGTCTCTGCATTCATCTACTGATGGTGGTTCTGTCCCTGCGTTCATCTACTGATGGTGGTTCTGTCCCTGCATTCATCTACTGATGGTGGTTCTGTCCCTGCATTCATCTACTGATGGTGGGTTTGTCCCTGCATTCATCTACTGATGGTGGTTCTGTCCCTGCATTCATCTACTTGTTGGTGGTTCTGACCCTGCATTCATCTACTGATGGTGGTTCTGTCCCTGAATTCATCTACTGATGGTGGTTCTGTCCCTGAATTCATCTACTGATGGTGGTTCTGTCCCTGAATTTATCTACTGATGGTGGTTCTGACCCTGCGTTCATCTACTGATGGTGGTTCTGACCCTGCATTCATCTACTGATGGTTGTTCTGTCCCTGCATTCATCTACTGATGGTGGTTCTGACCCTGCATTCATCTACTGATGGTGGTTCTGACCCTGCATTCATCTACTGATGGTGGTTCTGACCCTGCACTCATCTACTGACGGTGGTTCTGTTCCTGCATTCATCTACTGATGGTGGTTCTGTCTCTGCATTTATCTACTGATGGTGGTCCTGTCCCTGCATTCATCTACTGATGGTGGTTCTGGTCCTGCATTCATCTACTGATGGTGGTTCTGACCCTGCATTCATCTACTGATGGTGGTTCTGTCCCTGCATTCATCTACTGATGGTGGTTCTGACCCTGCATTCAACTACTGATGGTGGTTCTGTCCCTGCATTCATCTACTGATGGTGGTTCTGTCCCTGCATTCATCTACTGATGGTGGTTCTATCCCTGCATTCATCTACTGATGGTGGTTCTGTCACTGCATTCATCTACTGATGGTGGTTCTGTCCCTGCATTCATCTGCTGATGGTGGGTCAGACCCCGCATTCATCTACTGATGGTGGTTCTGTCCCTGCATTCATCTACTGATGGTGGTTCTGACCCCACATTCATCTACTGATGGTGGTTCTGACCCTGCATTCATCTACTGATGGTGGTTCTATCGCTGCATTCATCTACAGATGGTGGTCCCTGTCCCTGCATTCATCTGCTGATGGTGGTTCTGACCCTGCATTCATCTACTGATGGTGGGTCTGACCCTGCATTCATCTACTGATGGTGGTTTTGTCCCTGCATTCATCTACTGATGGTGGTTCTATTGCTGCATTCATCTACTGATGGTGGTTCTGACCCTGCATTCATCTACTGATGGTGGTTCTGACCCTGCATTCATCTACTGATGGTGGTTCTGTCCCTGCGTTCATCTACTGATGGTGGTTCTGACCCTGCGTTCATCTATTGATGGTGGTTCTGTCTCTGCATTTATCTACTGATGGTGGTTCTGTCCGTGCATTCATCTACTGATGGTGGTTCTGTCCCTGCATTCATCTACTGATGGTGGTTCTGACCCTGCATTCATCTACTTGTTGGTGGTTCTGACCCTGCATTCATCTACTGATGGTGGTTCTGTCCCTGAATTCATCTACTGATGGTGGTTATGTCCCTGAATTCATCTACTGATGGTGGTTCTGACCCTGCATTCATCTACTGATGGTGGTTCTGACCCTGCATTCATCTACTGATGGTGGTTCTGACCCTGCATTCATCTACTGATGGTGGTTCTGTCCCTGCATTCATCTTCTGATGGTGGTTCTGACCCTGCATTCATCTACTGATGGTGGTTCTGACCCTGCATTCATCTACTGATGGTGGTTCTGACCCTGCACTCATCTACTGACGGTGGTTCTGTTCCTGCATTCATCTACTGATGGTAGTTCTGTCTCTGCATTTATCTACTGATGGTGGTCCTGTCCCTGCATTCATCTACTGATGGTGGTTCTGTCCCTGCATTCATCTACTGATGGTGGTTCTGACCCTGCATTCATCTACTGATGGTGGTTCTGTCCCTGCATTCATCTACTGATGGTGGTTCTGACCCTGCATTCATCTACTGATGGTGGTTCTGTCCCTGCATTCATCTACTGATGGTGGTTCTGTCCCTGCATTCATCTACTGATGGTGGTTCTGTCCCTGCATTCATCTACTGATGGTGGTTCTATCCCTGCATTCATCTACTGATGGTGGTTCTGTCACTGCATTCATCTACTGATGGTGGTTCTGTCCCTGCATTCATCTGCTGATGGTGGGTCAGACCCCGCATTCATCTACTGATGGTGGTTCTGTCCCTGCATTCATCTACTGATGGTGGTTCTGACCCTGCATTCATCTACTGACGGTGGTTCTATCGCTGCATTCATCTACAGATGGTGGTTCTGTCCCTGCATTCATCTGCTGATGGTGGTTCTGACCCTGCATTCATCTACTGATGGTGGGTCTGACCCTGCATTCATCTACTGATGGTGGTTTTGTCCCTGCATTCATCTACTGATGGTGGTTCTATTGCTGCATTCATCTACTGATGGTGGTTCTGTCCCTGCATTCATCTACTGATGGTGGTTCTGACCCTGCATTCATCTACTGATGGTGGTTCTGACCCTGCATTCATCTACTGATGGTGGTTCTGACCCTGCATTCATCTACTGATGATGGTTCTGTCCCTGCATTCATCTACTGATGGTGGTTCTGACCCTGCATTCATCTACTGATGGTGGTTCTGTCCCTGCATTCATCTGCTGATGGTGGTTCTGACCCTGCATTCATCTACTGATGGTGGTTCTGACCCTGCATTCATCTACTGATGGTGGTTCTGTCCCTGCATTCATCTGCTGATGGTGCTTCTGACCCTGCATTCATCTACTGATGGTGGTTCTGACCCTGCATTCATCTACTGATGGTGGTTCTGACCCTGCATTCATCTACTGATGGTTGTTCTGTCACTTCATTCTACTACTGGTTCTGATCATGTACACATATAGCAAACCATAATGTGCTTCATGGCTATATTAAAACTGAAAATTATATGGTTCCATATGTGATATCTGAGGTTCTGTAGGCAGGTCAAGGTGTGACCAGTATAGAGCATTGTAAAAAAAAAATGTCCTAGGTAATGATGAGAAGCATAACATACTTTGCTTTACTACATATCTGTAAATGTGTATCCAGTTTAAAAATAATACATGAGCATAATATGTGATTTGCTTGATCAATAAAAACGCTCATCTGAGCTGATCCGAGTACTGTCAGGTTTTCACTGAGCAGCTCTCAGACAGGAAATACAGTAGTAGGAATTCAGCCTATGAAGCAGCCGGAGGTAAACATGTTAAAGGGGTTGTCCAGTTTTAAGTTACAAGTCACTCTGTGACTGCAGACTCGTGAATCCTCACATTGCTCGCAGTGCTGTGGTGATTCAGCGGGCGTGTGACTTCAGGTATGTGATTTTCATATGTGTAGCCCTGGTGTGAAGGCACACGCAGTACCCTGGAGAGTGTGTGGAGAGATAGCAGTTTAATGCTCAATGAACATTCATTTCAACACACTTAGACACGCCCCCAGGTATAGAGTCTAGTCACAGTGAGTGTTCAGTAGTCAGAGTAGTTCAGTCAGTCTAGCCTGGACCTGGAGGGAGGAAGTAGTCCAGTCTGAGTCTCGTGCAGTTCAGAGAAGTGGAGGCCAGTATAGGTGGGCCAGATCACCTCAGCCTGGTCAGAGCTGTGCTCCACTGATAGACAGACTGAGACATCTATTGAGAAGAGAGGAGTGAGTTGCAGATATACTTCAGTCTCCTGTCCCAAGGACAGTGAAGGTTCAGAGACGTGCTCCTGCCTAGAGGATTACTGAGATTCTGGCAACAAGCTCAAGAAAGAAGTTAAGAAAGGGACTGACTTTTATAACCTTTGAAGTGAGGAATGCTTATGCTACAAGCGCGGACAAGGCGAAAGGCACAGTGGTAGGAATTCTGAGTGCTTTAGGATTGGAGAAGTCCTGCACATTGTCACCGGTCACTGGGGACCGAAGGATCACTATAGCTTCACGCATAGTGGTAGGAAAACCAGAGGCTTACCGGACCTTAGGTCGCGGCAAGCAGCCCTTGGAGTGTCGGTACGTAACTGGGGTCAGGTGGAATAGGAACTTTGAGCTAGGCCAAGCATAGAAGAACCTAGTTTCATCACAGGAAGGCTCCGAACACAAAACTGACCGGGCAGTACAGCTTTGGAATAGCTGGAGTTTATAGAGGGAACTACGCTTTATGCTGGTTGGACTCATCATTGTGAAAGTAAAGGAGGCCCCTAACTTGTCCAGCTGCTAACTCAAAACACATTCTCCATTGGATCAGCCTCCCTGGGACCTGCCTTACCATCTTACAAGTAAAAGGTATGGAAAGACGCTGACGTGTGAGACTGTGTTATTTAATTGCATGCCTGCACAACCCCACCATAACCATCGACCTGAGGGAAGAGTCCCACCTGTAGGGGACCCGACATCTAGCTGCCTCACCATCCCCTCAGAGTTCTACAGCAGCGCTGGTACAAATTACCAGAGACTACAGGTGGCGTCACGAACTGTATATAAATCTATCCCCTGTAAATATTCCCCCCAACATACGCCAGACCGCCAGGGCCACAGACCGAGCCACCGCTGCCAGTGACACAAACCCCATAGACTTCCATGGGCTCGGCTCTGAGTACCCCATTGCCCTGGTAATCCACAATTGTGGTGGCGGGTCGACACAACACTTTGGCGTCACGAACAGGATGCGAAACTCGCAAAATTGCGAGCCCTGTGTGCCTGTGGAGGTGTTTTTGTGGAAAAGGACTGTTTGCAATTTTTGGCGCTAAAATCCGCCATTTTGCCGCCATATTCGCGCCCTCCGGCGCTGGAGAAGAAGGTGGGCGTGGATTCGTGGGCGTGTGCCCCCCTGTGGCGCGAAGAGAATGCCTGCCCTCTCAAAGTGCCATTACAATATGCGATCCTGCCCTACAGCAAAGGAGGTCCGCCTCCTCTTCACCTTCCCTGCGAAGAGGAGGAGACGCAAATCCCGCCTCCACGGAAGAGACCGGACGTCTCTGAAAGAAGAAGAGAGAACGCTCTGGAACATCATGGAAGCAGGACGTGTGCAGCCGAGCAGGGAAGCGGAGGAAGGCAGGCCCCGCTCCCCAGCCAAGCTGCCACTGGAACCGGAACCATCCGTGGTCCTGCACCTGCAGCAAGCATTGCTGGAAATTAAAGAAGAGAATGCACGACTGAAAAAGATGGTCCAGCACCAATCTGGATTTGAAGAGATCGAGAGACGCCGGCGTACCCAGGAGCAGCGGCGGCTGTGGGACGCGGTGTTCTCTCCCCTCGACGACCCCCTACGTCTGGAGTTACCAAAACTTCTGCTGCCCAAGGCTAAGGAGCAACCGGAGGCTGCCCCCGAAAGTACCGATCCTGATCCCACCGGTGAAGCGGTGGAGGCGAAGGAGGTTGAGGAGGTACCGCCAGTTCCGGAACGCCCGCCCGGCCAGGAGGCCGCAGCAGATGATCGATCCCCGGCAGGGACACCGGAGGGGTCCTGTCCGTCGTTACCAGACGTGGACTGGGACAAGATGGCGCGCCTGGATGACGTCGCCTACACCGCCCAGTGGGAACGTGAGTGGCAGCGTCGTGAGGAGAAACAGCAACGCCAGCAGGAGGAAGAGCAGGAAGCGCAGCGGAACCGACAGCGGCAGCATGCAGAGCTGATCGCGGACAAGGAAAGTGTCCGTAGAGAAAAAGGTACTCTGAGGGAACCGCGGCGGCAGGGGTGTGTGACAGAGTTCCAGCTCCGAAAGGGCTGGGGCTTCATCAGAGAACCGGGCCTCTACCCAGGGGTCTTTGTCAGCAGGCGCGACGTAGAATCCCACCTACCGCAAGGCCATCCCGGGAGGGACCTAATTAGTGGAGACATTGTCACATATACACGGCACTGGGGTATGAAGGGATGGTATGCCCTTAACGTCACAATCGTCCGTGACCCCGTCCCCGACGCAGGTAACGTCACCACTACCGCAGCGTCCCCGTCTCTAGCTCAAACAGCACCAGGCCGTGCCCCAGCATCGCACCCTGCAGGCACCTCGCAAATGGAGGCAACACCTGTATACTCTTCACTATCTTGTCATCCTTCTACATCGCAACTTGCGACCCAGTCTCCATCGCAATCTATGACACGATCGATATCGCTAACTATAACGCAAATTGAAACGCAATCGGTGTCTCGCAAGGAGAAAGTACCCGTTGCGCCCCTAGAGGTTCGTACAAGAAATGTAGCGACTCAAACCCCAATAGCAGGTCACGACTTGTTAGTAATGGGATCTAGGGACCATCGCATTGTTCCAGCCCCCGGGGTGGAAAATGTCATTGAAGTTAACAAAGAAATGTGAAGAACGGTAGGACCCAGACAGGGTTTACCGCAACTAAGAAGATGTACATAAGTTTTTATAAAAGTGAAGATAGTTTGCACAGTTAATATGAATATATAATGATTATATATATAGTGAATAGAATGCCCGGCTGGGTAATCAGATAGAAAGTTTTTGCACTTTATTGTGATGTGATTTGATATAATGTGTATTTTTCTTATTATGGACTCAGAGGCTGAGGACTGTGCCAGCCCAGAACTTACCTTGTATATAGTTGCGCTTCGGTGCACAATATTGGTTTTACATAAAACCACCACAACTACCTCTGAATAATAAAACCCGTATGGTGTGGCACTGAGTGAGGTCTGCATCCAGATGTCCTGCAGCCCACCCAGGACCCACGTTGAAGGTTTGGTGCGGGTCCTTCACAAGAATATTGTCGTTTATGTATATGAAAATGTATATTTAATATTTTGTATTTTTCTATATTTGATGTCTTGTTTGCAACGTTCAAGAAATCCTTACCTCCCGGATGGGACGAGTTAATGTTAATGTTTAATGCATAAACAAAATTGTCTCTTTGTATTTCACAGCCCGGGAGTGCTGTCGTTTACCATGGGGGAATGTGTAGCCCTGGTGTGAAGGCACACGCAGTACCCTGGAGAGTGTGTGGAGAGATAGCAGTTTAATGCTCAATGAACATTCATTTCAACACACTTAGACACGCCCCCAGGTATAGAGTCTAGTCACAGGGAGTGTTCAGTAGTCAGAGTAGTTCAGTCAGTCTAGCCTGGACCTGGAGGGAGGAAGTAGTCCAGTCTGAGTCTCGTGCAGTTCAGAGAAGTGGAGGCCAGTATAGGTGGGCCAGATCACCTCAGCCTGGTCAGAGCTGTGCTCCTGTAAGGTTCTGTATATCTGTTTCTGAAACTCAGTTTGTTCGTCGGCCATTTTGCTTTTTGTTTTGCTGCAGCTATCTTGCCCTCAGTTAAAATGGAGTTTTCCAGCTTGCATGTTCCCGCCCTGATTCTCTCCGTTTGCTTCTTATACAGCCACACCTGAGCAATCAGTGCTTCAGAATCTGGCCTGCAGTGAACCTGTGTTCTGACTCCTGAAGCCTTGGACTTTGTACTCCAGCCATTTCTACTGAGAAACTCTGGAGCTCTTGTGGACTCTGAACTCTGCTCTTGAAAGCCTCACGGTTGCATGGACTTGCGGTAACATAGAAGAAGATCTGAATCTGTTGTGGAGAGTTATTGATGAACTTAGATTACTTTGGCCTGCTGTGTCTCCTGCTTCTGTGTTTGCAACCTGTATGTTTATTTTTGCCAATTTGTATGAAGCAATACAAGACTTTCTTTTTCAACCTGTGTCTCAAGTATTTTCATCGCACCCAAGCACAAGACGCTATATGAACTGTATCACATACATTACAAGATTCTGAAGCCAAACGTTAGTGTCTGCTGGGTCTGGAAAGGCTTGTCTGCTGTACTGTGGATATCGGATGTCCGGTTGTACTCTCTGTGATAACAGTGGTTGTGACTTCTCACAACCATTCCAGGTGAGCAATTCCCTTAAGTTTTTTTTTCTGCAGTGTTATCACAGGTAAACACTATTGTTTTTTTTTTTTTCTCTTCTCTTTTTTGTCTGCTGAAATTCTGGATATCAGATGTCTGGTTGAAAGCTTTCTGTGATAATAGTGGTTGTGACTTCTCACAACCATTCCAGGTGAGCAGTTCCCTTAAAGTTTTTTCTTTCTTCAGTGTTGCCACAGGTGAACACTATTGTTTTTTTTTTTCCTCTCTCCTCTTCTTCCAGTATCCTGTCTTAAAAGATCTGGAAAATGGAGGCCCGCATGAAGGAACTTTGTGGAGTGACTGATAATATCCTTGCAGAGTTGCAGAATATAAAGACCCGTTTTACAAATCTTCAGGACCTAAATAATCACAATATGCAAGTGGTTGGACAGACTACTCAGGATTTGCGAGCCAGGATTGAGGTTCTGGAGGGGCGAGTCCAGGCTCCTGCCGTGGCCCCGAGTTCTGGGATTCCCAAGTTGCCTCCTTTTCGTTTTGGTGGTGAACGTGAAAAATTCAGGGGATTTGTTAATCAATGTAATCTTTTTTTTCTGCACATGCTTCACAATTTCCTACTGAACGATCTAAGGTGCTTACTATAATTATGTTGCTTACCAACAAGGCTTTGATATGGGCAAACCCTCTGATTGAGACTGAGGATGATTGTTTGGATCACCTTGATGATTTTATTTCAGCCATGGGGCAGGTGTTTGATGACCCCAATCGAGGTGCAACAGCTGAAGCAGCCATATTAGCTTTGCGCCAAGGTAAGCACTCGGTAGCTGAATATGCCTTGGATTTCAGGAAATGGGCCCTTGATACCACATGGGACAATTCCGCCAAAAAATCTATTTTTCGAAAGGGGTTATCCCCACTAATTAAGGATGAACTTGCTCGTGCCGACCCTCCCACTGCGTTAGGTGACTTTATTAACTACTGCATCCGTATTGATACTCGTTTAACTGAACGCAGGCAAGAGAGGTGGTTCGAAAGCAATCGTACTAACCTTTTCCTACCTTCCTCTCCAGCTAAGGAACCTTTGAATAGGATTACACGGGAACCTGAACCTGAACCCATGCAGGTAGACTCTTTACTACGACGGGTTAGTGATGCACGCAAGGAACATCGTTTTAAGGAGAATCTATGTTTTTACTGTGGTAAGTCAGGGCACTTTATTATTAACTGTCCCAGCCGTTCTCGCAAGACTACTGCAGCACTCATTCATTGTGAGTGTTGCGAGAGGGGATCTGTCAGGTCCGAGCCTCAGGCTCCAGAGATAGCTGCCGCAACAGATCTTGATTTCTCGGACTTAAACTCCGTTACCTCTGAGGACGTTGACTGTGTAAATGCTGCTATCTTTCAAGTTTCCTCAGCGGTGTCCCAGCTGAGTTGTAAGAAAAACAATTCTCACTGTTTTCTTTCCATCAAACTCTGGGTTGACTCAGCCTGGGTGTCTAGCTCTGCCATGATCGACTCAGGTGCAAGTGGAAATTTTATGGATGTCTCCTTTGCTCTAAAACAGGGAATACGTTCAGTGAAGAAGGCTGCTCCCGTACAGATGGAAACTGTGGATGGCTCCCTACTGACCTCTGGACCAGTGGATCAGGAAACAGAGCCTTTAAAGGTTCTTATGGGTAAAGATCATCAAGAGAAACTGTCCTTTATGCTTATCTCTTCTCCTCACTTTCCCATTATTCTAGGGCTACCATGGCTGCAGGCTCAGAATCCTACCATTAACTGGGAGACCAAGGAATTACACTTCCCAGAGAAACAGATGAGTCAAAAAATTTCAGCTTGCTCTGTTCCTAAAGGAACCATGTCAGTCCCTGAATTACCAGCTGTATACCAGGACTATGTGGATTTATGTGACAAGAAGAACGCTGACCAGCTTCCTCCTCATCGTCCATATGATTGTCCAATTGAATTATTGCCTGGAGCAGAGATACCTTTTGGTAAGATCTACCCCCTGGCGGGGCCCGAGCTGAAGGCTTTAAAAGAGTACATAGACGAAAATCTAGCCAAGGGCTTCATACGCCCCTCTTCATCTCCTGCAGGGGCACCCATATTCTTTGTAAAGAAGAAAGATGGATCCCTGAGACCATGCGTAGACTATAGGGAACTTAATAAGGTTACTATTAGAAACCGTTATCCATTGCCTTTAATCCCTGAGTTATTGGAGAGAGTGCGACATGCTAAAATTTTTTCCAAACTAGATCTTCGTGGGGCCTATAACTTAGTCCGTATTAGACCTGGGGATGAATGGAAGACTGCATTCAGGTCACGCTATGGACACTTTGAATATCTGGTTATGCCTTTTGGTCTGAGTACCGCCCCAGCCACTTTCCAACACTTGGTGAATGACATCTTCAGGGATCTCCTAGATACATTCGTGGTAATTTATTTGGATGATATTTTAATTTTTTCTAACTCCACAGAGGAACATCATGGACATGTGAGAATGGTCTTGGAACGTCTAAGACAAAATCATCTTTACATCAAGCTTGAAAAGTGTGAATTCCATAAGACCGAAATTCAATTTCTGGGGTATGTACTGTCTACACAAGGAATTAGTATGGATGGAAGTAAAACCCAAGCCATCAATGATTGGCCAAGTCCTAGAAATGTGAAGGAGGTACAGCGCTTCATCGGGTTTGCAAACTTCTATAGACGTTTCATTAGAAATTTCTCTGAGGTAGTGTCACCTATCACTCAACTTACCCGGAAAGAGTCTAAGTTCTCCTGGACTCCCCAAGCCCAGGAAGCATTTTCCCGTCTAAAGGATAAATTTACCACTGCACCTATTCTAGTACATCCCAACCCAGAGCTTGCCTTCATAATAGAGGTGGATGCTTCAGACTGTGCCGTGGGAGCTATACTCTCTCAGAGAACAGGTGAGAAGAATGTCTTGCATCCCTGTGCCTTCTTTTCCCAGCAGTTATCTTCGGCTGAGAAGAACTACGATGTGGGCAATAGAGAGTTGTTGGCCATTATTGCCGCCTTCAAAGAATGGAGACACCTTCTGCAAGGAGCTGCACAGCAAATAGTCGTTCTGACAGATCATCGTAATCTTGAGTTTATCAGGTCGGCTAAGTGCCTGACTCCTCGCCAGGCTCGCTGGAATCTTTTCTTAAACCAATTTAATTTTATTATTTCTTATAGACCAGGATCGCGCAATGGAAAGGCTGATGCACTCTCTAGGATTTACTCAGCAGAGACACGTCCAATTACTCCTCCTAAGACTATTCTTCCTGACTCTAGATTCCTAGGAGTGATTCATCATCAAGACCTAATTAAAGACATCAAGGAAGCATACCATGCGGATTCTTTTTTGGCTCAACCCCAAGGGACGTAAGTCTTGTCTTTAAGAATGGTGTGTGGATTCTGGGACAACGTCTGTATATACCTGAAACAGTCAGATTGAGAGTATTGCAACTCATTCATGATTCCAAAATAGCCGGGCATAGAGGAATTCTAAAGACACAGGAATTTCTTTCTCGTTTCTTTTGGTGGCCCACTTGTAGGAAGGATGTTTTGGATTATGTCACTTCATGTGAGGTTTGTGCAAGATGCAAAACACCTCGCTCTTCACCAACTGGTCTGTTACAGCCTCTTCCCACCCCGTCCCGCCCGTGGGGATCCATTTCTATGGACTTCATTGTCGAATTACCAACCTCTCAAGGGAAGAACACTATTCTAGTGGTGGTTGATCGTTTAACAAAGGCAGCTCATTTTATCCCTTGTGTCGGCTTACCCACTGCAAAACAGACATCAGATTTGATGATTAAAGATGTGTTTCGTTTACATGGAGTACCGGATGAGGTTATTTCGGATCGAGGGGTGCAATTCACTTCTAGGTTTTGGCAAAATTTCTGTGCAGCATTGGACATTAAAGTAAACCTTTCTTCTGCTTTTCATCCCCAGACTAATGGACAAACCGAACGAACCAATCAAACCCTGGAGCAGTATCTCCGCTGTTTTATCTGCCACCTACAGGATGATTGGGTGGATCTACTTCCATTGGCTGAGTTCTCTTACAACAACTCTCAGAGTGCCTCCACTAAACAGTCTCCTTTTTTCTCTAATTTAGGTTATCATCCTAATATTCTACCACGATTTCCCATAGAGACGCCTTTGCCAGCAGTGGCTGAAAGAGTCACGACTTTACAGAAGAATATGGATCTTCTAAAGGAGAATCTGGAATCGGCTCAGGAAAGGTACAAGAAGGCAGCAGATAAATTTCGTAAACCTGCACCAGTTTTTAAGGTAGGAGACCTGGTCTGGCTGTCAACCAGAAATCTTAAGTTAAGGATTCCATCATCTAAGTTGGGACATAAGTACATTGGACCCTATAAAATCAGTAAGATTATAAGTGCCGTTGCTTGTCGTCTTCAATTGCCCAGAACTATGAGAATCCACCCTGTCTTTCATGTATCCCTACTAAAGGCTGCAACACCCAATACGTTTCCTGGACGTTCTTCTCCTTGCCCTGACCCAGTGCTAGTCGATGGTCAGGAAGAATTTGTGGTGGAAAGGATTTTAGATTCCAGGTTGTATAGAAATCAGTTACAATATCTGATCAAATGGCAGGGCTACCCAGTGGAGGACAACTCATGGGAGCCAGTCAATAACGTTAATGCTCCTCGCTTGCTCCGTCAGTTTCATCAGAGGTACCCACACAAGCCTGGTCTGAGGTCATCCGGAGGTTGCCCCTAAGGGGGGAGTAATGTAAGGTTCTGTATATCTGTTTCTGAAACTCAGTTTGTTCGTCGGCCATTTTGCTTTTTGTTTTGCTGCAGCTATCTTGCCCTCAGTTAAAATGGAGTTTTCCAGCTTGCATGTTCCCGCCCTGATTCTCTCCGTTTGCTTCTTATACAGCCACACCTGAGCAATCAGTGCTTCAGAATCTGGCCTGCAGTGAACCTGTGTTCTGACTCCTGAAGCCTTGGACTTTGTACTCCAGCCATTTCTACTGAGAAACTCTGGAGCTCTTGTGGACTCTGAACTCTGCTCTTGAAAGCCTCACGGTTGCATGGACTTGCGGTAACATAGAAGAAGATCTGAATCTGTTGTGGAGAGTTATTGATGAACTTAGATTACTTTGGCCTGCTGTGTCTCCTGCTTCTGTGTTTGCAACCTGTATGTTTATTTTTGCCAATTTGTATGAAGCAATACAAGACTTTCTTTTTCAACCTGTGTCTCAAGTATTTTCATCGCACCCAAGCACAAGACGCTATATGAACTGTATCACATACATTACAGCTCCACTGATAGACAGACTGAGACATCTATTGAGAAGAGAGGAGTGAGTTGCAGATATACTTCAGTCTCCTGTCCCAAGGACAGTGAAGGTTCAGAGACGTGCTCCTGCCTAGAGGATTACTGAGATTCTGGCAACAAGCTCAAGAAAGAAGTTAAGAAAGGGACTGACTTTTATAACCTTTGAAGTGAGGAATGCTTATGCTACAAGCGCGGACAAGGCGAAAGGCACAGTGGTAGGAATTCTGAGTGCTTTAGGATTGGAGAAGTCCTGCACATTGTCACCGGTCACTGGGGACCGAAGGATCACTATAGCTTCACGCATAGTGGTAGGAAAACCAGAGGCTTACCGGACCTTAGGTCGCGGCAAGCAGCCCTTGGAGTGTCGGTACGTAACTGGGGTCAGGTGGAATAGGAACTTTGAGCTAGGCCAAGCATAGAAGAACCTAGTTTCATCACAGGAAGGCTCCGAACACAAAACTGACCGGGCAGTACAGCTTTGGAATAGCTGGAGTTTATAGAGGGAACTACGCTTTATGCTGGTTGGACTCATCATTGTGAAAGTAAAGGAGGCCCCTAACTTGTCCAGCTGCTAACTCAAAACACATTCTCCATTGGATCAGCCTCCCTGGGACCTGCCTTACCATCTTACAAGTAAAAGGTATGGAAAGACGCTGACGTGTGAGACTGTGTTATTTAATTGCATGCCTGCACAACCCCACCATAACCATCGACCTGAGGGAAGAGTCCCACCTGTAGGGGACCCGACATCTAGCTGCCTCACCATCCCCTCAGAGTTCTACAGCAGCGCTGGTACAAATTACCAGAGACTACAGGTGGCGTCACGAACTGTATATAAATCTATCCCCTGTAAATATTCCCCCCAACATACGCCAGACCGCCAGGGCCACAGACCGAGCCACCGCTGCCAGTGACACAAACCCCATAGACTTCCATGGGCTCGGCTCTGAGTACCCCATTGCCCTGGTAATCCACAATTGTGGTGGCGGGTCGACACACATACATGACGACTAGCCTTGCTCGGCCTCACTTATTACACCTGTATTGAGCAAGGCCAGAAACAGTCTAGTTGTAATGTGGCCGGGAATATACATATCACATACTTTATCACATAACTGCCCGCTCCCACCAGCAGCACCAGAGAATCCTCACAGCGCACATGATGTGAGGATTCTCATATAGTCACTTTAGACTTGTAGCTTAAGATCGGACAACCTTTTTAACGATGGGCCGCTACTCATGGGCCATTGCTGTGTGCTTGCCCCCAGACTAACATTTGCCAGCCAGCCCCTGGGAACCTCTACAGCCTTTAGAGTATGATTATACAATGTAGTCATAATGTGTTTTTTGATGCAATTTTGTGAAATAGTCATAAAAATGCACAGTTTTTGTCTGGATTTTCCAAAATTGCTTTAAAAATTCATTGATTTTACCTATATTTTGGAACATTGTGGCAAAAAATAACCACAAAGTAACACACTGCTTCTTCTCAGTGCGGCAGGTCCCTCCCTCTGCTCTCCTGTGTGCTTTCTGATAGAAATAGATCTCAGCTTATAGAAGATGAGAAAACAGAGAGAGAAAAAAAGGATCGAAACATTGAGTGATTGAAATAAATAATGGGTGATGAGAGAGTATGAAAGAAGAGAAAGTAAAAAAAAAGAAATAAGGAGAGAGGTAAGAAAAGAGTGAGAGATAGGTGAAGAGAGAGGGAGAGAAAAAGGAGAGAAGGTAAAGTGAGAAGTAGTGTAGATAATCTAGTAGGTAATCGCTCTCAGTACAAGCATGGTTTTCTAAAAAAAATTCATGACATGACTTTTGTTCTCCACAGCAAATAACTAATGTGATGGGTAATCAGACTGATGGTCTGGAGAACAACCAGTGCATGTTCTAGTTTCCCCTAGTAAATATGATCATATTCTTTCCTGAATGCACAGCAGAACAAAGTATAGCATAGCTGAGCTGTTCTACAAGTTGGCTGTCAGGGCAATGAGGATCCACAGAGGGTGTTTTATTAGGTGCATCTACAAATAGCTTTAGTCCCATCAGAAGTTGGACATAGCATAACCAATATGTGTTACACCCTTGCTGTCAGATGAATGGGGACAACATGAGAATATTTTATTATACAGTAGCATTAGGTTCATTAGTGCATGCTCAAATGACATCAGAACTATCCATTTAGTGATGAAACTATGTCTACCTGTTGCCACCACAGCAGGTCCTTACATACAGATTTACAGTATACACAGTAGCTGGCGTTGAGTACAACATGAGCTAGATTAAGCTATAAGACATATTTTGTACACTCCAATGATGGTTTGATACAGGCAGAATTTTATTATTTAATGGAACAATTGATCCAGGCAAAAGAAAAAATATTACACTTTAACACTACTATGTTTGCCTGGTGCGGTACCCGAACCAAGGATTTAATAATGCACCAAAGAGATAACTCCTGTGTCATCCACATATCCTCAGAGTATGTCATAAAGATCTAATATATATGTGTCCTACTATGATGTGGCTCTGTCTGTGGTAGCCTGGTATCTTAATAGCACTTCCAAGGAAAGGCTTTATGCTGGCTACTCTATCAGCTCCCAGGCTAGTCCTGGCTTTCACTCTTTAAGCCCTGTACAAGGGTGTTGACTTACAGGGCCATGGGTTGATTCTTTGGACTAATTGCTGGCCAATGGAGCAGGCTAGTAGAAATGGTAAGGTAAGAGACAAGAAAGCAGACAAGGGTCAAAATCGAATGATGGAAGAATAGTCAGTAAAACGGGCCCAGGTCAAAGCAGGAATAACACAGACTAAATCAGAGCTGGGCTAAAGATGTGAACCAAGTGTAGTAAAACTGTAACTGGCAACTCGTAGCAGTAAACTGGTAGTTTTAGTAGTGTGTGGTACTGTCCCATTGGCGGAAGTTAGAAGCTGATTACTCGAGCACACACAGAGCTTATACTGCCAGACTGGACAGCAGTACAGGTACCAGCCACCCTAGTTTCAGTGGCTGGACAAAGTTTATGCCGCCCCAGAGCTTCTCGTCCTGACAACACCTTCATCAACAGCACCATCCACAGAATAAGTACAGTGGCACCTGGTGACAGAAGGAGACCTCACAAGAGCTGGTTCAGGTAGAGATGTAGCATCTATCTACAGTACAAGGGTCACCAACTCCTGATTACAATTGGTACCCTGGCGCCTGTAACTAGAGAGGTTGCTGCATGTGTATGCCTCTATTTTCTTCATGGTATTTCTGATAATAGCTACATGCACTGTTAACTCTTTGACTGTATGAGAGGAAGCATGGGATCTGCAGATTTGTAACTGTAATATAAAGCTCCAACACTTGTAAAGACAATATAATGTGATTACATTCAATTAAATTGATTAAAGGCGTTGTCCACTACTTGTACAACCCCATTCTCCATCCTCAATGCTTCCTTGTAAAATAATAATACTTTTAGGCCTCTTTCACACATCTGTTTTTTGCAATCAGGCACAATCCATCCAATTTCTAAAAAGACGGATCTAGCGTAGACTGTAAAATGCTGATGTGCCGGATCTGGTTTTTAGCCGGATTTGTCATGAACTTTTGAACCCGGAAAATGTATTGTACGCATGTCTGGCACGGAGGAGAGAGAGAGACTTCCAGGCATGATCCGCTTCCCATAGACTTGTATTGTATGACCAAGTCTGACGTGCCGCTTCAGGCGCTGTCCGTTGTTTCCGGCAGAAAAAAACCCGCCGGAATTAAAATCTTTGACGGATCTGGCAGAAAATGGACGAAACGCAATGACATGCGGCGCGATCCGGCGCTAATGCATGTCAATGAGGAAAAAAAACTGATCCGGTGGTAAAAAAAACGGATCCGTTTTTTTCAAAAAAATGCAGGATCGCGCCTGACGGCGAAAAACTCATGTGTGAAAGAGGCCTAAGTCACCTCCTTCATTTCAGCGTTGTCGGCACTGGCTCCTCTGGGATCATGTCACATTGTTATGACACGTGATCACTTCAACCAATCAGGACTGCATCCCATCTTCAGATGTATCACATACATCCAGAGGAAATGAGAGAGCAGCAGTAGTGTTGAGCGATACTGCTCGATATCTACAAATATCGTATCGAAATGGTATCGCCGATATCACTAAATATCGTCGATATCCGATTCCGATTCCGGAAGTCCAATGTAAGTCTATGGGAACAAAATATCGACATTAAAAAAAACCATTCTTGCCTTGTTGGTTAATTGTACATGAAGGAAAACAACAAAGACTAATGTAGAATGTATTGGGGGAGGTTGAGGAGACAATAAAGGCATACATGTTTAACCCAATGCATTGGAATAGCATTAATATATTTTTTTTTGGAAATACGTTTGGATTGACTAACAAATTGACAATGTTGTTAACCTTTTTTCTATTTTGGCAAATATGTATGTTTCACAACTTCCATGCTCTTCACCTTTTTAACTTTTGCCAGTGCCACACTTTCTCCTTCATAATCTTCAGCAGCATCATCTTTCTCATCAAATTATTCTTCATCTTCACCTTCTTAATCTTCTTCTTAAACTTCTTGCTATTCATGTTTTTGTTTACATTACTCATATTGTTATTATTAAACTAATTAATCTTCTTCATATTCAAATTCTTCATCTTCTTCCTCTTCATCTTCTTCATCATATTCTTATTTGTGACAGAGATTCCTGTACTTGTAATCTGTAAAAGTATGAATTGTTCATCCTTCCGTTCTTGCTGTCACAAAAGATTTAAATTACAACAGTATTTGTCCGTGTTCAGTTTAGCCTGCAGCAGCAGCAGGCATTTTCCAGGGGCACCACGAGGAGGAACGGACTCACCCCCATACACTGCTTAGTCTTCTTCTGCTTAGAATTTAGAGCATATATTTTGCTCTTCATTTTGGTCTTATACTTCATGTTCTTCTGCTTTTTGATCTTTTGCTTATTGTTCTTCTGTCTCTTGTTCTGTATCTTGTAGTTTGTCTTAACCTTCTTTGTCCTGTTGGTGATCTTCTTCTGGGTAATCTTTTATTTTTTCTTTGTGATGGTGTTCAGGCTGGTTGGCTTCATGCTCGTCGTCCTTGTTGTCGTCATCTTCTTCTGGGTGGTCTTTAAGGTCGTCTAATTTCCGAGAAACAGCTGACGTTACTGGAACCCTGACGGGTATCAGATGGAGCAAGAGACAATGGAAGTAACGAGGACCAGCTGACTGTGCTGGACCCGGACCGGACGGGTAGCAGAAGGAAAAGAGGCAATGTCACAACCGAGTACCAGCTGACGTTACTGTGACACGGTTACTAAGCAGGAGGTACCTGTGCTCCAAAGCACTACCAAGGACCAGCAGACGTTGCTGGAACTCGGATACGGAGATGGAGGCACCTAGGCCAAAGGCACTGGGGAGAACCACTTGACGGTACTGGACCCCGGACGGGTAGCAGAAGGAAAAGAGGCAATGTCACAACCGAGTACCAGCTGACGTTACTGTGACACGGTTACTAAGCAGGAGGTACCTGTGCTCCAAAGCACTACCAAGGACCAGCAGACGTTGCTGGAACTCGGATACGGAGATGGAGGTACCTAGGCCAAAGGCACTGGGGAGAACCACTTGACGGTACTGGACCCCGGACGGGTAGAAGAACGCACCCATGAAAATGTAAGTTGACAGGACGCAAGCCGTCCGCAGTTACCGAATCACACAGTCCTACAGTGGGTGCTTATCCTATTGTCACAATGGAAACCGCCTTTATTTACATATCCCACAGCACACATAGGAATCACCTAAACTGCAGGCACCATAGAGTCGGCTAACCCGAATGCAACACGACAGCACAACTTATTGGAGGATAATTGACGTTCACACTGCCAGGAAACAGCTGTCGTGCTGTAACCAGGCTGGCCAGGAGTCAGTACCCCTGCCAATTACTTACGAGCAACAAATGGCGGTGTTGTAGCCCAGGGAGTAGAGTTCAGGTGGTAGAAAGATGAACATAACAGGAGACATGGAAAACGTTGCCAAACAGTTATTTAATCTGAAAACGGACAGGCAAATTCAGGTGAGATCCATGCCTTGTTCATTTTCAGAAAAGTAAGCCGGTCTACATTCTCTGAGGATAGTCGCATGCGACGGTCTGTTACTACACCACCTGCAGCACTAAAGACACGCTCAGATAATACACTGGCAGCAGGGCAAGCCAGCACCTCCAATGCATACTGGCTAAGCTCTGGCCATGTATCCAACTTAGAGACCCAAAATTTGAAAGGGGAAGAGGCATCTGGGAGTACACTTAGAGGGAAAGCCAAGTAGTCTGTCACCATCTTACGGAAACGTTTCTTCCTGGTGACTGGAGCCGTCTCGGATGGTGTAGACCTTGCTGGCGCTGTCACAAAACTTTGCCACATTTGTAACATACAGTTCTTGCCTGTGCAGAGGCGCTGCTTCTGATCCCTCTTGTTGTAGAGGTGTCTACACTGCCTCGACGCACAGAGCTGCTTTGTAAAGCAGTAGCAGCAGCAGCAGCAGCTCTCTCGGCTGGAATGTACAACAGTATGGATTGCACCAGTGTGTCTTGGTACTCCTGCATTTTACGGTCCCGGTTCACCGGTGTGATGAGGGTTTGTAAGTTGTCCCGGTAGCGAGGGTCTAGGAGGGTGTACACCCAATAATCTGACGTGCTGAGAATGTGGGCGATGCGGCGGTCGTTTCTCAGGCACTGAAGCATGAAATCAACCATGTGTGTTGTGAATGGGTTTGAGATGAGTTCTGAGCAGAGGCTCCCTCTGGTGGTTACAAGCGGTACTAGTGAGGATTGTGAGGACTGGGAATCAGGTGTTACTGATTGGTCTTATATAAGGGAGTCATTTTCCCATCAGGGTTGCCGGTGATCAATTGTTCTGGTCTGAATTCCTTCTTTCCAGTTTCCCTTGTAGCCTGCTGTGTCGTGTCTGCATCTCCTGCTATCAGATAAGACAATTTCTTATTTTGTGTTTTTGCTATATTTTTGCATTTGGTCCTGCACTTCTGTGGGGGTCTTCAGGGTCCCTCCGGGGGCTTCTGCCCTCTCAGTTTAGTTCAGCCACTGTGTTTTGTACTTTTGCTTTTTCCAGTTTTTTCAGTGGCTGCTGTTTTGATTTTTGTTACACCAGAGAACTAATTTAGGTGGTAGAGGTCGTGTGATCTCAGGTGATTTTGAAATTAGTAGAGTTGGTGTTTTTTCAGGGTTTTCTGAGATTGCAGTAAGTGCCCTTCCTATCCTTTTCTATTTAGGTAGTTTGGGCCCCAGCGTTTGCTCATACTATTTTCTTTCTGTGTCAGTATTTCCTCTTGTCTAACCGCCATTACATGTTTGGGGGCTTTCTATTATCTTTGGGGTTCTGCTCCGGGGCAGATAGCTTTCCTATTTCTATCTTTAGGTGTAGTTAGTTTCTCAGGCTATGACTGAGGCGTCTAGGACCAACGTAGGAACGCTCCACGGCTGCCTCTAGTTGCGGTGGTTAGTCAGGGTACTGCAATCTCATAGTTTCCAACTGCTCTGGTGTATTTCCTTTTTTACCTGCACTCCTCAGCTACCGTAACATAACAGTATCACCGGCCTCAAAAAAATTGTATGGTACTCACAGAAGGGAAAAAATATTTTGAAGGAAGAAAAGTTGTCAGAGATATTTTTCTGTTTGTTGCATTTTTTTTTTTTTTTCCCTCTGTATCTCTGGGTGCTGGGGAGGATCTTTTCTCCCAATGGAGTTTGCACAGTTGTCTGGCCGTGTGGATCGGCTTGCCACTGAGGTTCAGAGTATTGCTGCATATCTTGCTAGGTTGCCTGTTGTGGAGCCTAGGATCCCCATGCCAGATTTGTTTTTACGGGATCGAGCTAAGTTTCAGAATTTCAAAAATAATTGTAAATTGTTTCTTGCCTTAAAATCTAAGTCCTCAGGAAACGCAGCGCAGCAGGTTCAAATTACCATCTCTCTCCTGCGCGGCGATCCTCAGGATTGGGCTTTTTCCCTGATACCTGGGGATCCTGTTTTGAGTGATGTTGATGCATTTTTTCAGGCTTTGGGGTTATTGTACGATGAGCCTAATGTCACTGATCAAGCTGAAAAAGCCTTGTTGGCATTAAATCAGGGGCTTGATGACGCTGAGTTATACTGTCAGAGATTCCGTAGGTGGGCAGTCCTGACCAAATGGAATGACGACGCTTTGGCGGCCCTTTTCCGGAAGGGTCTGTCGGATAATGTAAAGGATGTTATGGTGGGATTCCCTGTCCCCTCTGGTCTCAATGATTCTATGTCATTAGCGATTCAAATTGACAGACGTTTGCGTGAGCGGAGAAGTATGCGTGGAGTGGTGTTGCCTTGTGAGCCAGCTGCTGAGCCCATGCAGTGTGATGGAGTGGTGTCTGGGGCACAGCGTCATGAGTTTCGAAAGCGCAATGGGTTATGTTTCTACTGTGGTGATGCCTCTCATGCTATTTCAGTCTGCCCTAAGCGGGGAAGACATTTTGCACGCTCAGTTGTCTTGGGTAGTGTTCAGACTAAGTTTTTATTGACTGTCACTCTGATATGCTCTCTGTCCTCATTTTCTGCTCAGGCTTTCGTTGATTCTGGAGCAGCTATTAACCTGATGGATTATGATTTTGCTAAACGTTGTGGGTTTCCCTTGATACCCCTACAGAAGTCTATTCCTTTACTGGGGATCGATTCTACCCCTTTGGCTGAGAATAAACCCCAGTTTTCTACTCAGGTGATAATGAGGGTTGAACCTGATCACCAGGAGTGCTGCAAATTTTTGGTTCTATATAATCTGCATGACATTATAGTGCTGGGTTTCCCTTGGTTACAGTCTCATAATCCTGTTTTGGATTGGAAATCTGTGTCTGTAACCAGTTGGGGCTGCCAATGTGTTAATACCAACACTCCTGCTTTTTCTACCTCCCCTCAGGCTCAGGATGTTCCTGACTTTTTGTTTGATTTTTCTGATGTGTTTAGCGAAAGTAAATCTGCATCCTTACCTCCCCATAGGAGCTATGACTGCGCTATTGAATTAGTGCCAGGTAGTAAATTCCCTAAAGGTTGCCTTTTTAACTTGTCTGTACCTGAACATGACGCTATGCGGTCTTATATCAAGGAATCATTGGAGAAGGGTCATATCAGACCATCCTCTTCACCCTTAGGTGCCGGTTTTTTCTTTGTGGCCAAAAAAGATGGTTCATTAAGGCCGTGTATTGATTATCGTCTCTTGAACAATATTACTGTGAAATATCAATACCCGTTACCCTTGATTTCTGACCTGTTTTCCAGGGTGAAAAACGCTACTTGGTTTACCAAGCTTGACCTCAGGGGGGCGTATAACCTTATTCGCATTAAGCACGGGGATGAATGGAAGACGGCATTTAACACCCCTGAAGGGCATTTTGAGTACCTTGTGATGCCCTTTGGGCTCACTAATGCTCCTTCCGTCTTCCAGTCCTTCATGAATGACATTTTCAGGGATTTTGTGGACAAGTTTCTGATTGTTTATTTGGATGATATCTTGATTTTTTCTAATGACTGGGACTCTCATGTGAAACATGTTCGAACTGTATTCCAGATTTTGAGAGAGAATGCTCTGTATGTGAAGGGATCAAAGTGTCTTTTTGGCGTACAGAAGATCTCATTTCTGGGATTCATTTTGTCCCCATCTGTTATTGAAATGGACCCGGTCAAGGTTCAGGCCATCTGTGATTGGGTCCAACCTACTTCATTAAAGGCTCTTCAGAGATTTTTGGGTTTTGCCAATTTTTATCGTAAATTTATTGGTAATTTCTCGGTTATTGTTAAACCATTAACTGATTTGACCAGAAAGGGTTCTGATGTGGTGAATTGGCCTCTGAGGCAGTCTCTGCGTTTCAGGAACTTAAGCAGAGATTCACTTCTGCTCCTGTTCTACGGCAGCCTGATGTTTCTCTGCCATTTCAGGTGGAGGTTGATGCCTCTGAAATTGGGGCAGGTGCCGTTTTGTCCCAAAAAGATCCAGAGACCTCTAAAAGTAACCCTTGTGCCTTTTTCTCTCGAAAATTTTCTCCTACTGAACGTAATTATGACGTGGGTAATCGGGAGTTATTGGCCATGAAGTGGGCTTTTGAAGAGTGGAGACATTGGCTGGAGGGAGCCAAACATCAGGTGGTGGTCCTTACGGACCATAAGAATCTGGTCTATCTGGAATCTGCCAAGCGACTCAATCCTAGACAGGCCAGGTGGGCCTTGTTTTTCACACGTTTTAATTTTGTGGTTTCCTTTCTTCCTGGCACTAAGAATGTTAAGGCGGATGCCCTCTCGAGGAGTTTCCTTGCGGACTCTCCTGAGTTATCTGATCCCTCTGTTATTTTGAAGGAGGGTGTAGTTCTTTCCGCCATCTCGCCCAATTTGAGACTTGCTCTGGAGGGGTGTCAGGAGGATAGGCCCGAGCGCTGCCCTGTTGGAAAATTGTTTGTCCCGGACCGATGGAGGAAGAGTGTGATGTCTGAGATTCATTGTTCCGCATTGGCTGGGCATCCCGGAATTTTTGGTACCAGAGACTTGGTTAGTCGGTCCTTTTGGTGGCCTACCTTGTCTCGCGATGTCAGGGAATTTGTGCAGTCCTGCGGGACTTGCTCTCGCTCCAAGCCTTGCTCTCGCTCTAGTGGTTTGTTGATGCCATTGCCTGTGCCCAAGAGACCATGGACCCATATCTCTATGGATTTCATTTCGATCTTCCTGTTTCTCAGAGAATGACCACCATCTGGGTAATTTGTGATAGGTTTTCCAAAATGATACATCTTGTGCCATTACCTAAGTTGCCTTCCTCCTCTGAATTGGTGTCGTTGTTCCTTCAGCACGTGGTTCGTTTACACGGCATTCCTGAGAACATTGTGTCTGACAGAGGAGTCCAGTTTGTTTCCAGATTTTGGAGGACTTTTTGTTCTAAACTGGGTGTTCAATTGTCTTTCTCCTCGGCATTTCATCCTCAGACCAATGGTCAAACTGAGAGAACAAACCAGACATTGGAGACTTATCTAAGATGCTTTGTGTCTGCTGATCAGGATGACTGGGTCTCTTTTTTGCCTTTGGCTGAGTTTGCTCTTAATAATAGGGCTAGCTCTGCCACTTTGATGTCTCCGTTTTTCTGTAATTCTGGGTTTCACCCTCGATTTTCTTCAGGACAGACGGAGGCTTCTGTCTGTCCAGGTGTTGACTCTGTTGTTGAGCGTATGCAGCAGATTTGGGACCAGGTAGTGGAGAGGTTGTCCTCTCTCAGGAGAAGGCCCAGCGGTTTGCTAACCGGCATAGGACTGATGGTCCTCGGTTTAAAGTGGGGGACTTGGTCTGGTTGTCCTCAAAGAATATTCCTATGAGAGTAGCATCTCCTAAATTTAAGCCTAGGTTCATTGGACCTTATAAGATCATGGAGATTATTAATCCTGTTTCTTTTCGTTTGCTTCTTCCAGGGACATTTAAGATCCATAACGTGTTCCACAAGTCCTTGTTGAAGAGGTTTGTTGAGCCAGTGGTTCCTGCTGCTGTGCCTCCTGACCCTGTTTTGGTTGAGGGCAATCTGGAGTATGTGGTTGAGAAAATATTGGATTCTTGTTTTTCTAGACGAAGACTCCAGTATTTGGTTAAATGGAGAGGTTATGGTCAGGAAGACAATTCTTGGGTGTTTGCTTCGGACATCCATGCTAGGAGACTTATCCGTGCGTATCATAGAACTCATCCTGACCGACCTGGTTGCTCAAATGAGGGTTCGGTGACCCCTCCTCAAGGGGGGGTACTGTTGTGAATGGGTTTGAGATGAGTTCTGAGCAGAGGCTCCCTCTGGTGGTTACAAGCGGTACTAGTGAGGATTGTGAGGACTGGGAATCAGGTGTTACTGATTGGTCTTATATAAGGGAGTCATTTTCCCATCAGGGTTGCCGGTGATCAATTGTTCTGGTCTGAATCCTTCTTTCCAGTTTCCCTTGTAGCCTGCTGTGTCGTGTCTGCATCTCCTGCTATCAGATAAGACAATTTCTTATTTTGTGTTTTTGCTATATTTTTGCATTTGGTCCTGCACTTCTGTGGGGGTCTTCAGGGTCCCCTCCGGGGGCTTCTGCCCTCTCAGTTTAGTTCAGCCACTGTGTTTTGTACTTTTGCTTTTTCCAGTTTTTTCAGTGGCTGCTGTTTTGATTTTTGTTACACCAGAGAACTAATTTAGGTGGTAGAGGTCGTGTGATCTCAGGTGATTTTGAAATTAGTAGAGTTGGTGTTTTTTCAGGGTTTTCTGAGATTGCAGTAAGTGCCCTTCCTATCCTTTTCTATTTAGGTAGTTTGGGCCCCAGCGTTTGCTCATACTATTTTCTTTCTGTGTCAGTATTTCCTCTTGTCTAACCGCCATTACATGTTTGGGGGCTTTCTATTATCTTTGGGGTTCTGCTCCGGGGCAGATAGCTTTCCTATTTCTATCTTTAGGTGTAGTTAGTTTCTCAGGCTGTGACGAGGCGTCTAGGACCAACGTAGGAACGCTCCACGGCTGCCTCTAGTTGCGGTGGTTAGTCAGGGTACTGCAATCTCATAGTTTCCAACTGCTCTGGTGTATTTCCTTTTTTACCTGCACTCCTCAGCTACCGTAACATAACACATGTGCTGCAGACTCCCAACTGGCCAACAAAGGCTGTCCTCTGGAAGAGGCGTCATCTCTGTCTCCTCTGCATCACCCCACCCTCGCTCTACATACTGACTACAGCGTTGTGTACCTCCCTCTGTAGGGATTTCTTCCTCCTCCATTGACTCCTCCTCCTCCTCATCCTCCTCACAAAGTGAGCCCTGCCCAGCCCTTTGTGAGGAACCACGTTGCGCTGACTGTCCTGAAGGTAATTGAATTTGTGACTCCTCATCCTCCACCTCTTCCAAAACCTCTTCCTTTAGTGCTTTCAGTGATTTCTGAAGCAGGCAGATAAGGGGGACAGTCATGCTGACTAGTGCATCATCTGCACTCGCCATCCGCGTTGAGACATCAAACGCACGCAAAACGTCGCAGATGTTCTTCATAGATGCCCACTCAGTAGTGGTGAAGTGTGAACGGCGCAAATTGCGAGTTGATTGCGCCTGTTGCAGCTGATACTCCATTACTGCTGGCTGCTGCTCACACAACCGCTCCAACATATGTAACGTGGAATTCCACCTGGTGGGTACGTCACATATGATGCGATGTTCAGGAAGGCGAAATCTGACTTGCAGAGCTGCAATGCGCGATCTGGCCATGCTGGAACGTCGCAAGTGAGCGCACTCTAGGCGGACCTTGTGCAGCAGTGCATCAAGATCCGGATAGTCCCTCAAAAAACTCTGCACGACCAAGTTGAGCACATGTGCCAGACATGGTATGTGAGTGAGGTTGCCAAGGCCCAGAGCTGCCACCAGATTTCGGCCATTGTCACACACTACCAAGCCTGGCTGGAGATTAGCTGACAAAAACCACACATCGCTCTCCTGCTTGATGGCATCCCAGAGCTCCTGCCCTGTGTGGCTTCGATTCCCCATGGGAATTAATTTCAGTACGGCCTGTTGACGTTTGGCCACGGCTGTGCTCATATCGGTCGCAACAGGTAAGCGTTCACGGGTCCATGTGGAGGTATACTGTGACGGCTCGTGCAGTGATGATTCTGAGGAACTGGAGTAGGAGGAGGAATCAATGTGCACAGACTGGATTCCTGCAATCCTTGGAGTTGGCAGAACACGTACAGCGCCACTGGCAAGATCTGTACCCGGCTCCACAACATTGACCCAATGGGCAGTGAGGGAAAGGTATCGTCCCTGGCCATGGGTACTTGTCCACGCATCGGTGGTCAGGTGGACCCTGCTACTGACAGCGTTTAGTAGCGCATGTTTAATGTTTCCCTCGACATGTTTTTGCAGAGCAGGGACAGCTTGCCTGCTGAAATAAAATCGGCTTGGCACATTATATTGTGGGACTGCCAATGCCATAAAGTTCCTGAAACTGTCAGTCTCCACCAGCCTGAATGACAGCATTTCAAGGGACAGGAGTTTTGCAAGGCCAGCATTCAGAGCCTGTGCTCGTGGATGGTTTGCCGAGTATGGCCGTCTTTTATCCCATGCCTGTGTTACCGATGGCTGTTTTTTGTTCTGGGAGTGTGACGATGACTGTGAACTTGCTGCAGTGGGTGGAATAACAGTTTGTCTATGGACAACAGTGACTGAGGTTCTTCCATGGAGATCCTGTGAGGAAGCCGAAACAGGTGTGTGAGAGCTGGAGGTAGAGGCTCGAACATGACCTAAAGATGTAGGTGCTGCTGTAGGTTGGCCTACATCTCCAGTGTGTCTTTGGAACTCAGCTACGTGCTTTGTCCGTACATGTGTCCACATATTTGTGGTATTCAGGTTCCTGATATTTTTACCTCTTTTAACTTTTTGCTTACACAGCTTGCATTGAACATAGCAAATATCATCTACAAGTCTGTCAAAAAAGGACCACGCAGTGCAAGTCATGGGAGCGCCAATTTTGACAGTTCTAAGAGAACTGCTCCCAACAGGTGCCAAACTGGAGGCTACAGGCAAGCGAGTCTGCAGCCTACCTCTCCCTCCTCTTTGTACCGTTGGGACAATCTCTTCCTCAAAGCTGCTCCCACCACCTTCCTGTTGCTCACGCCATGTTGGGTCTCGGACTTCATCATCTCCACTACCCTCTTCCAACACCTGCTGCTGTTGGATGGTCTGGGCAGCACCATGCTCCACAAAACCTGGCACCTGAGTCTCATCATCATCATAAGATGCGTTCTGCGGTGTGCTGTCCATCGGCACTGACTCACCCGCCTCTTCAGATTGAGAGAGACACAGCTGTTGCGCATCACTGCATACTCCCTCTTCTTCAAATTGCAGAATGCTGCTTGCCTGTGCCCGTGTTTGCGAGCCAACAGATTCTGAGAACAGAAGCAGAGACTCAGCTGGCTCCTGTACAGAACTCTCTGACTGCCTGGGCAATTTGACAGGCGGTGAACAGACAGATGGTTGCTCAACAGTGTTGTGTTCCTGAGAGGAGGTGGAAGGAATTGAAGTCGATGCATTGGCTGTCATCCAACCAACAACGGCTTCAATTTGTTCTTCCAGCAGCAGGGGGGCACGCCGAGCTCCTACCAAAGTGCGCATAAAGGAACGCTCACGAGGAAAACTGGTGGATGCTGTGTCACTGAGGGCGGCAGCAGCCACAGAATCCCCACGTCCTCTCCCTGCTGAAACTCCACGGCCACGACCACGTGCCTTACTCACTGACTTCTTCATCTTGGTAGATTGATAAAGAAAGTCAGAAAAGTTATAAGGCCTAAGTGTGGTTATTACGCAGAGACTGAAGTGAACACTGAAACACAACTGTTCACAATCTGTGAAAGGCTACTCCTTTGTCTACTTCTATAGTGTTTGCAACCAATGTATTGTATACGGATGGAAGCGCGTCACACTAATAGATTATATTTTAAATGGAATGGAGCAGAACCAATTGGAGATAAATGAAAAGGATGAGCCACTGAGACACGCTCAGCAGAGTACAAGCAGCAGTGCTTGAACAAGTAACTGGAGCGTGATGTGCACTCAAAAAATAAAAAACACAGACTGAAGTGAACACTGAAACACAACTGTCCACAATCTGGGAAAGGCTACTCCTTTGTCTACTTCTATAGTGTTTGCAACCAATGTATTGGATACGGATGGAAGCGCGTCACACTAATAGTTAAATTGCATGGAGCTGCAAGAATTACACTGAAGGAAAAAAAAAATAGTCTGTGAGTGACATGTGCAGATGCCTACAGACAGCGTTGCATGCAGAGCAAACTGCAGCGTCACCTGCACTCACACACACCTTGCAGAGCTGTTAAAACAACACTGCAGGCAAAAGGAAGCTTTACACAGCGGTTGGTGCTAGCCTGCCTACAGCACAGTACACTAAATCGCAATCTCTAACTGTCCCTCAGAGTCAGCACAGCAGCGTTCTGTCCCTTACTGAATTCACAGCACAGTGACGCTAAAATGGCGGGGCGCCTTTTATAGTGCATTCTGACATCATTTCAGCATCCAATCACAGCCATGCCATTAGTTAACATGACCGCAGCAGTACAGGATGTGCCCACACTTCTTAGGATTCCTCATTGGCTGACTAAAATCACATTGCCTCGCAAAGAATTATGGGAACTTCCGATTCCGGTATTCGATAAGACGAAAATATCGAAACGAATTATCGAAAGGCCGATAGAGCTAATATCGGCCGATACCCGATATTTGCAGTATCGTATCGCTCAACACTAAGCAGCAGCTCTAACTTCAAGATGTATGTGATTTGTCTGAAGGTGGGGAAAGTGAAGCCAATGCTGATTGGCCACCGAGATCATGTGACATAACAATGTTACATTTTTTTTTTCACTGGGAGAGCCAGTTCTAACACTGCTGAAATAGTGCCGGAGGTGAATAAAAGTGTTACTATTTTACAAGGGGAACCATGAGGATGGAGAAGGGGTTGTCTGAGTAGTGGACAAACCCTTTAATGCAGTGGCTGGCTGTTTATTAGTATTAAACAGATACATGGATTCTTCAAATCCAAGTAGAGTACTTTCATTGTGACCTACGACTATGGCTTATCCATAAGCCCTAAAAGTACAAAGGTTGTACCTCCTTAAATATCATATGGGTTTTAAGTTTACATTTTTATTTAAACCCTTCATGACTTGGATATTTTCTTTTTTTTTTTAAATTTTTGTTTTTTCTTCCCTTTCTTCAAAGGGCCATAACTTTGTTATTTTTTGTCCGCATACGGCAGCTATTAGGCCGGCGTCACACTTGCGAGTGTGATGTGAGTAAGTCGCACGACTTTCTCGCATCAACACCCGGCACAGCCGCCCGCTCTCGGACCCGAGTGTGCGGCTGCATGTATTTCTATGCATGTATTTCTATGCAGCCGCACACTCGGGACCGAGAGCGGGCGGCCATGCCGGGTGTTGATGCGAGAAAGTCGTGCGACTTACTCACATCACACTCGCAAGTATGACGCCGGCCTATGACTGTTTGTTGTTTGTGGGACAAACTGTATATTTTAATGGTAGCATTCATTTTATGCTTTCATTCCATGTACTGAAAAACGGTCAAAAAAATTAAAGTGTAGTGAAATTACGCAAAATATGTAATTCAACATTATTTTCTAGGTTTTGATTTTTCAGTGTTCATTGGGCACTAAAACTAGCCAGCAATATGATTTTCCAGGTTAGTATGATTACGGCAATACTATACTTGTGTGTGTGTGTGTGTATATATAGATATATATATATATATATCTATATATACGGTATATTATTTCAATTGCAGAAAAAAATTAATAGAAAAAAACAAAAATACCAATGTACCGGAGTATATAGTAAAAATAACGGTCTCCTATGAACGCCAGCCCCAAACTGGTCTATATGGGAGTACTGTCATGGCCAACACAGGGATCTTAAGTGGTCCTGCAGCTGTCTTAGGGAGGAGTAGATGGTGGCATGGAACCTCAGACCCTGGGTTGCATCCTGTAAATGAGATTGACAGCATCATATTAGAAGATAACAGCAGCTCACGAACCTCAACTCCATTCGCTGCTATTGGAGGTAGCCATCATCCATCAACAATAATGCAGGCTCAGCTTCTGAGCCTGTGTTACAGACAGAGACCCTACCTGTGACAAGTAGTACACCATATTTCAGGAAGGGGTTAAATCAAACCAGCTACATGAATATACTGTACAACACTAATATTTCAGCATACAGTGTAGTACTAGTTCATTACTTTTCTGTTACCAATGGTCAGTTGGATTCAGGTTTATGAATCTGGATGTTAATAATTCTATAAACCGTTCATCTATACAGTGCAGTACTATTGAGTTTTGTTGTAAAAGTGTTTTAAATTAAAATATGCAAGAGTAAAAAGAAGATAAGGTTAATTGAATGGCAAGGTAAGTTTTTATTTGACTGCTCTTGTTCTGAAGTAATTGGATTGATAATTCATGCATGTTTTGTCATTGAAAAGGGAATGATTTGGAAATGCATTAATCAGTACATTGCGCTGGAAAATTTAGAGACATTTTCTGCTCTGTGTATTATCATTACTATGCTTCCTTTTTAAGTGGGAAACATTTATGTTTCACTTATGAGAGAAAAACAACACAGTATAATCACTATGCTCTGAAGTATATGAATCTTTACTTTGCTGTAAGTTAGGCTTGACGGAGTCTAGTACCAATGTGGTTCTTAAGCCATTTTGACACAACTTTGACACTTGTTATCACGTAATGCTATTTTTATCCTTGAGAAGTCTAGCAATTAACCAATGTCATTATCATTGTGTTAACTAGAACGCTGTCTATTAATGAAAATAACGGGAGATTCAGTAATACCATTGCACAGTATAATCAGTGCTCCAGGCTCTCCAACCTGTGTCAGATTTATAGGGCACACAAATTAACTATACGTCAAAACTGACACTGTTTTCTGACAGTTTGCTAAGTACAAAAATGTTGGAAAATGTATATACTTGAATCAGAACACATTCAAACATACTGGGAAATGTGTCTTAGGTGTTACTTAAATATCTATTAATATTGGCTTCCTGTCATACTTTCCTCCAATGCAGATGCGAATAGAACTGTTGTGATGTCAGCCATAAACTGCACGTATGGAAAACAGGAGACGTTCCCTTTCCAGTATCTCTGCACAACACTTTCAGAAACAGCAGAAATATGGAAAATATTATAAAACTGTACTGAGCAGTGTAACTGTGAATTCAATTCTGGATTGAGGTTTAACAATCGCTAGAAACTGCAGCAACAAAGATCTATGTGTGCCTCTTCCTCTGTCTCTGTGATCAGTCTTTTGTAAACAGATTTCAACCTACAGATAGAGATCTTAGTGCAGAGGGTGGGGAAGGGAAACAACAACTCATCATTAGAGTTGAGCGAAACAGGTCGGTCAGATTCATAAGTCGCCGACTTTCGCCAAAGTGAAGTGACCTTAGCGTGAAGTCGGCCATGCGATCGGCAAAACGAGCGCCAAAGTTGGATTTCCCAGAATGCTTGCAGGCGCCTTTTTTCAGCCAATGAGCAAGGACGTACACTGTGGGCAATGAGATGACATGGGCAGCGTCCACCACCATCTTAGAGAAGGGCATTGCAGTGATTGGCTTGCTTTGGGGGGCGTCATAGTGTCTATAAAAGCCCTAAGCGCTGACCTCCATTTTACTTCTGCCGATCTTAACAGTAGGGAGAGGTTGCTGACGCTGTTTATCAGTATGGAGAGAGTTAGGGCTGGAAAGAGATGTTCTTCTGTGCTTGTGCTGATAGCAATTGTGCTGTACAGTTAGTGTACAGTGACAGGGGAGGATTTTCTTGTGTGCAGCAGCGTTGGTTATTAGGCTGCCTGATAGCTGTATTGCTGTGTGTACACTGCTGTGCAGACTGCTTTTTACACAGCACTAATACTTTTATTCTTTTTTTTCTGCAGTTACCGACCGTTCATTTTTTCCCACACCGTATAGAGCTGTACGCTCCTCACACACTACCGTGTATTGGCTGGTATCAGGGACAAATACATGCTGACTATCTGTGTGTGACTCTGGAAATATATACGGAGATTAAAATTTTTCCCGACACCATAACAGCTGGACGCTTCTGAGACAGTACCGTATATCTACTCTTTGTATTAGGGTCAAATCCATACTGAGTGAGCGTCTGTGTGTGACTCCGGAAATATATACGGAGATTTAAATTTTCCCCTTCACCGTATACAGCTGTCCGCTTCTGACACAGTACCGTTTTTCTGCCTTTTGTATTACGGTCAAATCCATACTGAGTGAGCGTCTGTGTGTGACTCCGGAAATATATACGGAGATTTAAATTTTCCCCTTCACCGTATACAGCTGTATGCTTCTGATACAGTACCGTTTTTCTGCCTTTTGTATTACGGTCAAATCCATATTGAGTGAGCGTCTGTGTGTGACTCCGGAAATATATACGGAGATTGAAATTTTCCCCTACACCGTATACAGCTGTACGCTTCTGATACAGTACCATATATCTGCTGGTATTTTTGGTACATTTTCCCAAACATGAGGAAGTATGGTGGACGAGGCCGCGTACGTGGGCAGCGGGGCCAGCTGGTACTGATGGTGGTTGTTGTGCAGCTGCTGGTAGTGCCAAAAGCACAATAGCACCTAAGGCAGGAGGTGTTGAGCCTGCATCATCGTCTGGCTCCAGAAGGCCTGGAAGGCTCCCTTTTCTGGGAGTAGGTAAACCGTTTTTAAAGCTGGAGCATCAGGAACAGGTTTTTGGCTTACATTGCCGAAACAGCCTCCAGCTCTATCGCCTCCTCTTCTGAAGTTTCAAAAACTGCAAGCACTGAGTCGTCCGTGCAGGCTCCTGGTCAGGAACAACACCTTTCCTTGTGTCCTTCACCCCCACCAAAAGTGAAGGATGCGGCAGACGATGCCTCAGATTACTCCCTGGAGCTCTTTTCACATACCATGCCTGGGTTATCAAGTCAAATCCTGAATTCCCCAGTCCAAGATGAATATGACATGGAGTGCACTGATGCACAGCCACTGCTATATGATTCTGCTGGTACATTCACCCAGAGCTCTACATTGCCGTCACAGTCTACTGACCCAGAATCTGACCCTGATGATACTCAGGTGCCACTTCCCGCATACTATACCATCTTACATGGTGACACAGAGGAAGGTGCAGATGAAATTAAAGAGGAGGTGATGGATGATCCAGTTTTTGACCCGGATTGGCATCCATTGGGGAAGAGGGTGCCGCTGGCAATAGCTCAGAAGAGGAGGAGGATCCGCAGCAGGCATCGACATCGCAGCTGCGGTTATCTGGCAGGCCCGTAGCAGTCCAAAAACGTGTTAAAAAAGCAAAAAGTTGCAGGACAGCTTGGCCAGACGGTCAAATTAGCACATCGTGCAAGCCCTAAAAATTTATCCTATAGTAGGAAGAGTGCAATGTGGCACTTTTTGACCAAAATCCTATTGATGAGGCAAAGGTTACCTGTAAGAAGTGCGGAAGGACCTTTAGCCGAGGGAAAAATCTCAGAAATTTGAATACCAATTGCATGCTTAGACATGTAAACACCATGCACCATGGACAGACTACAAAACCTCAGGTAGCACACATGCACCTGCTCCGACTGAAGGTAGCCAGCAACGCTGCATCGCTTCCCCCACTGTAAGCTCACCGGTTAGCACACCACCAGCAAGAAATGTTGAGGTGTCATCGCAAGGCCAAAGCAGTCAGGGAATCTCAATGGTTTTCCAACGAAAGACTGCATCTAGGCCATCACTACCACCATCACCAACCCCCTCTCATTCCGCCATGTCCACCACTAGTTCCACCATATGCAGCTCTCAAGTCCAGCTCACCCTACCAGACACTCTGAGTAGGACAAGAAAGTACTCATACTCTCATCTACGTACACTGGCTTTGAATGCCTACATTGCCAAACTGATCTCATTAGAGATGATGCCCATCCGTTCGGTTGAAAGCGCAGCATTCCGAGAGCTCATGGCCTACGCTGTCCCACGCTATGACCTACCCAGTCGGCACTTCTTTGCTAGAAAAGCCATCCCTGCCCTCCACCTGCATGTGAAAGACCGCATTGTCCATGCACTCAAACAATCAGTGAGTGGAAAGGTGCACCTCACAACAGATGCATGGCCAGGGCCGTTACGTATCCATCACTGCGCACTGGGTTAATGTGGTGGATGCAGGGTCCACAGGGGACAGCGGCGGTGGGACAGTGCTGCCTGACCATTGTATAGGCAACAGTTGGCTGTAGGCGTTCGACCCTCCTCCTCCAAAAGCTCGCCGACAGAGCGCAGTCGCACAAGCACTCCATCCGCAGCTGCCAGTGTTGCACACGAGGTGTCACACTATAGAACAGCGAGTGGTAAGCATCAGCAGGCTGTTTTAAAGATGATGTCTTTGGGCAACAACAGACACATCGCGGAGGTACTGGCCGACTACTTGCAGCGAGAAACTGAGTCATGGCTGGGCAGTCTACATCTTGAGCCAGGCAAGGTAGTCAGTGATAACGGCCGTAATTTTATGGTGGCCATAGCCCTGGCAAAACTCAGACACATACCTTGCCTGGCTCACACCTTGAACCTGGTGGTGCAGTGCTTCATAAATAATTATCCGGAGTTACCAGCCCTGCTCCATAAGGCGCGAAGACTGTGCTCGTACATCCGTCACTCGCCCGTAGACTCCAGTCGTATGCAGAGACTGCAGCGATCGCTCCACCTCCCCAAGCACCGCCTAATCATAGACGTGGCAACAAGGTGGAACTCCACCATGCACATGGTTGAGAGGCTGTGCGAACAGAGGCAGGCTTTAATGCATTTGTGGGACGATACATGGGCAGGCTGTTTGAGGGCAGACATCGAGTTGTCGGGTGGGCAGTGGTCAAAGCTGAAAGACCTCTGTAAAGTCCTTCAGTCTTTTGAGGAATGCACACGGCTGGTAAGCGCAGGCGACGCCATCATAAGCATGAGCATCCAACTTATGCGTCTGCTTATGTAAACTTTGATGCACATTAAGGATGAGGCATCTGCAGCGGAGGAGGAAGAGGAGGAGGAGGAGGGAAGCCTTGATGATAGTCAGCCATTGTCTGCCCAGGGAACTGTCCTGGATGAGGTGGAGGAAGAAGAGGAAGAGGAGGAGGATGAGGGGATGATTATTTTGGGGAGGAGGATGCTTCTCAGGGGGCAAGAGAAAATGTTGGCTTGCCAAGGTCAGGTACAGGGTTTGTGCGTGATAGGAAGGATGTGGATTTGGCAGAAAGTGCTCCTCCACCCACCACTGGCAGTGCATCATTGACACCTGGAACAGTGGCCCACATGTGTGATTATGTATTGCGGATCCTAAAAATTGCCAAAATTATGAAGGATGACGACTACTGGTTGGCCAGCATCCTCGATCCACGCTATAAATGCAAATTACAGAACATCATGCCACAGGAAAACCTAGAGCTAATATTGGCGAACAAACAAGCAATGCACAAAACAGAATTCATCATCTTCCCCCCATTTCACTCTACGCCTCCACCAGACCTTTCCCTCAATGTCAATGGCTGCTCACTTTCCCCGGTCCCGCATGCTCGGTGCCTCGGGGTGATCCTCGACTCAGCCCTTTCTTTCAAGCCACATGTCCAAACCCTAGCCTCCTCCTGCCATCTCAAACTCAAAAATATTTCCCGGATTCGTGCATTCCTTGACTACGATACCACAAAAACACTAGTGCATGCCCTTATCATCTCCCGCCTTGACTACTGCAACCTCCTACTCTCTGGCCTCCCCTACAGCACCCTGGCACCACTCCAATCCATCCTACATTCTGCTGCCCGACTAATCCACCTGTCTCCCCGTTATTCCCAAGCCTCTCCCCTATGCCAAGCCCTTCATTGGCTTCCTATTGTCCAGAGGCACCAGTTCAAAACCCTAACTATGACATACAAAGCCATCCACAACCTGTCTCCTTCATATATCTGTGACATGGTCTCCCGTTACTTACCCTTGCGCAACCTTCGATCCTCTCAAGATCTCCTTCTCTACTCTCCCCTTATCTCTTCTTCCCACAACCGCATACAAGACTTTTCCCGTGCCTCCCCCATACTCTGGAATTTTCTACCCCAACACATCAGACTCGTGCCTACCATGGAAACCTTCAAAAAGAACCTGAAGACCTACCTCTTCCGACAAGCCTACAACCAGTAGTGATCCTTAGTCTACTGAACCGCCGCATAACCAGTTCTACCCTCTCCTAGTGTATCCTCACCCATCCCCTATAGATTGTGAGCCTTTGCGGGCAGGGTCCTCTCTCCTTCTGTACTTATGTGTGTCCTGTATTGCTCATATTTATTGTACTTGTCTATACTCGCCCCCTCTCTCATGTAAACCGCCACTGAATAAATGGCGCTATAAAAATGAATAATAATAATATTAATAACTTTGGTAAACTGTTTGTTAGAGGCATTCCCAGCACACAGCAGCAGTGCAGGTTCTACCACGAGCAGTACTGGGCAACATGGAAGAGGTGTTCGTGGTGCACACAGCCGAAGTGGCGTTGGAAACAGGGGTTTCATGACCATGTTGTGGACTGATTTCTCGAGTACCGCTCACACGACTGGTAATACTGAATCGATTGCAACAGACAGGAGGCAGCAGCAGTTGTCAACTATGGTTCAAAATTACCTCTCCTCCCCTATCGATGTTCTTCCTCACAGTTCATTCCCCTTTGACTACTGGGCCTTTAAACTGGACACCTGGCCTGAATTGGCACAATATGCCTTACAGGAGCTCGCTTGCATTGCTGGTAGTGTGCTATCAGAAAGAGTCTTCAGTGCTGCTGGATCAATCCTGACAGAAAGAAGGACCCGGCTATCGACCCAAAATGTAGGTGATCTCACCTTCATTAAAAGGAACCATGCCTGGGTTTCAAAGGATTTTGTACCACCTTCCCCTGATGACACACAGGTTGCCAGCAAAATGGCTTGGTTTGTCCTCCTCTTCCTCCGACTACTCCAATTCCTCGATTTGCAGCTGCTGAACGTCCAGCCTACACCTCAACATATGCCAGTTTTTCCACCTCCCTAACTGGGCTGTAACTCCCCCCAGGGCCAGCGTCAGCACCTGGCACACCCGGGCAAGTGCCGGGGCCCTGAGCAGGTGGGGGGGCCCACTCGCCGTCAGAGACACCGGCATACTATGAGGGGCCCTGTGCCAGTGCCAACGCCCACGAGTGTGCCCCCCTGCTTGCTCAGGGCCCCAGCACTTGCAATACTTACCTCTCACTGCTCCACCGCTGTGACGTCTTCTGCGTTTCCTGACAGTGACATTCAGGTCAGAGAGCGCGATGACGTCACGTCTGTGCGCCCTCTGCCTGAACATCACAGTGCAGAGAGCAGGAAGATGGTGACGCTGAGGAGTCCAGAGTAGAGCAGTGCCCAGCGAGGAGAGGTATTTCATTTTTTTTAATATTTGGAGCAATATATGGGGAGCATTATACACTGGAGAATTATACTGTATATGGGGCCCATCATACACTTTAGCATCAGATAGGGCCCATTATACACTGGAGAATTATATATGGGGCCTATCATACACTGGAGCATTATAAATGGGGCCCATCATACACTGGCGCATCATATACAGGGCCCATTATACACTGGAGCATCATATGGGGCCCATTATATATGGAGCATTTTATAGGCCCATCATACACTGGAGCATCATCCATAGGGCACATCATATACTGGAGCATCATATGAGGCCCATTAAATATGGCGCATCATATGGGGCACATTTTATATGGAGCATCACATGGAGCCCATTATATATGGAGCATTATATATGGGGAACATTATATTTGGAGGATTATATGGGGCTCATCATACACTGGAGCATCATATATGGGGCCCATCATATACTAGAGCATCATATGGGGTTCATTATTTATGGGGCATCATATAGGGCCCTTTATATATGGAGCATCATATTGAGCACATATGGGGCCTATTCTGTATGGAGCATTATATGGAGCTCATTCTGTATGGTGCACTAAGTGGTGCCCATAATACTGTATGGAGAACTATACTGTCTGGTTTTTGAGCTATTTACAATAGATATCACTCATGTAATGTAAGAAGTGAAGTATTTGGCATTGTACTTTACCTATATTTCTCTGCCGTATCGGAGCATCATGAATTGTGGTATGTGTTAAAGGGGCCCAATGAGACTCTTTCGCCCGGGGCCCACGAAAACCTGGAGCCAGCCCTGCCCCCCCACAACTTTAGCCAAATAACCCCCAGTTTTCAATGCCTTACTATTATTATAAAGTAAATTAAGGTTGACAAGCTTAAGTAATAAGAATTGATGTTGTTGGCATTGAAATGGGCACTGTAGGTGTGTTTACTATCCTCCACTCCCTGCCGACTTTTCTTCCCCATTGACTTGCATTGGGGTCGGTTCGAGTTTCAGTCGGACCTTCGACTTTTTCCGATAGTCAGCCGATTTCATTCGACTCGACTTTTGGAAAAGTCGGGTGGTCCGAAACCCGACTCGACCCTCCCGGAGGCAAAGTCGCTCATCTCTACTCATCATATATACATACACATACCAACACAGTCATGGCCGAATGTTTTGAAATTGTTCCAAATAATGAAGTACTTCTCTCACAAAATTATTGCAATTCCACATGTTTTGTTATACACATGTTTTTTTTTTTCCTTTGTGTGTATTGGAGCACCACAAAAAAACACAGAAAAGGCAAATTGGACATAATTTCTCACAAAACTGCAAAAATGGGCTGGACAAAATTTTTGGCACCCTTAACTTAATATTTGGCTGCACACCCTTTGAATTAAATAACTGCAATCAATTGCTTCCTATAACCATCAACAAGCTTCTTACACCTCTCAACTGGAATTTTGGACCACTCCTCTTTTGCAAACTGCTCTTTGGCAAACTTTGTTTTCATCTATTTCTGGCTACTTCTTGAAGTATGTTTGGGGTCATTGTCCTGCTGGGAGACCTATGACGCAAAACCAGCTTTTTGACACTGGGCACTACATTGTGACCCAATATCCTTTGGTAATCTTCAGATGTCATGATGCCTTGCCCACAGTCAAGACACCCAGTGCAAGAGACAGCAAAAAAAAAAAAAAACATTTTTGAACCTCCACCATATTTTACTATAGGTATTGTGTTCTTTTCTTTGTAAGCTACATTCCATTTTTGGTAAATGTGCTGTGATGTGCTTTACCTAAAAGCTATATCTTGGTCTCATCTGTCCACAAGACGCTTTCCCAGAAGGATTTGGGCTTGCTCACATATATTTTGGCAAACTAGTCTAGCTTTTGTATGTCTCTGTGTCAGCATTGGTGTCCTTCTGGGTCTCCTGGCATAGTGTTTAATTTAATTCAAATGTTGACAGATAGTTCTCCCTGACACTGATGCACCCTGAGCCTGCAGAACAGCTTAAATTTCTTTGCAACTTGATTGGGGCTGCTTATCCAACGTCCAGACTATCTTACGTTGCATTCTTTCATCAATTTTTCTCGGCTGTCTATGTCCAGTGAGAATAGCTACAATGCCATGGATTGTAAACTTCTTGATTATGTTGCTCACCATGGACAAAGGAATATCAAGACTTGTAATCTTGAGATATTGATATGTTTCAACAATTTTGGTTCTCAAGTCCTCAGAAAGTTTTCTTTTCCTCTTTCTTTTCTCCATGCTTAGTGTGGCACACACAGACATACAATACAAATATTGTGTCAACTTCTCCCATTTTTATGTGGTTTCAGGTGTGATTTTCATATTGCCCACACCTGTTACTTGCCACAGGTGATTTTGATTGAGGATCACAAGCTTGAAACATAGTTGTTTACTCATAATTTTGGAAATGTGCTAACAATTTTGTCCAGTCCATTTTGGTGGGTTTTGTGTGACATTATGTCTAATTGGCCTTTTTTCCCTCTATTTTTTTGTGTTATTCCAATATACGTAAAGGAAATAAACATGTGCACAATAAAACATGTCTAATCGCAATACTTTTCTGGGAGAAATACGGTAATTTTCTGGAACAATTTCCAGGGTGCCATGACTCTATATATTTATTTAAAAACTTTCCTATATATGCCAGATATTCCCTGTATAGAGACATTCTCTTACATACCAAATTAAAGCTCAAAGCCTCATTTACCCAAACAAGCTCATATTCCAGCTGTTCCATGCTCTTCAATCAATGTAGATGATTCTACAGCAAATTATATATCCATGCTTTTTCATCATAGCATTTTTGGATCAATTGTTCTTTAAAAAAAAAAATATTAGCAAGTGAACGTTTCATTTACCCATAACTTTCTAACGACCAAGCACATTTTTAAAATATGAAAAATATTCAAACCAAATGGAATTTTCCATTAATTGTATTTTATTTTCAGTACAATAAATTAGACTAGGACATTTTGAGTGACAGCAATTCTTAGAACACTATTTTAGAGCTGTGATTTTGCTGTAAATCACATGCACGTCACCCAAAGGCAAAGGGAACCCCTAAACTAAAGACGTAAAGTAAAAATTAACTTTTATTCTATCAATTAGAGACTGCTATTGCCTATGCAATTAAAAGAAAATTATTAGCCTCCCCAATATGTTTCACCATACTGGCGTCATCAGGGGACTGATAAAGCCTCAGTCTCCTGACACCAGTATGCTTATAGCCTCAGTGACCTGATGACGCTAGTAGGGTGAAACATGTTAGTGAGGCTAATGATTTTCTTTTAATTGCGTAGGCAATGGCAGGCTCTAATTAATACATAAAAGATAGGAACAGTAAAATAATGTGGTGGTCTGCGGACATACAGCCTACTGACATGCAACCAATAATGAATTGCATTCATATATTTGGTGATTAATACAATGGGGAGGTCCTTAGAAAAGACAAGCTAATCCCTATATAGGATACCTATCTAGTGCACTGTGTGCATTTATGATTAATGCACTTTATCCAAACTATTAATTGATAGAATAAAAGTTAATTTTTAATTTAGGTCCAGAATTTAGAGATTCCTTTTGCCTTTGACAATATGTATGTGAGTAATGTATCACCCGTACGCTGAAAGAGGAAAAATACCTTGTTCATTTCTTCTGATTACGGGGACTCAAACATATTATTTTAGCATAAATTAACAAAAACCATCCTCAAAAGAAGGTTCAAAATGGGTTAGGGTGGGGAGACGCCACCACGTTTGTTTCTTTGTCAGGTAATGGAGCCCGGCATATGCTTTTGATCACTATGTTAGACTAACCTTATATATTATATCCCTTCACACTGTTTGATTCGGGATGAAGTTAGCATTTACCTATGGGTTGTTGGTAATTCTATTAGCAGCCTTAGTTTTGATTGCCTCCACTTTTTTCTTCTCTCCTTAGTGGATTCCTATTTAATTATATATTACTATATACTGAGTATTAATGCACTGTGCTTGTTTTGATATTCTTGTGCTATACCACAGCATATTTTGCTATATGGCTTTTTTCATGGTACTTTATCTTTATGTACTAGGCTTTTGACTTATAGCACTGTGCACTTTAATACCTTTTGTATATCCACTTTCTTTATAATCTACAGATTAATTGAATATGATTATTGTAATGCTATGAGATTATATGTGGGTTATTTGGTCATATCAGGGATACATTTTATCCTCTAGGATTATCAGAGAATTTTTCTGAGTGGTCAGTGGCGCACCTATAATGAGGCGAGTTGAGCCTTCTGTCTCAGGGGCAGCTAAGGGGCGGCAGAGCGCAACTCAGAACACGTGGTGTGGTGCTGGCTCTCCTTAATCCCTGCTGAGTCTTACACTCCTGCGCACGGTGCTATGTGTCTGCAGTGAGAAGCAGCCACGCCCCCCATGCACCCCTTCCTCACCCTCCCACCTTTCCACTTTAGCTTCTCGCAGCCAGGAGTCCCGTTGCTGTGCTGTCCTCTTATGTGGGAGCAGGACCTGTGTTGAGGTCACAGGAGGGAGAGGAGTCAGGGGTCACATGGTCAGGCTCTCTGCGTGCAGGACTCTGCTGTTCTGGTCGTCATGGTGCTGGATGATGGTAAGTTTATGTGTGGGATCAGGAGGGGTTTACAGTGTGGATGTAGCAGAGCTGTGTGTGTTCGAGGTGTACGGAGCGGAGCCATGTGTGTACGAGGTGTACGGAGTGGAGCCGTGTGTGTTCGAAGTGTACGAAGCGGAGCCGTGTGTGTACGAAGTGTACGGAGCGGAGCCGTGTGTGTACGAAGTGTACGGAGCGGAGCCGTGTGTGTACGAAGTGTTCGGAGTGGAGCCGTGTGTGTACGAAGTGTACAGAGCGGAGCCGTGTGTGTACGAGGTGTACAGAGCGGAGCCGCTCAGCTCCGTACACACAGGGCTCCGTGCTTGAGTCGTGTGTGTATGGAGCGGAGCAGAGCCACGTGTGTATGGTGCAAAGCCGCATGTGTACAAGGTTTACGGAGTGGAGCCATGTGTTTACAAGGTGTACTACTTATAGAGAACTTTAACAAATATAAAAATCGATGTTTCAAACATATTCCTATTTAAGGGTCTGTGCACACATTGTGGAATCTGCTGCGGATCCGCAGCAGAACTGCAAGTGATGTACAGTACCATTATATTCAATGGAAATAAAAAAACGCAGTGTACATGCTGCGGATTTTTCCACGCGGATTTGGTGCGGATTTAAATCCGCAACATGTCACTTCTTTTGTGCAGTTCCGCAGTGTTTTGAGACCTGCTCTAAATAGAAATCCGCAGGTCTCAAAACGCAGGGGAAATCCGCACAAAAACCGCAGCAAATCCGCAGGAAAAACGCAGGTCATTTTACCTGCGGATTTAGCAAAATCTGCGCGGAAAATTCCACAGCAGATTCTCAACGTCTGCACATACCCTACAAGTGTATGTATTTCACATGTGCGTCACGTTAGGCTATAGTAAACCAGATTTATTTGTACTGATTTTACAATGGGGGGGGCGCCGTTTTGCAGTTCGCCTCAGGCAGCAGAGAGGCTAGGTTCACCCCTGTGAGTGGTGATGTCTTTTTATTGAGACATCTTTTATGTGTACGTGTTTTCCTTTTAAATATTAACCCCTAGCCATTTTGTAGGTTAAGGACCAGGTCTATTTTTACAATTCTGACCACTGTCACTTTATGTGCTTATAACTCTGGAACGCTTCAATGGATCTTGGCGATTCTGAGATTGTTTTCTCGTGACATATTGTACTTCATGTTAGTGGTAAAATTTCTTCGATATAACTTGCGTTTACTTATGAAAAAAATGGAAATATGGCGAAAATTTGAAATTTTGCAATTTTCAAACTTTTAATTTTTATTCCCTTAAATCAGTGAGATATGTCACAAAAGATAGTTAATAAATAACATTTTCCACATATCTACTTCACATCAGCACAATTTTGGAACCAAAATTTTTTTTTGTTAGGACATTATAAGGGTTAAAAGTTGACCAGCGATTTCTCATTTTTACAACAAAATGTACAAAACCATTTTTTTAGGGACCACCTCACATTTGAAGTCACTTTGAGGGGTCAATATGACAGAAAATACCCAAAAGTGACACCATTCTAAAAACTGCACCCCTCAAGGTGTTCAAAACCACATTCAAGAAGTTTATTAACCCTTTAGGTACTTCACAAGAATTGAAGCAATGTGGAAGGAGAAAATTAACATTTAACTTTTTTTCCCCATAATTTTTCTTTTGACACAATTTTTTTAATTTT
>JARQOD010000003.1:527166520-527207269 GCA_033576555.1 Oophaga sylvatica | reverse complement strand
TTTACATCGCCATTCACCTTTTTGGGCTAGCGACTCTCTTTTTATCCCTTATCCCCCCTTTGTTTTGCTTGAAGCCACAGTCAGGCTTAAATGCTTTTTCACTATGTTTTTTAAAGGTTTTTTTTGTTATAAAAGTTTGGGGCACATATTTCAGTATTACATATAAAAAATTTTAGTTTTTTTAAAAATTTTTTTATTTAAAATTTTTCAAAAATAAAAAATGGTGTACATACTGTTTTACCCATTTTAAAAGGTTTTCTGATATGTATTTATGCTTTTTTTTAAAAACCCCGTATAAATTTTTTTTAACCCCGTTTTTTATTGGGGTTTGCTTTTTTTTTCAAATGTTAATTTTAGGGTTTTTTTTTAAAAATTATTAATTTACATTTTTTTTTAAAAAATAAAATCTCATTTTAGGTACAAAAGGTTATATTTTTTTTGTTTGGAGTAAGACTTTTTAAAATTGACACAACAAGGAAATATTGATCTTTGTATTTTAAAAATCCTCCTTGGCCCCCGGGGTCCAACACCCGTTTTTTCCCGGAAGTGCTGTTAGCACAGTTAACATTCTCCCGGGGTTACGGGGGGTTTGTAATGTCGCTGTTCCCCCCTGTGTGAACGGCAAAAAGTCCTGTGCCTCCACCATGTTCTCTTCTCATCCCTGGGTTACAACACCGCCAGTTGTTTCTCGGAAGTGCGGGTTAGCACAGTTACACTTGCTCCCGTGTTACTGGGGTTCAGTAATGTCAGCTGTTCCCCTGCTGTGTGAACGGCAAAAAGTCCTGCTGCCTCCACCATGTTCTCTTCTCATCCCTGGGTTACAACACCGCCAGTTGTTTCTCGGAAGTGCTGTTAGCACAGTCTACACTTGCTCCCGTGTTACTGGGGTTCAGTAATGTCAGCTGTTCCCCTGCTGTGTGAACGGCAAAAGTCCTGCTGCCTCCACCATGTTCTCTTCTCATCCCTGGGTTACAACACCGCCAGTTGTTTCTCGGAAGTGCTGTTAGCACAGTCTACACTTGCTCCTGTGTTACTGGGTTCAGTAATGTCAGCTGTTCCCCTGCTGTGTGAACGGCAAAAAGTCCTGCTGCCTCCACCATGTTCTCTTCTCATCCCTGGGTTCAACACCGCCAGTTGTTTTTCGGAAGTGCTGTTAGCACAGTCTACACTTGCTCCTGTGTTACTGGGGTTCAGTAATGTCAGCTGTTCCCCTGCTGTGTGAACGGCAAACAGTCCTGCTGCCTCCACCATGTTCTTTCTCATCCCTGGGTTACAACACCGCCAGTTGTTTCTCGGAAGTGCTGTTAGCACAGTCTACACTTGCTCCTGTGTTACTGGGGTTCAGTAATGTCAGCTGTTCCCCTGCTGTGTGAACGGCAAACAGTCCTGCTGCCTCCACCAAGTTCTCTTCTCATCCCTGGGTTACAACACCGCCAGTTGTTTCTCGGAAGTGCTGTTAGCACAGTCTACACTTGCTCCTGTGTTACTGGGGTTCAGTAATGTCAGCTGTTCCCCTGCTGTGTGAACGGCAAACAGTCCTGCTGCCTCCACCATGTTCTCTTCTCATCCCTGGGTTACAACACCGCCAGTTGTTTCTCGGAAGTGCTGTTAGCACAGTCTACACTTGCTCCCGTGTTACTGGGGTTCAGTAATGTCAGCTGTTCCCCTGCTGTGTGAACGGCAAAAAGTCCTGCTGCCTCCACCATGTTCTCTTCTCATCCCTGGGTTACAACACCGCCAGTTGTTTCTCGGAAGTGCTGTTAGCACAGTCTACACTTGCTCCTGTGTTACTGGGGTTCAGTAATGTCAGCTGTTCCCTGCTGTGTGAACGGCAAACAGTCCTGCTGCCTCCACCATGTTCTCTTCTCATCCCTGGGTTACAACACCGCCAGTTGTTTCTCGAAGTGCTGTTAGCACAGTCTACACTTGCTCCCGTGTTACTGGGGTTCAGTAATGTCAGCTGTTCCCCTGCTGTGTGAACGGCAAAAAGTCCTGCTGCCTCCACCATGTTCTCTTCTCATCCCTGGGTTACAACACCGCCAGTTGTTTCTCGGAAGTGCTGTTAGCACAGTCTACACTTGCTCCTGTGTTACTGGGGTTCAGTAATGTCAGCTGTTCCCCTGCTGTGTGAACGGCAAACAGTCCTGCTGCCTCCACCATGTTCTCTTCTCATCCCTGGGTTACAACACCGCCAGTTGTTTCTCGGAAGTGCTGTTAGCACAGTCTACACTTGCTCCCGTGTTACTGGGGTTCAGTAATGTCAGCTGTTCCCCTGCTGTGTGAACGGCAAAAAGTCCTGCTGCCTCCACCATGTTCTCTTCTCATCCCTGGGTTACAACACCGCCAGTTGTTTCTCGGAAGTGCTGTTAGCACAGTCTACACTTGCTCCTGTGTTACTGGGGTTCAGTAATGTCAGCTGTTCCCCTGCTGTGTGAACGGCAAACAGTCCTGCTGCCTCCACCATGTTCTCTTCTCATCCCTGGGTTACAACACCGCCAGTTGTTTCTCGGAAGTGCTGTTAGCACAGTCTACACTTGCTCCCGTGTTACTGGGGTTCAGTAATGTCAGCTGTTCCCTGCTGTGTGAACGGTAAAAAGTCCTGCTGCCTCCACCATGTTCTCTTCTCATCCCTGGGTTACAACACCGCCAGTTGTTTCTCGGAAGTGCTGTTAGCACAGTCTACACTTGCTCCTGTGTTACTGGGGTTCAGTAATGTCAGCTGTTCCCCTGCTGTGTGAACGGCAAAAAGTCCTGCTGCCTCCACCATGTTCTCTTCTCATCCCTGGGTTACAACACCGCCAGTTGTTTCTCGGAAGTGCTGTTAGCACAGTCTACACTTGCTCCCGTGTTACTGGGGTTCAGTAATGTCAGCTGTTCCCCTGCTGTGTGAACGGCAAACAGTCCTGCTGCCTCAACTTTAATTTCCATGGGTACCTTCTGCTACCCATCCGGGTTCCAGTACCGTCAGCTGGTTCCTGCAGTGCCTTTGGCCTAAGTGCCTCCATGTCGGTATCCGAGTTCCAGCAACGTCTGCTGGTCCTTGGTAGTGCTTTGGAGCACAGGTAACCTCCTGCTTAGTAACCGTGTCCCAGTAACGTCAGCTGGTCCTCGGTTGTGCCATTGGCTCTTTTCCTTCTGCTGACCCTCCGGGTTCCAGCACAGTCAGCTGGTCCTCATTACTTTCATTGGCTCTTGTACCTTCTGCTACCCATCCGGGTTCCAGTACCGTCAGCTGGTTTCCGCAGTGCCTTTGGCCTAGGTGCCTCCATGTCGGTATCCGAGTTCCAGCAACGTCTGCTGGTCCTTCGTAGTGCTTTGGAGCAGAGGTACCTCCTGCTTAGTAAACCGTGTCCCAGTAACGTCAGCTGGTCCTCGGTTGTGCCATTGGCTCTTTTCCTTCTGCTGACCCTCCGGGTTCCAGCACAGTCAGCTGGTCCTCATTACTTTCATTGGCTCTTGTACCTTCTGCTACCCATCCGGGTTCCAGTACCGTCAGCTGGTTCTCCGCAGTGCCTTTGGCCTAGGTGCCTCCATGTCGGTATCCGAGTTCCAGCAACGTCTGCTGGTCCTTGGTAGTGCTTTGGAGCACAGGTACCTCCTGCTTAGTAACCCTGTCCCAGTAACGTCAGCTGGTCCTCGGTTGTGCCATTGGCTCTTTTCCTTCTGCTGACCCTCCGGGTTCCAGCACAGTCAGCTGGTCCTCGTTACTTCCATTGGCTTTGTACCATCACCAACAGGACAAAGAAGGTTAAGACAAACTACAAGATACAGAACAAGAGACAGAAGAACAATAAGCAGAAGATCAAAAAGCAGAAGAACATTAAGTATAAGACCAAAATGAAGAGCAAAATATATGCTCTAAATTCTAAGCAGAAAAAGACTAAGCAGTGTATGGGGGTGAGTCCGTTCCTCCTCGTGGTGCCCCTGGAAAATGCCTGATGCTGCTGCAGGCTAAACTGAACGCGGACAAATACTGTTGTAATTAAAATCTTTCGTGACAGCAAGAACGGAAGGATGAAAATTCAGAGTTTTACAGATTACAAGTACAGGAATGTCTGTCACAAATAAGAATATGATGAAAAGGATGAATAGGAAGAAGATGAAGAAGTAGAATATGAAGAATAATAACTGTTTAATAAGAACAATATAAGTAATGTTAACAAAAAGATGAATAGCAAGAAGTTTTAGAAGATTAAGAAGGTGAAGATGAAGAATAATTTGATGAGAAAGATGATGCTGCTGAAGATTATGAAGGAGAAAGTGTGTGAAAAGTTAAAAAGGTGAAGACCATGGAAGTTGTGAAACAGACATATTTGACAAAATAGAAAAAAGGTTAACAACATTGTGAATTTCTTCGTCAATCCGAACGTATTTCCTAAAAAAAAAAAATTAATGCTATTCCATTGGATTGGGTTAAACATCTATGCCTTTAATGTCTCCTCAACCTCCCCCAATACATTCTACATTACTCTTTCTTGTTTTCCTTCATGTACAATTAACCAACAAGGCAAGAATGGGTTTTTTTTTAATTTCGATATTTTGTTCCCATAGACTTACATGGGACTTCTGGTATCGGTATCGGGTATCGCCGATATTTTAGTGATATCGGCGATACCATTACGATTCCGATACTTTAGGATATCGGAAAGTATCGCTCAACTCTACTGTGTAGTGTTTTATTTCATTAAAATACTTTTTTCTGGCTGTGTCTTTTTTTAACCCTTTAACTATAGGATTAATAATGGAGAGGTGTCTTATTGACACCTCTCCATTATTAACCGGGCTTAATGTCACCTTACAATCAAAGGTGACATTAACCCCTTATTACCCCCATATGCCACAGCTACACAGCAGTGGGAAGAGAGAGGCTAAGAACCAGAATTGGCACATCTTAGAGATGCGCCATTTCTGGAGCGCCTGAGAGCTAGTGTTCTAGGCTATGAATATCAGCCCGCAGCTATGTGCATAGCCTTTCTGGCTATAAATTATAGGGGGACCCGACGTCATTTTTTTTGGGTCCCCCTATTTTAATAGCCAGAAAGGCTAGCTGCGGACTGATATTCATAGCCTGGGAACTTCCATGGGTATTAACCCCTTCCCAGGCTACAAACATCGGCCCTGGCTCTCGGCTTTTTCTTATGGCGCAGAAAATTGCGCGGGAGCCCACGCCATTTTTCAAAAAAAAATAATTGATTAAAAAAAAAAGGAAAGGACATTACATATTAGGCCGGGGTCAGACATGCATGTCTCGCATGTCAATACTCGACACTGCCGCCGGCAGTCGGACAGGAGCATGCGGCTGCATGCATTTCTATGCAGTCGCACGCTCTTGTCCGAGTGCCAGTAGCTGCTGCTGGGTTTTGAGGTGCGAGACTCGTGTGAGCTTCTCGTAAAGTGTAACCCCGGCCTAACACAGATTTTTTTCTATCTATAGATCTATCCCATATCTATCTATCTATCTATCTATCTATCTATCTATCTATCTATCTATCTATCTATCTATCTATCTATCTATCTCCTTCATTCTATCTATCTATCTATCTATCTATCTATCTATCTATCTATCTATCTATCTATCTATCTACCTATCTATCCCATATATATCTATCTATCCATCTATCTATCCCATATCTATCTCACATCTATCTATCTATAGATAGATATGGGATATATAGATAGATAGATGTAATTTCTGGTCCAACCTCCTCTTTAGCATTTGTCCAACCCACACTCCATTACACACATAGATAGATCTATAGATAGATAGATCTATAAATAGTGTAGCATTCCAGGGGGTTTAGCTCTAGGATCGCTGTCTGGGTAGACAGAATGGCATGAAAACAGTTCATTCAGACAGCAGTTCTGGTGCAAAACTGGCCGCAACCAGCTTTATTAAAGTCCACAGCAAACAGATTAAAACAAAGCATAAACAGAAAACCTGGGCTTGTCTAGCCTCTAATTACACTTAGATAGATGGCCCTCTCTATCCGGGACCCAGACTCTACCAGTCTGTGCCCAAAACAACACATATCACATATGTTACCAGTTTGGAGCTTCACAGATACTCCTCCTTGTGTCTGAAGGCACCTTCCATGTCCAGACTTGAGAGAGATCCACTCCTGTTCAGCCGCTCTTCACACGGATTCGCACTGAGACTACTCCTATGTCCGGGGTCCTTCCTGCACCCAAACTGAGATAGCTCAAACACTCTTGGAGACTGCTTCCTTGTGCCAGGACACCTCTCTGTGTCCAGGCTAAAGACAGCTCTAACACTCTTGGAGACTGCTTCCTTGTGCCAGGACACCTCTCTGTGTCCAGGCTAAAGACAGCTCTAACACTCTTGGAGACTGCTTCCTTGTGCCAGGACACCTCTCTGTGTCCAGGCTAAAGACAGCTCTAACACTCTTGGAGACTGTTTCTTGTGCCAGGACACCTTCCTGTGTCCAGGCTAAACTAGCTCTCAGATTGTGTTTCCAAACACCTACTTCTGGTCTCCTAATTAAGACCTGAGTAGTTTCAGGCTTGTGCTGCAAGTGTGTGCTGAATGTGAGGTGTAGTGACCTTTCTCTACCACTAGGTTTACAAAGCCACACATTTCCCTTATACCTAGGTGAAATGTACACCCCATTCATCACATATTCACTCACTGTCTCACATATCCCCTCCCTCTTCTCCAGACCGGAGGGCTGGTCATCCAGACCGGAGGGCTGGTCAACAATCCAACAGAGACAGTGAACTCCGGACCAGTCATGGCCCTCATCAGCTTCATCCTCACCACTGTCATAGCCAACATCAGCTTTCTCTTCATCTGAAGCATCCGCACTACCCTGTACCCTCCCAGGCCTATACTCTCTGCGGGCCTCGGGTATCCTGCACGGTTTCATCTTGACCTTAGGGCCGGGCTCAGATTCAATATAGTGCCTGGCCAAAGTAGTACGACCAGACACATCAGAACACTTCTGCTGACTCTTCCTCAGAAACTCATGTACCTCCTGTCCCTGGTGCACTGACCATGTGTCACCAACTATCACAGAAGGTATAGGGGATTTTTCACTTTTCTCCAGTTCCCCACTTTCAGGCTCTTCTGGCAAGACATGCCCAGAAGCCCCACCATCCATCCCACACTCTACTTCCTCAGTCACATCTGGCTCACTGTCAGGGCTATACCCTTCATTTTCATTCATATCCTGCTCACTGTCAGTGTCACACAATTCATTTTCACTCACATCCTGCTCACTGTCAGTGTCACACAATTCATTTAGAACACTCATATTTTCCCGTGCCGTCCCAAGAGTGGGGTCTCGCCACTGCTCACTCCCAAAATTGTCACAGGACACAGGCAAGTCAGGGACACTCGGTTCCCAAGAACCACCATCCTCGTCTCCCAACATCACCTGCAAAGGAATTTCATCACCATCACAGTCATCATTATTATCAATATCATCATCATGACTATGATCAATATCATCATCACTATCATGATCATCATCATTATCATTATCAGCATCAGCACCATTTTCATGGTCATCATCATTATCACATAATTTTAACGTCCCACTAGCATTGTGTTCCGCCCCTCGGGACTGCGCACCCTCAATAGGAGCTTCATCACACTGTCCATCAGAAACATTTCTCCCCCAGAGATCCTTAGACTGGGGAAAGTCATTACCCAATATGACGGGGTGCACCAGGCTCTTCACTACCCCCACTTCATATGAAACCTCCTCGAGTTTAGGGACCAAGTCCACGGCAGTCTCTGGGTAGACTTTGGTGTCTCCATGGATGCACACCACACTCAGGTGCTTATCAGGGATGAAGTCCCTATCAATCAGGCTGTCACATACGGAAGTCACTGGACTCTCTGAGTCCAAGAGGACCTGTGCTGGGCAGTCATTTACAACCACCAGGGACACCTGTGGTCCAGTCTCTTCGGCTGAGGTGGACACACACACAGGTTCTGCGCAGAGAGAGAGGGACCTGCCAACATCACGGCACATAGGCTCCCCCTCTAGTGAACAGCCGGCTGCAATTTCACGACATCTCCAACACTGTCCACCACAATCACCCTCCCATATGTCCCCTATAGCTGGAACGCTCTTACCGCGAGAGTTCAGCGTCCGGGAACTCTGAAGCGACGACCTCTCAGACGGCTGTACCTCAGGAGGACGTGCTCGGGTGTAGCGGTTCACCATCACCTTTCCAACTCCATAATCAGGCTCGCTGACTGCAGACTCCCAACTGTATCTCCAGTCACGAACTCCCCTGGCACGGGCTGTCACCGTAACACTCAGCCGGGTACGAATCTCCGCTTTCAGCTTGGCATAGTCTTGGCTGTCCTGCTCGCTCAGGTCAGCATAGGCCACCTGGGGCACTCCAATCAGATAGGGTGCGACCATCATGGCCCACTCAGATAGGGGCAGATTCTCCTTCTCTGCCAGTTCCTCAAATCTAGTGAGATACACCTCCACATCATCACGAGGTGTCATCTTTTTCAGGGACCGTCTTACCGCCTTCTTTACAGCGGACAAGGCAGGTGCCTTCACAACATTACTCTGAGACGAGGTGCTGAGAGCTGCAATCTGCTCCAACACCCGGTTATTCTCCTGCTGCTGCTGCAGGATTTGCTGCTGGTACTCCTGCATGCGCTGCTGGTGCTGCAGGCGCTGCTGCTCCATGGTCCGCTGGGCCTGGACCAGGTACTCAACGAGCCCCTCCATACTGCCGGACTTATCTGTCTCAACCACGGCAGTCTTATGTTGCACAATAACTTGCGCCATTTGTTCAAACAGCGCCTCCATGCTGTCATCCATGCTGTCAGACTTCTCTGTCTTAACAACGGCAGTCTTCACTCAAGACATACACACTCTACAGTCTTTTCCATAGAAAATTCAGCTCTGCTGTGCAGACACTTTTTTTTTTTTTTCTTTGCAAAGTCTATTAGGGCTCCTGTCTCTTTAAGACTGCTCCACAGACTTTTCTTTTGCTGCTGCACATTCCACAGTCATTTTCACAACAAGTTCAGCTTTGCTGTGCATACATTTTCTCTCTGCAGACCCTATCAGGGCCACTGTCTCTCCAAGACTGCTCCAAACAGACGTTTCTGCTGACACACTTTTTTTTTTTTTCTGCTGCTATTTCAACAGACTTCACCTTTATTGCTGTCTCTAAGCCTCTGTGCTGCATGCACACTCCAGCACTAACTGTATCAGCCACTGCGCTGCCCCAGCATTCTCCGCCAATTGTAGCATTCCAGGGGTTTAGCTCTAGGATCGCTGTCTGGGTAGACAGAATGGCATGAAAACAGTTCATTCAGACAGCAGTTCTGGTGCAAAACTGGCCGCAACCAGCTTTATTAAAGTCCACAGCAAACAGATTAAAACAAAGCATAAACAGAAAATCTGGGCTTGTCTAGCCTCTAATTACACTTAGATAGATGGCCCTCTCTATCCGGGACCCAGACTCTACCAGTCTGTGCCCAAAACAACACATATCACATATGTTACCAGTTTGGAGCTTCACAGATACTCCTCCTTGTGTCTGAAGGCACCTTCCATGTCCAGACTTGAGAGAGATCCACTCCTGTTCAGCCGCTCTTCACACGGATTCGCACTGAGACTACTCCTATGTCCGGGGTCCTTCCTGCACCCAAACTGAGATAGCTCAAACACTCTTGGAGACTGCTTCCTTGTGCCAGGACACCTCTCTGTGTCCAGGCTAAAGACAGCTCTAACACTACTTGGAGACTGCTTCCTTGTGCCAGGACACCTCTCTGTGTCCAGGCTAAAGACAGCTCTAACACTCTTGGAGACTGCTTCCTTGTGCCAGGACACCTCTCTGTGTCCAGGCTAAAGACAGCTCTAACACTCTTGGAGACTGTTTCTTGTGCCAGGACACCTTCCTGTGTCCAGGCTAAACTAGCTCTCAGATTGTGTTTCCAAACACCTACTTCTGGTCTCCTAATTAAGACCTGAGTAGTTTCAGGCTTGTGCTGCAAGTGTGTGCTGAATGTGAGGTGTAGTGACCTTTCTCTACCACTAGGTTTACAAAGCCACACATTTCCCTTATACCTAGGTGAAATGTACACCCCATTCATCACATATTCACTCACTGTCTCACAATAGACAGATCTATAGATAGATCTATAGATAGAAAAAGGTTTCAAATAGCTTGAAAAAGGTTCACACTTTGAACCGAAACTTTGCATCAATGGGCTGAATAAAGTAGCTCTTTTTTCACCCATCTGAACGGAGTGCTGTTCCTTTCTTTGGATTGTTATATTGCAAGGTTTGGTATTTGCCTGTTGGAACTTGTGTACCCGGACTTTTGGCTTTTTTCTTTTTTTGTGCTGTTCTAATTCTTTTTTCTATATAAATCTATCTATCTATCTATCTATCTATCTATCTATCTATCTATCTATCTATCTATCTATCTATCTATCTATCTATCTATCCCATATCTATCTATGTGTGTAATGGAGTGTGGGTTGAACAAATGTTAATGAGGAGGTTGGACCAGAAATGACATCACAAATCTTTTTTTTTGGTTAAATAATATATCTTTATTTAGCTTACAAAAAAACGCATACAAATCTGCATGAAAAAACGCATCAAAAACGTTTGTAAAAAACGCATCAAAAACGCAGGTGACCTGCCAGTGACCTCCGATGCAGATTTGGTGCAGATTTTACCTGCGTCAAATACTGAGCCAATCCTGACCGTGGAATCATACCCTTAGAATGAGCTCACTGATGGATTCTCAGTAAACTCATTCTGCAGCCAATAATAGACAGCGTAACACAGAACCTAAAGAAGGCAAACAATGCAAATTGTAAAATTTTTATATAGTCAAACATATTTTGCATTTAAGTAAAAGAAATTGAATCCAATTTGAACAAACCTTAAACCCTTTCACCCCAAGCCTGTTTTCTCCTTCATTACCAGGCCAAATTTTACAATTCTGCCTAGTGTCACTTTATGTATTAATAACCCTAAAAAACACTTCAACCAATCCCACTGATTCTGAGATCGTTTGTCATATATTGTACTTTATGATAGTGGTAAAAAAATTTCAATATAACTTGTATTTATTTGTTAAAAAATCTGAAATTTGGCCAAAATTTTGCAATTTTCAAACTTTTAATGTTTATGCCTTTGAATCAGAGCATTATGTCACACAAAATATTTAATAAATAACAATTCCCACATGTCTACTTTACATCAGCACTACTTTTGAAACATAATTTTCTTTTGTTAGGAAGTTATTAGTGCTAAAAGTTGACCAGTGATTTCTCATTTTTACAACAAAATGTACAAAAAACAGTTTTTTTAATGACTACATCACATTTGAAGTGAGTTTGAGGGGTTGAGGGAAACAGGAGAAAAATTAAATCCAAACTTTGTTGTGCAATTTCTCCTTAGCACACCGATAACCCATATGTGGAGCAAAACTACAGTTTGGATGCATGGCAGGGCTCGGAAGGGAAGAAGTGCCATTTGACCATAGAGGTCAAAATTGGCTGGAATCATTAGCGGACAACATATCATGTTTGGAGAACCCTTGATGTGCCTAAACAGTGGAACTTCCCCCATAAGTGACCCCAAAAATGTTTAGCCTAAAATTTTTTATTTTCATGAAACCCAAAATTTGTTGTGCATTTTCTCCTGAGTGCACAGATACCCCATATGTGGGGATACACTACTGTTTGGACACATGGCAGTGCTCAAAAAGGAAGGAGTGCATACTTTGATGGAATGGTCTGCGGGTGTCATAATGCATTTGGGGTTGTGCCTAAAGAATGTAAACTCCCCACAAGTAACCCCATCTTGGGAACTAGACCCCTAAAAGGAATTTATCTAGATGTGTGTTGAGCACTTTGAACCCACAGGTGCTTCACAGAATTTTACAATGTTGATCTGAAAAAATTAAAAATATATATTTTTCCCATAAAATGTTGTTTTAGCCCCAAATTTTTTAATTTTCACAATGCGCATGCTCAGTTTCAAGATCTCGTCTCCCGAGATCTTGTAACGAGATGTGAATCTGAGCATGCAGCAGCCATTTTCTCGGAGGCCACCGTATCACAGCAATGGAGCTGCCGGGGCCTCCAGGCTTTGAGGAAATGCCGGCGGAGCCCCGCCACGAGCACATAGCCCCCACGCTACTGAAAGAGGAGCCGCCGCCGCCGCCCCCCAGCAGAGGGACCCGCAGAGAGCACCGCTGCCACAATGAGGTAATAGGGGGATACCCCAACACCTTCCCTGTGAGACGCCCCCCCTTTGTCATCGGGACCACTTCCCCCACCATATGATGATTGGTCCGTACCGCCCTAAAGATGACACCCGGCATATAAGACGACCCCCGACTTTTAAGAAGATTTTCAGGGGTTAAAATTATATCAATGCCAAAAAGTATTAGAGAATCAATAAAGTGCATATCTGCATTACAGTGATTCAAAAGGTCATGATGTCAATATAGCACACTAATGAAAAATGCCTAAAACACATGTAAATAGTTGAATTGTATGAAACTGATGAAAAGCTAACCTGTACAGGTAGATCTATATTGCAAATAGGCTAAAGCGTCAGATAAAGTGCACGTGCAATAGTGCAGGTGGTCCCAAAATGGTCACATAGATAGAAGCATATAAATAGAGGGTTATATTGTGCCAAGGTCAATGACTCATAGGTTGACACCCTGTAGATGAGATGGATAGTGTAAATATCAACATTATATGCTTGGTGTGCAGCTTCAGTGTCGATCAGTAACGTCATAAAAGTTCCCGGCGGTCACTACTAGCTGTTCCCACACTCAGTTTAGTGTGTGCTGGCCGATAAACTGTGGTAACCTTCATTATGTCACCGTTAGCACCGAGAGAAAATTCGGGGAGTATTTATTTCAAATAAAGAATTTTATTCTTGCTGGGTGTTTATTTCATAACTAACTATGGGGCTAGTTATGGGGGTGTCTTATAGACACCTCTCCATTACTATCCCCTGGGCTTGATGTCAGCTGACATTAGAAAACTGACATCAACCCTATTACCCCACTTGCCAACGCCACAGGGCAAGTGAGAAGAACTGAGTGCCAGAATTGGAGCATCTTATGGATGTGCTGTTTCTGGGGTGGCTGAGAGATTATGGTTTTTTTTTTAGTCTGGTAGGGGGCCAATATCCATGGCCCTTTTCCAGGCTAATAATCTCAGCCCAGAGCTGGGTGTTTAGCCTTTGCTGGTTTTCAATTATAGAGGGGACCCCAGGCCATTTTTTGGGGGATTCTCCCCTATAATGACCAGGAAAGGCTAAACAAACAGCTGTGAGCTGATATTAATAGACTGGGAACATTTATGGCTATTGGCCCTTTTACCAGAATATTAACATCAGCCCCCAGTGGTCAGTGTTTCCTTTTATGGTCCAAAAAAATTATGCAGAGCCCAAGACATTTTTTTTAAATTCTTTATTTTATACACAATGTACCCAGTGGGTGCTGAATACAACTCCCATCATTATCGCCTGGCCACGCTGATCTCAGGGAGACCAGGTGACAATAATGAGAGCTGTCTTCAGCACCCGGCCCTGGGAACTGCACGAACGGTACTGCTTCTTCCCAGGCGCTGGTACATCTCATGGAGGTGGCTCACGGACACGGACAGCAAAACGATACAAGGATGTCACATATGTACATATGGAAGGCACACAGACCTCGGGACTCACCAGTACTGTTTTTTTCGAGTGCAGGAATCACCAAGATGTGTGAAGGGGGCCTAAAAGATGCTTTTTATTGGAAAAACAAGATTTTGCATTCCCATACTTTGATAGCCCTAATTTTCCATATTTTGGCCAACAGAGTAATGTGAGGGCTTGTTTTTTGTGTTGATTTTTTTTATTGGTACCATTTTCGTCAACATGACATTTTTTGATCATTTTCTATTCCGATATTTGGGAGGCAGAATGAAGAATAACCACTAACCAGCAATTCAGGAATTGTTTTTTTTTATTAATCCGTTCCGCGTGTGGCAAAATTGATAAGGCAGTTTTATTCTTTGGGTCAGTTCAATTACAATGATACCACATTTATATATTTTTTTATGTTTCTGCGCTTATACACAATAAAAACAATTCTATGAAAAAATTATTTTTACATCTCTTTATTCTGAGAGCAATAACTTTTTTTCCGTCTGAGAGCAATAACTTTTTTTCCGTTGATGGAGCTGTATGGATTGTTTCTTGTGGGTCAAAATAACATTTCTAGAGATACCATTTTTATTTACATCCGTCTTTTTAATCATGTTTTATTACACTTTTCCTTCGGCAGTATGATAATAAAGCATGTTTTTTTTTACAGTGTTCACTGATGGGGTCAACTATATATAGGTCGGGTCGTTCCAGACACAGTGGTATTAAATACGTGTATTTTTTTATTTTTTTGATAAAAATATTTATTTGTGGGTACAATATATTTCTATTTTTTAAATTATTTTGTGATTTTTCTTTTAGATTTTTACATTTTGTTTTGGGAAAGGGAAGCCATAAAATGTGCTAAATTCAATTTATCAGAGATGTGTGGCATTTTCTTTCCCTAAAAATATTTGTATGAATGTCCTCTACTCACGAAGTGTTATAACATCCCTAGATAGTTGCACGCTTCAAACATGAAAAATAACATTATTTCTTGTCTAACCTCCCACATGAGTTATGGCTTTCCAGCTGTTATGTATTTTTTTTAAAGCTGTAAAGCTGCAGGTTTCTTACTTCAGCTCAATGTTTTGCTAAATTTATTACATTTATCAAATCTGCATGGTTTTTGCTGAAAATAAGAATATATGCACTAAAACTATAAGATGCCAAACACGTGGAAAGTTTTATCCTGTGATCAATTCCTATTTAGATAACGCTAGCAGGGTTGCCATCAGGGCATTACTGTCACGGGTGTGTCGCGGCGGAGATCGTCGCGATTGCACACCCTGACTTCGCACAGCTGAGTTTCTGGTGCTGGGTGTTTTTCGGCACTGAGGGAGTTAATTCTTTCTCTCTCGGTGCTGGACTGACCAGCCTCGCCCAGCTGCGATTGATGTTTTGTTAATTAGCTTCCTTCATATACCTGCTGGTCTACTGGGGAAGTTGCCGGTGAAAGCATTCCTTCAGACCAGCAGAGCGGATCGTTTCTGAGAAGACTTAAGCTAAGAGTGCCTGTTGTGGTTTTTCCTCTCCTCGCTTATTGTTTCTCTCCTTTACCTTTTGTGTTCCTCTGTAGTGGAAGTTTTGTATGCAAGACAGTGTTTTCTTTACCCCTTGTCTGTTTCGTTTGTCTTAGACTGTGTGTAAGCTGTGACCTGCCCATTCCCTGTGGTGGTAATCAGGGTCCTTCTCAGGACTAGATTACAGTGGTCAGGGATCTACAGGAGACAGGGTTATGCTGGCGGCCTGGACCTCTGTACCATTAACAGTACCTCCAGGTAGAGGGACTAGTCAGGACCCCAGTTCAGGGTCAGCATAGACCCCGGTCCACCTCTATCCTGAGACAGCGTGACACGTACACAGTATAGACCCACAATTCATAGGATATTATGTCAGGTAAGACATTGCTGGCAGATACTATGTATACATGTTGATATTTTCTATTATATGTAATATAGAATGTTGTCACATTAGATATAGGTTACTATCATAGAATATATCTGTTATACGTCGTGACATTTTCACCGGCCAATCTAAAAGATTCTCCCCAGCTACCATGGATCCAGTAGCCCAGTTAGCTCAGCAGTTGCAGAGTTTGTCCATGGAGCTGACGGACGTTAAGTCCAAGGTTTTGTACCCCCGGGAGCAAACCAGATCTGAACCTAAAGTAGCTCTCCCGGACAGGTTCACTGGTGGGCGGGACAAATTTTTTACCTTCCGGGAGGCATGTAAATTATATTTTCGGCTACGGCCTCGGTCTTCGGGGAGTGAAGATCAGAGGGTGGGAATTGTCATCTCGCTCTTACAAGGGGACCCTCAATCCTGGGCGTTCTCTCTTCCTCCGGACTCCCCGGCTCTCCAGTCAGTAGATCGATTTTTTACAGCCCTGGGTCTGGTATATGATGATCCGGATCGGGTCTCCCTTGCTGAAATGAAGTTACGTAAGATACAGCAGGGAGATCGTCCGGCGGAGGAATTTTCTTCTGAGTTCCGTAGATGGGCCACAGATACTCAGTGGAATGACCCAGCTCTTAGGAGCCAGTTTTGTCAAGGATTATCTGACAAATTAAAAGATGTGTTGGCTCAGTATGATTCTCCCCCGTCACTGGAGGCCGCTATGGCCCTTGCTATTCGCATTGATAGACGGCTTCGGGAGAGGTGTGAGGTAACTCCGCCCCCTGTGATGACTCCACCTCCTTCTAAAGTCCCTAATATTGAGGTTCCCCTGGTTTGTTCTGAGGAGCCTATGCAGTTAGGAGGGACATCGTTTCGAGGGAGGGGATCGGCGGTGCGCCGCAAGACAGGAAAGTGTTACTTCTGCGGGAGAAAGGGACATTTTGTTGGGGGGTGTCCATCCCGTACTTTGCTGAGCAAGGAGTCGCCGGAAAACTGTTGATCCCAGGTTGTGTGGTGGACGACAATCTGGGAGTATGTATTTCGTCCCCAAGTCCGTCTCAGTTTCTCGTACCAGCGGAGGTGGTGGTAGGTACGAGAACTGAGAGGATTTCTGTTCTTCTGGATAGTGGGGCCGCGGCTAATCTGGTGGACGCTTGGTTTGCCCAGGTGCAAGGTATACAACTGAGTGTATTGGCCAAACCTATCCCTATATTCTCTATTGACGCCAGGCCTCTCGGTCAAGGTAGCTTTGTTCAAGCCGTGCATAACATAGACCTTCGAGTGGGGGCAATACATAAAGAACTATTGTCTTGTTATGTGTTGGAGGGCCTTCCCACTCCTATTGTGTTGGGACTTCCTTGGTTAACTAAACATAACCCAGTTATTAATTGGCAATCCAGAGAGATAAGCCAGTGGAGTGAATTTTGCAATAGTAACTGCATGAACACGGTCATCGGTGCGGTCGTGCCTAGAACCTTACCTCCTTTTCTGGAGGACTTTGAGGATGTGTTTTCAGAGGAAGGGTGTCAAGAATTACCTCCTCATCGCGCATATGACTGTGCTATAAAATTGCTTCCTGATGCTAAGTTACCAAAATCTAGGTTATATAACCTTTCTGGTCCTGAGAGGCAAGCTATGAAGGATTATATTTCGGAAAGTCTGGCCAAGGGGCATATTAGACCTTCATCTTCTCCAGTGGCCGCGGGGTTCTTCTTTGTGAAGAAAAAAGATGGAGGCCTACGCCCTTGCCTGGATTTCCGTGAGCTTAATCGGATTACGGTCCGAGATCCGTATCCGCTCCCACTTATTCCTGATCTCTTCAATCAGATTGTGGGCGCCAAATGGTTCTCTAAGTTGGATCTCAGGGGGGCGTATAATCTGATTAGGATAAAGGAGGGGGATGAGTGGAAGACGGCGTTTAACACTCCGGAGGGACATTATGAGAACCTTGTCATGCCTTTCGGTCTGACTACTGCCCCGGTGGTGTTTCAACATTTTGTTAATGACATCTTTCGCCACCTAGTGGGACAGTTTGTTGTCATTTATCTAGATGACATCTTAATTTACTCGCCGGATCTTGTGTCTCATCAGGAGCATGTGAGACAAGTGTTGCAGATCTTGCGAGACAATAAACTGTACGCCAAATGGGAGAAGTGTGTATTCGCCGTACAAGAACTTCAGTTTTTAGGATTCCTGGTGTCAGCTTCCGGTTTCCGTATGGACCCTGGGAAAGTGAAGGCTGTGCTTGAATGGGATCGGCCAGAGGATCTTAAAGCACTGCAGCGTTTCCTGGGGTTTGCTAACTACTACCGGAAATTTATTCGTAATTTCTCATCCGTTGTCAAACCTCTCACTGACATGACAAAAAAAGGGACGGATTTTTCTAGGTGGTCTGACAAAGCTTGTCAAGCATTTTCCTCCTTGAAAAAATGTTTTGCTTCAGCACCCATACTCATCCAACCTGATGCATCACAACCGTTCATTGTGGAGGTAGACGCATCTGACGTAGGAGTGGGTGCGGTATTATCTCAAGGTCCGTCCCCTGGTAAATGGCATCCGTGCGCTTTCTTCTCTAAAAAATTGTCGTCCGCCGAGAGGAATTATGATGTCGGCAATAGGGAACTCTTGGCCATTAAGTTGGCTTTTGAAGAGTGGCGTCACTTTTTGGAGGGGGCAGTCCACCCGGTCACCGTCATTACTGATCACAAGAACTTGCTGTATTTAGAGTCTGCAAAACGTCTGAATTCCAGACAAGCTAGATGGTCGTTGTTTTTTACCAGGTTTAATTTTGTCGTCACATATCGTCCTGGGTCAAAAAATGTAAAGGCTGATGCCTTATCTCGTAGTTTCCCGGGGGCCGGGAAGACGGATGACCCAGTTCCTATTCTTCAGGAGGGAGTTGTGGTGTCGGCGGTTTGCTCTGAGCTTGAGGAGGAGGTATTGGAGGCTCAGGGGGACGCCCCTGTAGGACCTCCAGGGAGACTGTTTGTTCCAGATCAATTAAGACAAAAGGTTATCGAGGCACATCATAATTCTGCTTTGGCAGGACACCCAGGGAGTAAAGCAACTGTAGATCTCGTTTCTCGCCGGTTTTGGTGGCCTAACTTAAATAAAGAGGTGGTAACTTTTGTCGCGTCCTGTGGGGTATGTGCGCGCTCTAAGACCCCACATACCCGTCCGTCTGGGGCCCTTTTACTGTTGAAAATCCCGGAGCGTCCATGGACCCATCTGTCTATGGACTTCATTACGGACCTCCCTCCGTCTTCATTTTATTGCTCTTCCTGCTCTTCCTAGTGCTAAAACTCTGGCGCAGGTGTTCATTGGGGAGATTGTGAGACTTCACGGGTTGCCTTCCGATGTGGTGTCGGATCGGGGTTCTCAGTTTGTGTCCAAATTCTGGAAGGCATTTTGTTCTCGTCGGGGGATGCAGTTGTCATTTTCTTCGGCTTTTCATCCGCAGACCAATGGTCAGACAGAGCGTCTGAATCAGAGCTTAGAGACATATCTCCGGTGTTTTGTCTCAGAGAACCAAGAGGACTGGTCTTCTTTCTTGCCTCTGGCAGAGTTCGCTCTTAACAATAGGCGGAGCGAGTCCACTGGTAAGTCCCCGTTTTTTGGGGCATATGGTTTTCACCCCCAGTTTTGTACTTTCAATGGGGGGGGCTCTTCTGGGGTTCCTGAGGAGGAACAATTTTCGTCGTCACTTGCTTCAGTGTGGAGAGGAGTGCTTAATAATCTGAGCACTATGGGGAACCGATACAAACGTATGGCTGATAGGAGGAGAGTGTCTGGTCCAGACCTAAGTGTGAACGATCTGGTATGGTTGTCTACCAAGAATATAAAAACTTAAGGTTCCCTCCTGGAAACTCGGTCCCAGATTCATCGGGCCATACAGGATCAGTTCAATAATTAATCCGGTGGCTTTCCGTCTTGACCTCCCTCCTACGTTTAAAATCCACAATGTGTTCCACAAATCGTTGCTTAAGAGGTACGTGGCACCAGTTATACCGTCACCTCTACCTCCTCCTCCAGTGGTGGTCAATGGTAATTTGGAGTTTCAGGTATCGAAGATCATTGACTCACGTCGGAATCGCCGGTCCCTTCAGTACCTTGTTCATTGGAGGGGGTATGGTCCTGAGGAGAGGATGTGGGTTTCTGCGTCGGATATTAACGCAGACCGATTGGTTCGGGCCTTCCACACTACTCACCCAGATAGACCAGGCCCTGAGGGTCCAGAGGCCCCTCGTAGAAGGGGGGGTACTGTCACGGGTGTGTCGCGGCGGAGATCGTCGCGATTGCACACCCTGACTTCGCACAGCTGAGTTTCTGGTGCTGGGTGTTTTTCGGCACTGAGGGAGTTAATTCTTTCTCTCTCGGTGCTGGACTGACCAGCCTCGCCCAGCTGCGATTGATGTTTTGTTAATTAGCTTCCTTCATATACCTGCTGGTCTACTGGGGAAGTTGCCGGTGAAAGCATTCCTTCAGACCAGCAGAGCGGATCGTTTCTGAGAAGACTTAAGCTAAGAGTGCCTGTTGTGGTTTTTCCTCTCCTCGCTTATTGTTTCTCTCCTTTACCTTTTGTGTTCCTCTGTAGTGGAAGTTTTGTATGCAAGACAGTGTTTTCTTTACCCCTTGTCTGTTTCGTTTGTCTTAGACTGTGTGTAAGCTGTGACCTGCCCATTCCCTGTGGTGGTAATCAGGGTCCTTCTCAGGACTAGATTACAGTGGTCAGGGATCTACAGGAGACAGGGTTATGCTGGCGGCCTGGACCTCTGTACCATTAACAGTACCTCCAGGTAGAGGGACTAGTCAGGACCCCAGTTCAGGGTCAGCATAGACCCGGTCCACCTCTATCCTGAGACAGCGTGACACGTACACAGTATAGACCCACAATTCATAGGATATTATGTCAGGTAAGACATTGCTGGCAGATACTATGTATACATGTTGATATTTTCTATTATATGTAATATAGAATGTTGTCACATTAGATATAGGTTACTATCATAGAATATATCTGTTATACGTCGTGACATTTTCACCGGCCAATCTAAAAGATTCTCCCCAGCTACCATGGATCCAGTAGCCCAGTTAGCTCAGCAGTTGCAGAGTTTGTCCATGGAGCTGACGGACGTTAAGTCCAAGGTTTTGTACCCCCGGGAGCAAACCAGATCTGAACCTAAAGTAGCTCTCCCGGACAGGTTCACTGGTGGGCGGGACAAATTTTTTACCTTCCGGGAGGCATGTAAATTATATTTTCGGCTACGGCCTCGGTCTTCGGGGAGTGAAGATCAGAGGGTGGGAATTGTCATCTCGCTCTTACAAGGGGACCCTCAATCCTGGGCGTTCTCTCTTCCTCCGGACTCCCCGGCTCTCCAGTCAGTAGATCGATTTTTTACAGCCCTGGGTCTGGTATATGATGATCCGGATCGGGTCTCCCTTGCTGAAATGAAGTTACGTAAGATACAGCAGGGAGATCGTCCGGCGGAGGAATTTTCTTCTGAGTTCCGTAGATGGGCCACAGATACTCAGTGGAATGACCCAGCTCTTAGGAGCCAGTTTTGTCAAGGATTATCTGACAAATTAAAAGATGTGTTGGCTCAGTATGATTCTCCCCCGTCACTGGAGGCCGCTATGGCCCTTGCTATTCGCATTGATAGACGGCTTCGGGAGAGGTGTGAGGTAACTCCGCCCCCTGTGATGACTCCACCTCCTTCTAAAGTCCCTAATATTGAGGTTCCCCTGGTTTGTTCTGAGGAGCCTATGCAGTTAGGAGGGACATCGTTTCGAGGGAGGGGATCGGCGGTGCGCCGCAAGACAGGAAAGTGTTACTTCTGCGGGAGAAAGGGACATTTTGTTGGGGGTGTCCATCCCGTACTTTGCTGAGCAAGGAGTCGCCGGAAAACTGTTGATCCCAGGTTGTGTGGTGGACGACAATCTGGGAGTATGTATTTCGTCCCCAAGTCCGTCTCAGTTTCTCGTACCAGCGGAGGTGGTGGTAGGTACGAGAACTGAGAGGATTTCTGTTCTTCTGGATAGTGGGGCCGCGGCTAATCTGGTGGACGCTTGGTTTGCCCAGGTGCAAGGTATACAACTGAGTGTATTGGCCAAACCTATCCCTATATTCTCTATTGACGCCAGGCCTCTCGGTCAAGGTAGCTTTGTTCAAGCCGTGCATAACATAGACCTTCGAGTGGGGGCAATACATAAAGAACTATTGTCTTGTTATGTGTTGGAGGGCCTTCCCACTCCTATTGTGTTGGGACTTCCTTGGTTAACTAAACATAACCCAGTTATTAATTGGCAATCCAGAGAGATAAGCCAGTGGAGTGAATTTTGCAATAGTAACTGCATGAACACGGTCATCGGTGCGGTCGTGCCTAGAACCTTACCTCCTTTTCTGGAGGACTTTGAGGATGTGTTTTCAGAGGAAGGGTGTCAAGAATTACCTCCTCATCGCGCATATGACTGTGCTATAAAATTGCTTCCTGATGCTAAGTTACCAAAATCTAGGTTATATAACCTTTCTGGTCCTGAGAGGCAAGCTATGAAGGATTATATTTCGGAAAGTCTGGCCAAGGGGCATATTAGACCTTCATCTTCTCCAGTGGCCGCGGGGTTCTTCTTTGTGAAGAAAAAAGATGGAGGCCTACGCCCTTGCCTGGATTTCCGTGAGCTTAATCGGATTACGGTCCGAGATCCGTATCCGCTCCCACTTATTCCTGATCTCTTCAATCAGATTGTGGGCGCCAAATGGTTCTCTAAGTTGGATCTCAGGGGGGCGTATAATCTGATTAGGATAAAGGAGGGGGATGAGTGGAAGACGGCGTTTAACACTCCGGAGGGACATTATGAGAACCTTGTCATGCCTTTCGGTCTGACTACTGCCCCGGTGGTGTTTCAACATTTTGTTAATGACATCTTTCGCCACCTAGTGGGACAGTTTGTTGTCATTTATCTAGATGACATCTTAATTTACTCGCCGGATCTTGTGTCTCATCAGGAGCATGTGAGACAAGTGTTGCAGATCTTGCGAGACAATAAACTGTACGCCAAATGGGAGAAGTGTGTATTCGCCGTACAAGAACTTCAGTTTTTAGGATTCCTGGTGTCAGCTTCCGGTTTCCGTATGGACCCTGGGAAAGTGAAGGCTGTGCTTGAATGGGATCGGCCAGAGGATCTTAAAGCACTGCAGCGTTTCCTGGGGTTTGCTAACTACTACCGGAAATTTATTCGTAATTTCTCATCCGTTGTCAAACCTCTCACTGACATGACAAAAAAAGGGACGGATTTTTCTAGGTGGTCTGACAAAGCTTGTCAAGCATTTTCCTCCTTGAAAAAATGTTTTGCTTCAGCACCCATACTCATCCAACCTGATGCATCACAACCGTTCATTGTGGAGGTAGACGCATCTGACGTAGGAGTGGGTGCGGTATTATCTCAAGGTCCGTCCCCTGGTAAATGGCATCCGTGCGCTTTCTTCTCTAAAAAATTGTCGTCCGCCGAGAGGAATTATGATGTCGGCAATAGGGAACTCTTGGCCATTAAGTTGGCTTTTGAAGAGTGGCGTCACTTTTTGGAGGGGGCAGTCCACCCGGTCACCGTCATTACTGATCACAAGAACTTGCTGTATTTAGAGTCTGCAAAACGTCTGAATTCCAGACAAGCTAGATGGTCGTTGTTTTTTACCAGGTTTAATTTTGTCGTCACATATCGTCCTGGGTCAAAAAATGTAAAGGCTGATGCCTTATCTCGTAGTTTCCCGGGGGCCGGGAAGACGGATGACCCGGTTCCTATTCTTCAGGAGGGAGTTGTGGTGTCGGCGGTTTGCTCTGAGCTTGAGGAGGAGGTATTGGAGGCTCAGGGGGACGCCCCTGTAGGACCTCCAGGGAGACTGTTTGTTCCAGATCAATTAAGACAAAAGGTTATCGAGGCACATCATAATTCTGCTTTGGCAGGACACCCAGGGAGTAAAGCAACTGTAGATCTCGTTTCTCGCCGGTTTTGGTGGCCTAACTTAAATAAAGAGGTGGTAACTTTTGTCGCGTCCTGTGGGGTATGTGCGCGCTCTAAGACCCCACATACCCGTCCGTCTGGGGCCCTTTTACTGTTGAAAATCCCGGAGCGTCCATGGACCCATCTGTCTATGGACTTCATTACGGACCTCCCTACCGTCTTCACAATTTTTATTGCTCTTCCTGCTCTTCCTAGTGCTAAAACTCTGGCGCAGGTGTTCATTGGGGAGATTGTGAGACTTCACGGGTTGCCTTCCGATGTGGTGTCGGATCGGGGTTCTCAGTTTGTGTCCAAATTCTGGAAGGCATTTTGTTCTCGTCGGGGGATGCAGTTGTCATTTTCTTCGGCTTTTCATCCGCAGACCAATGGTCAGACAGAGCGTCTGAATCAGAGCTTAGAGACATATCTCCGGTGTTTTGTCTCAGAGAACCAAGAGGACTGGTCTTCTTTCTTGCCTCTGGCAGAGTTCGCTCTTAACAATAGGCGGAGCGAGTCCACTGGTAAGTCCCCGTTTTTTGGGGCATATGGTTTTCACCCCCAGTTTTGTACTTTCAATGGGGGGGGCTCTTCTGGGGTTCCTGAGGAGGAACAATTTTCGTCGTCACTTGCTTCAGTGTGGAGAGGAGTGCTAATAATCTGAGCACTATGGGGAACCGATACAAACGTATGGCTGATAGGAGGAGAGTGTCTGGTCCAGACCTAAGTGTGAACGATCTGGTATGGTTGTCTACCAAGAATATAAAACTTAAGGTTCCCTCCTGGAAACTCGGTCCCAGATTCATCGGGCCATACAGGATCAGTTCAATAATTAATCCGGTGGCTTTCCGTCTTGACCTCCCTCCTACGTTTAAAATCCACAATGTGTTCCACAAATCGTTGCTTAAGAGGTACGTGGCACCAGTTATACCGTCACCTCTACCTCCTCCTCCAGTGGTGGTCAATGGTAATTTGGAGTTTCAGGTATCGAAGATCATTGACTCACGTCGGAATCGCCGGTCCCTTCAGTACCTTGTTCATTGGAGGGGGTATGGTCCTGAGGAGAGGATGTGGGTTTCTGCGTCGGATATTAACGCAGACCGATTGGTTCGGGCCTTCCACACTACTCACCCAGATAGACCAGGCCCTGAGGGTCCAGAGGCCCCTCGTAGAAGGGGGGGTACTGTCACGGGTGTGTCGCGGCGGAGATCGTCGCGATTGCACACCCTGACTTCGCACAGCTGAGTTTCTGGTGCTGGGTGTTTTTCGGCACTGAGGGAGTTAATTCTTTCTCTCTCGGTGCTGGACTGACCAGCCTCGCCCAGCTGCGATTGATGTTTTGTTAATTAGCTTCCTTCATATACCTGCTGGTCTACTGGGGAAGTTGCCGGTGAAAGCATTCCTTCAGACCAGCAGAGCGGATCGTTTCTGAGAAGACTTAAGCTAAGAGTGCCTGTTGTGGTTTTTCCTCTCCTCGCTTATTGTTTCTCTCCTTTACCTTTTGTGTTCCTCTGTAGTGGAAGTTTTGTATGCAAGACAGTGTTTTCTTTACCCCTTGTCTGTTTCGTTTGTCTTAGACTGTGTGTAAGCTGTGACCTGCCCATTCCCTGTGGTGGTAATCAGGGTCCTTCTCAGGACTAGATTACAGTGGTCAGGGATCTACAGGAGACAGGGTTACGCTGGCGGCCTGGACCTATGTACCATTAACAGTACCTCCAGGTAGAGGGACTAGTCAGGACCCCAGTTCAGGGTCAGCATAGACCCCGGTCCACCTCTATCCTGAGACAGCGTGACACGTTGTTAAAAATGCTTAATTTATATATTTTTCCAGGACTTGTTACCAGATGCGATACTTCTAAAGAAAATGTCACGTTTCTTATAAAAAAATTATAGTGGTTTATTGGACTGTTTACCAAAAAACATCATTACAGGAAAACACAAAATGAGTGAAATAGTTACGTAGATATTGTCCATTTGTCCATAGCAAAGCTTGTACACATCTTTCCTTGGTGTCCTGAATGGTAAAAATGACATTCTGTCTCTGTCAGGAACGTCTCAGAGAAGCAACACGTGGTTACATGGCAGCTGGCTGTTCATTCATCATAGTTCTTGTCCCATGTGTCTGTGGAGTGAGTGAGCCCCCCCCTTCGTGTAGCCATTATATAAAAGTCCCTTAGATCACGTGGTCTCTGTATATGGAGATGACACTTTACCATACAGAAATAGCATCTGTAATGTCAGCGATCGTTAACGTGCTTGGTACAGAATTGAGTGTATAAATCCATAACCAATAATATTTAACAATTCCCCCTTTTGAGGGTGACAGACATTAATTGGAACCCTCAAAGTAGAGAAGTTCATCTTTAGGATAATCAGATCTTCTTTCTTCTTTTTCTTCTTCTTGGCAAAAATAATTTAATTTCCATAATAATAATAATAATCATAATAATATCAGATTATTGTTATATGCACTCAATAACATAATTATGTGAATTCATGTTATGGTAAGCCGTGACTAATATTCATATAAAATATGTGTCTTATACTTTCCTAAACCTAAATCGAAGCATCTCGGGTCCAGCCATCATCATCTGATGTCATCTGGTCTTCATGTTGATGCCTTGTTCTTGATTCTTTTAAAACACAGTCTTTATACGATAATTCCTTTGAAATAACATGTAGATATTGTGGAGACCGTGTGTCATGTGTCCATCAAAGTCCATAAATTTAAATGTTGATAAGAAAACAAAGTCCATAGATGAAATGAAGCTTTAATATCTGAGCAGTGTCACCTTTAAAGACCTGGACTTACATTGGCTCGCCTTGGATATTTCTGGAATCCTCCATGCCATCCGCACTGGTCTTGGAACAGGTGTGACCAGGGGCGGAACTATCGTGGAAGCAGGGGAAGCAGCTGCCATAGGGCCCGGGCTAGCAGGGGGCCCGTCCCTGCTGCAGCTGTCTCCCCTGCGGCTGTGTTCCGCCGCCCATGGCCTGAGAGTCGGCGGTTCCCTGTGCTGGCTGTCATGCTGACAGCGACGCAGAGAAGCTGCTGCGTGCCGTCTCCCAGGAATCAATTGCACTGGTGTCTATACAGACGCCAGTACAATTGAAGCTCTGACCGCCGGGTCAGAGCGACGTCTGCAGCGTGATCATGTCATGTGATCACGCTGCTGACGTCACTCGGCGGCGGCGCCCAGAAGGGTGAACACTGGTGGTGAGTGTGCTCCACTGTGGAGCTGAAGATACCACCGAAGATTAACGGGGGCACATACTGTGTGAGTGATAACTCTGCATTCTTGGCTGCATTACTACTTGAGGGGCACATTACTACTGATGGGACTGGGAGAATAAGAGGGCTTATTACTAGTTATGGGGGCATAATGTGCCTGCATTAATAGTTATGCGGGACATGGTTACTAGTAATGGTAGCATAAGGGGGCTGCATTGCTACCAGTCCATTATATTATATTGTGTTTCCATAATGTCTGCTTTAAATACAGCTCTGATTTGGGCAAAAAGCTGGCCGTTATGAGACTGAAGAGTATTTTTTGGGCCTAGAGAATTGCTGTGATTTGCTCCGCCCACTGCTATTGGCTCCGCCCACTATCAGAACCCCGCCCCCCCGCCGCCCGTTCAAAATTTTGCTGTGGGGCCCCGCCATTTCTAGTTACGCCACTGGGTGTGACATCTTTGGTCAGCAAAGCAAGGGTTAAAATGACTCTTCCTTGCTAAAGATAGCACCATAACCAGTCCTTAGTCCTAATGCACAGGACTCATGTCAGGGTTGTAGTTTCCTGACAACTTATTGTTCACCAGCATTCATTGAAGCTTCATAGGTGATAGGAAACCACTGGAACGTGATAAAAGCGTGATAACACAGTTCATATCAGCATCATAGGATCATCGTCCTCTGCCATTGTGTCTGTCAGTGGTGAATATTGCAGTTGCTGTCAGTGATGAAATGAATTGTGATTGACACAGTCTATTATTACTCAGACATCATATAGCCTTTTTACCTTCTGGAACTTCGGGTTTTTCTTCTTGCAACTTTTTAAATTTACTTGAATTTAGAAATATGAAAAGTCTTAATTAACGTAATTCCAATATCTTGCTTGAAGTCTTCATTCCCTATTCTATACCAAATCTGGTAATTTTCCTAACCTATAATATCTCAGCGTACCATAGCAATCAGTAATATCCATAGAATTATTATCAGAATAGTAATATGGAATTCATGTTTGTATGTGAAACAATAATAAATGATAATGCATTATTAACCATATTCTTCATGAGATAGAACATTTTTATGTCATAGGTGTAATTACCTTTTCAACCCATAGGAGTCAGTGTGTTTTTCATGTAACAAGTGTTTCCATCTTTATTACTAAAACTTTATTAATGGAATATATTTATTAGACCAATAATAGGTAAGAATGTATAGCCATGATCCAAAATGTGAATATGAATGAATGAATGAATGAATTATTGTATTTACTCAGAATTAGAACATTTTCTTTTAATGAACCGATATCTTTACTATATTTAATGAAGCAATATTCTCATACTAGACATTACTTTATTAAATATTGATGTTTCTTGATTGATTGAGATAAAAAATAAAAATTAAGAATCAAAAATAGAGATAAAGGAAGAATAAAAATTAAAAAATGAAAAATAAGAATAAAAACAAAAATAAGAATAAAAATAAGGCCTTTATATGTTTATGACAAATGCTGAGTAGTTATGTTCTCAGTAACACATACCCTTAATATTTCCATTATCTGGATGATTTCATATTTGTCATGATCTTGTGTTACCAAAATATTCATATTATGCAACTTTGCATGTAATCCCCTTCTTAGTGTAAAGAAATGACTCTTTATAATACTTAATGTTATTATCTCTAGTAGTTATATCATTGTACCTTTTTATATTCTTTAAAATGTGTGAAGAAGAGGTATTGATGAAATGTGATGATGTATTCAAAATCTAAAAACACATTTCCCCCTTAATACCAAAAAATATTATTTTGTGAAATAATTGATTTATCAAAACCAAAATGAAAAAAAAATAATTGTTTTATAAATTATTTATATAACTTCTGTCTTAGCTTTATACCATATATTTGTCTGAAGATGTGTACCATCTATGTAACCATTAAAAATAAAAAATAACATTGAATATCATAAAATTATCGTTTGGGAAAAAGGAAAAAAATAATAATCTAAATGTAGATTTTCTTGATAAACCATTTTGATGTGTGATCACACTTATCTACTATTAACTAAAAAAAAATAATTACTAAAGAAATATATATTGAGTAGATAATATTTCATTATGTATCTTAATATTCTAATAATTGAACTGATTTGTATTATTTCTCATAAAAACAAGTTGTTGTTTTCTCGCATACCATGAATTATGATACTTCTTTCATACATCACACGTACATTTTCTCTTAGCAGCTGCTCATACACGCATCTGTCATCTGTCACTCAGACTGTGACACGGATAAGTTCACACCACAAGTTCCTCATACAAAAAGGTAGGAATATTAACCCAAATAATTGTATCTTAATTATCAATGCGCATTGTAAACTACTAAATTTAATATTTTAATATTTCTTTGAATATTCCCCAAATACACATAACAAACTTTGTGAACCATTCTATAGAAAAAAGGACTCATAAGAAAATTTGGTTATGAGCTGTTTCTATATTTGGTGCAAGGTTTGCAACTGAAATTGAACCCTAAAACTTAAGAGGCCTAAAAAAAAATTCTTTGACTTGCAAAGGCCGAGCTCACAGAGGCTACAAGAGCTTTAAGTTGCAACCACTGAAATAGGGGTATATGGTAGCCTTATAATTAGAACAGTTTAAATGTCACATGTGTGACTGTCATGCAGTAAGAACATATTGCCATGCAAATAAATAACTTCAAAATGTTAGCAACACACAAAAACTAAATTTAGATTCAGTTAGTTATATATTATTTCCTTTTAAGTGTTAAATATATAAAAACATGCAGTTATTACAAATTCCTGTGTAAATAAAGGAATAAATCCATGTAAGAGAGTTTTTCCCGATTAAGTCCTACTTTGAAGTGAAAATTCTAAGGATAAAATAAGAGATAAGATTAAATATCATATACAAAACAATTGCAATGTCTTATACATATATATATTGGCTTTAATGTAATTCTAAATATTACTGTAGTATATTTTAATTATATCACTATAGATATAGATATACAGTTATACAATTTCTACTTATACAAGTATACTATATACTGTATACTGTATGAATATATATATATATATATATATATATATGTACATATATTTATATATCTACAAAAGCTGTGAACTACAGAATTATATTTATAAAATAATTACAAATAACTGAATAATATATTGTATAATATTTTTACACAACATATAATTTCATTTTCAGTCAATTCCTAAACCAAATCTTATTTCTTTGTCAAAGATGTCCTGGAAAACTCTGTTAATCATTCCTCTTTTTAATGATTGTTTGAGCAGCTCCGATAATGAGCTGTAAATTGAAGACTTAGATAAGTCATTTTGAGACATCATCTGTTCCTGTCTTTCAGTGTCCGCCATTTGTCTCTTTACAGAGCCGTCTGAACTTTGAATTATTAACTCTTTCTGCAAAGCGGACTCTTGGATTTTTTTATAGGGCTTATAACTAATATGTAATTTCCTCCGTATGTCATAGATTTGATTCCGGGGATGACTCAGTTTAGGAGATTTCGACACTGGCTTTTGAAAAGATCTTACTCTGTCTGTTTGATTTATTTTCCTATCACGATTCTCATGTTTTCTAGCAAAATCAAGGAATTGCGCACATTCAAATAAAGTATCTTTTTGTGACGCAATAACACGAGATACAGAATTTAGGAATCCAAATTTGTCCACAAAATACTTTATCATTGATTGTGTTTTGACATTGGTAATTAGAGTTTTGTACAACCTTTCAAATATGGACATGAATGTAAAAGTACATTCTTTCCGACCAATCCTTAATTTTTGAAGAATCTCAATATCTGGACAATTTTCATTTAAGGCACAGAAAATCAGAATTTTCAATCTGTCTTTATCATCTAGATCTCCATGTAATTCATTATCAAAACTCAACTTCAATGTTAAGCGTCTGGAAAAGGTTGCAGGAAGCCACAATTTAAATAATTGATTTTTCTCAGCATTACTTAAATCAAGCTTATCAATAAAGCTTTCGAAGATTTCAGAATTTCTGCATACATGGATTTTGTTATCATATGCAGGAATGATTTTGCATAATTTTAACAAATTTTTCCTAACTTTGATTTGGAGTTGGGCCTGTGAATTGTCTTCTATTTTTGGTGGCCTTTGTACATCCGTCTCTCGTACGTCATCTGCATCAGTTCTCAAGTCTCCTCCTATGTTCCCTCCTACATCAGTTCTCAAGTCTCCTCCCATGTTCCCTCCTACATCAGTTCTCAAGTCTCCTCCCATGTTCCCTCCTACATTAGTTTTGAAGTCTCCTCCCACATTTCCACCATCTTTTTTTACGTCATCAGAGACAAGGTCACCTTGAGTAGCCATTACAGACACATGTCCCACATGTTGCTCAATTTCCTCATTACAGTCAATTTTGGGAACATCACTGGTATGATCTGACACTATTTCTACACAATCATCTTTAGATTTCTCTAATACAAACTTGTGAAATACGTGAACTAACTGTAATATATTTTTCAATTTCTCTCTTTCTCTATTAAAGGACACCAGCTTAGATTCTAGCTTTAGATTTTCCATTTCACATTCTGCATATAAGCTGAGCCATAAAACTTCTAAATTAGACTGATCTACAGACATAAATTTCAGTCTACTTTGCTTAGAAAAAGAAGCAATAACATCCATATTTCTTACCTTAAAATATCTCAGCTTGTAGCTCCTTTCTTGGACAATGCTCTTGTCATCAGCACGTCTGATTCCTGTAGTCAACTCTTAGTCCTCATTCATAGGTTCTTTTCTTGATCCTGAAATATCGTAGTGTGATTTCTTTGACGACTTGCACATCTGACGTAATTTTGCTTCTATTCCTCCTCCCCTTGCAAGTTATCAAAAATTCACACTCTAAAAATCAAGTGTGACTGGCTGGCTCTCCAAAATGTTAAAAATGCTTAATTTGATATATTTTTCCAGGACTTGTTACCAGATGCGATACTTCTAAAGAAAATGTCACGTTTCTTATAAAAAAATTATAGTGGTTTATTGGACTGTTTACCAAAAAACATCATTACAGGAAAACACAAAATGAGTGAAATAGTTACGTAGATATTGTCCATTTGTCCATAGCAAAGCTTGTACACATCTTTCCTTGGTGTCCTGAATGGTAAAAATGACATTCTGTCTCTGTCAGGAATGTCTCAGAGAAGCAACACGTGGTTACATGGCAGCTGGCTGTTCATTCATCATAGTTCTTGTCCCATGTGTCTGTGGAGTGAGTGAGCCCCCCCCTTCGTGTAGCCATTATGTAAAAGTCCCTTAGATCACGTGGTCTCTGTATATGGAGATGACACTTTACCATACAGAAATAGCATCTGTAATGTCAGCGATCGTTAACGTGCTTGGTACAGAATTGAGTGTATAAATCCATAACCAATAATTAATATTTAACACACGTACACAGTATAGACCCACAATTCATAGGATATTATGTCAGGTAAGACATTGCTGTTAGATACTATGTATACATGTTGATATTTTCTATTATATGTAATATAGAATGTTGTCACATTAGATATAGGTTACTATCATAGAATATATCTGTTATACGTCGTGACAATTACTGCCCATACTACTGTATGGGGCCAATGAGCAGCGATACAGAGGGGGGCCCCCACCTCTTGTGCTTCTGCTCACTGGGCCCATCGTGCACTAAAGTGCTGTACAATGAGACGCACACGCCAGCGCTGGGGCTTGGGAGCTTTCTTGGAGATCCATGGCCGTCTAACCTAGATGGCTACGCAGCTCCTGCTCCCTTCCCTGGACTTCTGGTAAGGTGACGGCACATACGTGATGACGTCATCGCGTACATGCCAACATGTACAAGGACACCAAAAGCAGAGCTGCGCTTGCTGGGAATTGTCTGTGAGGTAAGTATGAAAAAGGTTTTTTTTTCTTTATAAAATGAATTAAATGGGTGAGGGGGCTGCAAATGATAAAGGTGGGGCAGCAAATGATGGAGAGGTTTGCAAATAATGGAGGGGGCTGCAAATGATGGAGAGGCTGCAAATGATGGAGGTGGGCTGCAAATGTGGAGGGAGACTGCAAATGATGGAGGGGGCTACAAATGATGAAAGGGGGCTTCAAATGATGAAGGGTTCTGCAAATGATGAAGTGAGAGAGGGGACAGGGGACTGTACATGATGAACTGTAGAGGGGGACTTTAAATGATAAAGGGGGATGGCAAATAAAGAAGGGAGGGGGAGGGGGACTGCATATGATGAAGTGAGGGGCTCCTCTGTATAATGTCACTGGCGATCCCTGTATTACCTGAACACTGACACTATATACAGAGGTCCTGTGTGTAATATCACTGATGATCACTGTATTACCTGTACAATGATAGTAAATACAGAGCTCCTGTGTATAATGTCACTGGTGATCACTGTACACTGACACTGTATACAGAGCTCCTGTGTATAATGGCACTGGTGATCACTGCATTACCTGTACACTGAGAGTAAATACAGAGCTCCTGTGTATAATGGCACTTAGCATTTTTTTTTATATTAATGATCAGTATTGTAGTATTGGGTCACTATGTGGTGGTAATATGTGGTCTAGTCATGGTGTGGAGGTATTTGTCCATTGTATGTGGTATAATTCGGTCACTATGTGGTGTAATATATGGACTGGTCATGGTGTGAGAGTAATTGTCCCTTGTATGTGGAATTAATAGTTATTCTAAAAAATGTATTTGACTCATTCCCTTTAAGAAAAATAAATAAAATATACCTAAAAAGAGTATTGGATATTTTAAGAAATCTTTAATAGGTTAGAGTAGAGTAGGGCTTTGCCAAAAGAGTCTACCTTGTCATCTCGGCTTAAAATTTTTTTGGCCAAAACAAAAGCTGCTGGTTATGAATGTGATCTGGTGTTTGCTGTGAGCTGATAAAATCTGATTGGTGAGGACGGGTGCAGAAATTGAGTTTTTTCAAGAGTGGGCGGTGGGATTGTGGAAGGTTCGAGGTGTGTGTGGCGGAGCTGGGGTGGAGTCTCAAGCGGGTGGAATATTTTGCCAGTATGTAGCCCTGAAGTTCCTAGTGGCAGCCCTGAATGCTAGCACAATATTGGTAACTTGGTCCTGATGATAAAGCTAGCCATATGACATAGATTGTGCTCTGTTATCTGAGCCAAAGCATTTAGAACCACCTTCAATATTTTTACTCCTTTCTGTTGGAAAATGGTGATCTGTGTAGTATTGCAGGTCATCTGAAAATGAGAACATCACTGATTGTGAATATCTCCAGCTTTATGTACAATGGTAAACAGTTGCCTCATAAATCTTATACAGGCATACATTACTGTCAATCGCTGATCTGAAGAAACCACGGAACACCGTGTAGATGTCAAATATACAGTGGTTGCAGGTATGTAAATAAATGCATCATTACACATGTGCTGGGAAATAACATGCGTTAACAGTTCATGTCAGCAGAATATGCTGCTTACAGTGATTTTTTATTCATGCAACATAAACATTCAGCTTGTGCACTTACTTTTGTTTGTTACCACTATGAAAAAAATCCTCTATATTCATTTAGCAAACAGCTCATGGCACCAGGAGTGGTTGCATTTTGGTATTGTGAACCAATTAGTTATCTATGTGAAGCTATAAATGGTCATTGTACTTTCAGACAAATCCATCTCATTTAATCTGACAAAAATCTGAATTATTATGCAAATTGGATTTAAGTATGATAAAGATGTATCTTTTGGTTTTCAAATAAACCCACAAATGGTATTGTGTCTCAGAGCTTTTTGGATCACTGAAATCAATCTCAAACACCTGTGATAATTAGTTTGCCTGGTGAGCGCAATTAAAGAAAACTACTCAAGAAGAACATTCCCCATTATTAGGCAGGCCACAAGTTTCAAGCAATATTGGAAAGAAAAAGGAATTCCCTGCTGCTGAAAAGTATCAAATAGTCCAATGCCTTGCACAAAGTCTGAAAACATTAGATATTTCACAAAAACTTAATTGTGATCATCATACTGTGAAGAGTTTTGCGTCTGATACAGAGCACATATGGGTTTGTGCAGGTAAAGGCATGATGAGGAGTTTTCTGTAGGACAAATTCCCCAGATTAAGAGAGAAGATGCTAAAATACTATTACAGATGAGCAAGCTGGTATTTGAAGCTGCTGGTGTCTCTGGAATCCAGCGAGCCTGAAGGGTGTAGAATCCTCCATGGGCTTGCAGTTGTGTATTAACGTACTATTTGTCCACCCCTAAACAGTGCTGTCAAGCAGAAGTGGGTGCAGTGGGACTAGGCATGCAGGAAAACTAATTTTAAAGCAGTCTTGATTACTGATGAGTGCCGTCCACCTCTGGATTGTCCAGATGGATAGTTGTTGAATGGCCACTATGTCCAAACCAGGCTGCAACTATAGCGAGGACGTGGCAAAGTCATGTTTTGACCCAGAATTACTTACAGAAAGCTGAATTTTTGACTGACCACTTCCTTCCATGGTACAAAAAGAAGAATCGTGTCAGCCATAGCAAATTCAAAATGGATCACAAAAGAGATTTAACTGACTCAGAAAAGTCAAAATTGTTATAAGTCTTGCAGAGGGATGCAGCACTCTTGAAATTGCTAAGATCTTCGGGCGTGATCACAGAACCATCAAATGTTTTGCTGCAAATAGTCAACACGGCAACAAAAACGTGTTGAGATAAAAAGATGCACATTAACGGTCAAAGATTTGAAAAGAACCAAACGTGAAGCGAACAGGAAGCCAATATCCTCCAGTGCTGTCATATTTGAGAACTGCAAACTCCCTGGAGGTCTAGAAGTACAAGGTGTTCAGTGCACAGAGACATGGCCAAGGTGAGGAAAGCTGAAAACTGACCTCCACTGAGCAAGACACAGAAGGAGAAATGTCAAGACTGGGCCAAGAACTATCTGAAGACAGATTATTCAAAGGTCCTATACACTGATGAGATGAGAGTGACTCTTGACGGACCAGATGAATGGGCACATGGCTGGATCACTAATGGACACAAACCTCGTCTTCGACTAAGATGCCAGCAAGGTGGAGGTGGTGTACTGCTATGGGATGGTAATATTAAAGATGAGCAAATTGGACCCTTTTCAGTTGCAGATGGACTCAAAATCAACGCCAAACCTACTGCCAGTTATCAGAAGGCACTGTCTTCAAGCAGTGATACCGGAAAAGTCTGCATCTTTCACGAAAACATGATTTTTATGCTGGACAATGCTCTATCGCAGCATTGAAGTCTTAACTGCTTGGCTACCAGTAAAAAATAATGACATGGTCCCTTGTGGACCCTTCTTAAATGGGAAATTTACATTGAAGGAAAACAGTACACCCCTCTGAACAGTATCTGGGAGGCTGTGGTTGGTGCTGCCCAAAAAGTTAATCTCAACAGATTAATAAACTGACAGACTCCTTGTATAAATTAGGTTTGCGATTGTTATTGAATGGAAGGCTGGCTGTATTGATCGCTGATATTTTATTTTAAATGTCAGAAATGTATTTTTCTACATTTTAAGTTGTTTGGTAATGATTCTCACATTAACAGATGTGGTACCGATATTTAAGAAAGGTAAGAAGGTGGATACAGGCAACTAAGGTCCGGTAAGCCTGACATCAATAGTGTGCAAATTTTTTGAGGGCATTATAAAAGATACTGTAATAACTGACAACCAGCACAGATTCATGAAGAATAAGTCATGTTTAACTAACATGTTGGGTTTCTATGAGGAGGTAAGTGCAAATCTGGATGTAGGTAATGTGGCTGATGTACTTTGTCTGGACTTTGCAAAGGCATTTGATACTGTACCACATAACAGCCTTATACTGAAGCTCCATAAGCAAGGACTGGGGGAAACTATGCAGATGGGTAAGGAATTAGCTAAATGACAGGAAACAAAGAGTTGTCATAAATAGTATATTCTCTAAATGGGATATAGTCAGCAGCGAGGATCGCAGGGATCTGTACTGGGAGCAGTGGGGACCGCAGGGATCTGTACTGGGAGCAGTGGGGACCGCAGGGATCTGTACTGGGAGCAGTGGGGACTGCAGGGATCTGTACTGGGAGCAGTGGGGACTGCAGGGATCTGTGCTAGAGCTGATTCTTTTTAACCTCTGTATTAATTACCTTGTTGATGGGCTTGAGAGTAAAATGTCAGTCTTTGCTGATGACACCAAACTATGTAGGATACTAAAATCTGACCTTGACATTACAATATTACAGAACGATCTGAATAACATGACTGAATGGTCAAACACTTGGCAAATGAGGTTTAATGTAGATAAATGTAAAGTAATGCACCAAGGACGGAGTAATCCTATTGCTGCATATACATTAAATGGGAGTATACTCGTGACTACAGAACAGGAGAGGGTCTTGGGTATTTTGGTTACAAGTAAGCTGAGCAGCAGTCCTCAATGTCAAGCAGCAGCCGCAAATGCAAGCAAGATTTTAGGATGTATAAAAAGAGATAAAATCCCGCAATCCAAATGTATTGTTACCCCTTTATAAATGACTGGTGAGGCCACATCTAGAATTTGGGATCCAGTTTTGGGCTCCACGTTTCAAAAACGATATTCAGATGCTAGAGTCAGTTTAAAGACGCGCAACTAGATTATTACAAGGGATGGAGGCCTCTCATATGAGTAGAGGTTGGAAAAGCTGGGCTTGTTAAGCTTAGAAAAAATGCGCCTCAAGGGTATGCCACACTGAACAATATCGCTAACGGGATCGCTAAAAAACGTCACTATTTAGCGATCCCGTTAGCGATGTTGTTCAGTGCGGCAGCTGCCAGCGACGAGCTTCCTGCTGTGATCTCGCTCGTCGCTGGAATCGTTCCGGACCCTATTTTCTCGTCGGCGCTCCCGCTGGGTAAGTATATATCGCTAGTGTGGCACCTTTTCTTAGCGATTTAGCGGTACTTTTGTACCGCTAAAGTCGTTAAGAAGATCGCTAACGGCGATAGCGCCGTTAACTATATCGCTAAATGTGGCCGCATTTAGCGATATAGAAACAATCCCGCTAGCGATCGCATTAGTATGCGTCGTTATCGTGATCGCTAGCGGGATTGTTTAGTGTGGCAGTACCTTTAGAAGGGATCACATGTATAAATATACAGCATGTCTGGTCAGTACAAAGACGTGCAAATGACTTATTCCATCCAAAGATCACACTGAGGACTAAGGGGCAGTCATTACCGGAGGCAGCTACAGTAAACAGGAAAGGGTTCTTTACAGTTAGAGCAGACTGTGGAATGCCGACCACAAGGGGTAATGGCAGACACTATAAAGCTTTTAAAAAAGGGCTGGATGATTTCCTTGACACGCATAACATTGGGTTATAGTTAAATTTTTGGCAAAATGTACATTTTGTGCAGAAAGGTTGACCTTGATGGACATAGGTCTTTTTTTCAGCCTACATAAGTATGTAAAATAAACAACTGAGATAAGAAAATTTATGTTTTTCATTTACTTGCACAATAATTCTGTACACGTAGATATTTTCCTAAGAAAAACAAAACCTCACTATTACTTTCTTAAATATTCAGGTTTCAGGTTTATTATTATTATTTATAAACTGACAGCAGTTTAGTTATTCAATAACAAAATTACCGTAATAATTAAAAATACAAATTGCTAATAATTGTGCACACAGTATAGTTGTGGAACAATAGGCAGATAAGTGAAGGAAAGTATTAATGGAATTCTAAGGGAATATGCATGAAAATGTCTGATTGTATTTGGATTACATAATCATCCCTTTATGCTGAAAATGTGAAATAAATGTTCTTCAACCACAACTGAATGGATTAAGTACTGGAATTATTCAGTTCTTCAATTCTTTTCTTGTCTGATTAAAATCAAATCTGGCTCTAATACTTCTCTTTTATATGCACAATATACTTTTTTAAAAGAAAGGTGATACTGCCTACGTGGTGCAAAACATACTTAAAGGGGTTGTCCACTACGAGGACAAGCCCTTTTTGATCAAAATGTTTGGCACTCATAAAATAATAAAACTTATACTCACTTCCTGTGCCGGCGCTGTTCCCGCAGTGTTGGCACTCAGTCTCCCGGTGCTCCCGTGCAGTGTTATGACACGTGACGCCAGCGCCCAATCAGCGCTGGCGTCACAGTCATTGCCTTTGGACAAATCGAACATGAAGAGCAAGTCTGGGCTGCAGCTGATCCCCACATTCCTCTTCATGCACAATTTGACAAAAGGCGGGGACAGTGACACTGGCGCTGATTGGACGCTGGTGTCACATGTCACAACAACCGCACGGGAGCCCCGGGTAGAGCGAGTGCCGACACCGCGGGAACGAGTATAAACTTTATTATTTTATGGGGTCAAAGTGAGAGGTATGATAAGAAGTTGTCCAAATAGCGGACAATGAATTAAAATTAATTTTAATTGTATTAATTTTATTATGAATTGATAATTTTAAATTAATTAAAATAAAGGTATATTTTAGAATTTGTGCCCCTCTACACTTACATTATCCTGCATGGTGGCCACAATGGGAGACGTTATACTGTATGTGGGTGACAATAAAGGATATTATTACTGTATGGGGGCCAGAGTGCAGATAGTATGTTTGTAGGGAGGCAACAATGGGGGACATTTCTAATGTTAAGGGGTCACAAAGGCGGAAATCACTATTGTACTGTTCAGTGCAGGCAGGACAATACTTTCTTTGGGCCAGTGGGCGCACTCTGATTGGTCGTACACACTGGAAATCCTGCTGCAAATGAGCACCTTACCTTTAAAGTGCTCTGCCACTATTGTTGTCACCGTCCACCATAGCAGAGCATTCAGTTTGCTGCCCCATTAGTAAGCTGCTGTGTCGGTATGAATCTTTGAATGTGATATAATTTAAGCCCATGATTACTGTTTAATATGGGAGGGGGCTTATTTTAAGCCCCAGATATTTACATAATAAGCCCCCACCAACCCTTCCCCAGACAGTAATCATAGCATGAGCTGCATTTGTAAATCTCTTAATACCAGACCACTTATTTTTATTATTAAATGCAATGCAGTTTATGTTGGGATTACTGTCTGGAGGAGAACTAATATCATGTGATGATGGCGTATGATTATTTACTGCATATCATAGTCATTATCTTTCTGCGTTCTCTCCCCACAGGCAGTAACCACGATGTGCAGTAAATAATCAAACATCACAGTCTCTTTGCGAGGCTAGGCTAAGAACGGATCTACTCTAGCCAACTTGCAGTGTTAAGTGACCGCCTATTGGCTAAATGCATTAATTTAATAGCCTGTTTAGAACGACCGGAAGGAATAAGCACACAAAACGATCAGTGGTAGATTGTTCTATGCACACACTGCCATTGTTCTAAACAGCACATGCCCTATTTACAAAGGACGATGTGCTGCCGAGAATCATGATTTTTAAGACAGCTTAAAAATTATTTTGCCCGGTGAATGAGCATGTTACTCATTCATGGGATGTATTTTCACACTGGATGATTATTGGGAAATGATAATTGTGCAGTGTAAATCCACCATAAGGGCATGTGATGGATGATTCCTGAGAGTCATCATAGTTATTGTCTGTGTCAACAAAAAACGGTAGAGGACATTAGAGATAGCAAAGGACATACGATGGATCATAACTGCAAATTACAGTTACAATGTTAATAAACTGGGGTGGGTGTATAGCTGATTACTGCAATGATTATGGTGATTAGAACCTGGGGGGAGGATGATCCATGATTACGGAGGTTACTGGGCTTTTGTATGTGGTATACTACTGCTGCTACCTATATTTTATGTGTAAATTCTTTTATCATTGCTGGGTGGTTTTATGTACAGTGAAGGAAATAAGTATTTGATCCCTTGCTGATTTTGTAAGTTTGCCCACTGACAAAGAC
>JARQOD010000003.1:527119758-527166420 GCA_033576555.1 Oophaga sylvatica | reverse complement strand
AATCACAAAATAATTTAAAAAATAGAAATATATTGTACCCACAAATAAATATTTTTATCAAAAAAATAAAAAAATACACGTATTTAATACCACTGTGTCTGGAACGACCCGACCTATATATAGTTGACCCCATCAGTGAACACTGTAAAAAAAAACATGCTTTATTATCATACTGCCGAAGGAAAAGTGTAATAAAACATGATTAAAAAGACGGATGTAAATAAAAATGGTATCTCTAGAAATGTTATTTTGACCCACAAGAAACAATCCATACAGCTCCATCAACGGAAAAAAAGTTATTGCTCTCAGACGGAAAAAAAGTTATTGCTCTCAGAATAAAGAGATGTAAAAATAATTTTTCATAGAATTGTTTTTATTGTGTATAAGCGCAGAAACATAAAAAAATATATAAATGTGGTATCATTGTAATTGAACTGACCCAAAGAATAAAACTGCCTTATCAATTTTGCCACACGCGGAACGGATTAATAAAAAAAAACAATTCCTGAATTGCTGGTTAGTGGTTATTCTTCATTCTGCCTCCCAAATATCGGAATAGAAAATGATCAAAAAATGTCATGTTGACGAAAATGGTACCAATAAAAAAAATCAACACAAAAAACAAGCCCTCACATTACTCTGTTGGCCAAAATATGGAAAATTAGGGCTATCAAAGTATGGGAATGCAAAATCTTGTTTTTCCAATAAAAAGCATCTTTTAGGCCCCCTTCACACATCTTGGTGATTCCTGCACTCGAAAAAAACAGTACTGGTGAGTCCCGAGGTCTGTGTGCCTTCCATATGTACATATGTGACATCCTTGTATCGTTTTGCTGTCCGTGTCCGTGAGCCACCTCCATGAGATGTACCAGCGCCTGGGAAGAAGCAGTACCGTTCGTGCAGTTCCCAGGGCCGGGTGCTGAAGACAGCTCTCATTATTGTCACCTGGTCTCCCTGAGATCAGCGTGGCCAGGCGATAATGATGGGAGTTGTATTCAGCACCCACTGGGTACATTGTGTATAAAATAAAGAATTTAAAAAAAATGTCTTGGGCTCTGCATAATTTTTTTGGACCATAAAAGGAAACACTGACCACTGGGGGCTGATGTTAATATTCTGGTAAAAGGGCCAATAGCCATAAATGTTCCCAGTCTATTAATATCAGCTCACAGCTGTTTGTTTAGCCTTTCCTGGTCATTATAGGGGAGAATCCCCCAAAAAATGGCCTGGGGTCCCCTCTATAATTGAAAACCAGCAAAGGCTAAACACCCAGCTCTGGGCTGAGATTATTAGCCTGGAAAAGGGCCATGGATATTGGCCCCCTACCAGACTAAAAAAAAACCCATAATCTCTCAGCCACCCCAGAAACAGCACATCCATAAGATGCTCCAATTCTGGCACTCAGTTCTTCTCACTTGCCCTGTGGCGTTGGCAAGTGGGGTAATAGGGTTGATGTCAGTTTTCTAATGTCAGCTGACATCAAGCCCAGGGGATAGTAATGGAGAGGTGTCTATAAGACACCCCCATAACTAGCCCCATAGTTAGTTATGAAATAAAACACCCAGCAAGAATAAAATTCTTTATTTGAAATAAATACTCCCCGAATTTTCTCTCGGTGCTAACGGTGACATAATGAAGGTTACCACAGTTTATCGGCCAGCACACACTAAACTGAGTGTGGGAACAGCTAGTAGTGACCGCCGGGAACTTTTATGACGTTACTGATCGACACTGAAGCTGCACACCAAGCATATAATGTTGATATTTACACTATCCATCTCATCTACAGGGTGTCAACCTATGAGTCATTGACCTTGGCACAATATAACCCTCTATTTATATGCTTCTATCTATGTGACCATTTTGGGACCACCTGCACTATTGCACGTGCACTTTATCTGACGCTTTAGCCTATTTGCAATATAGATCTACCTGTACAGGTTAGCTTTTCATCAGTTTCATACAATTCAACTATTTACATGTGTTTTAGGCATTTTTCATTAGTGTGCTATATTGACATCATGACCTTTTGAATCACTGTAATGCAGATATGCACTTTATTGATTCTCTAATACTTTTTGGCATTGATATAATTTTAACCCCTGAAAATCTTCTTAAAAGTCGGGGGTCGTCTTATATGCCGGGTGTCATCTTTAGGGCGGGTACGGACCAATCATCATATGGTGGGGGAAGTGGTCCCGATGACAAAGGGAGGGGGCGTCTCACAGGGAAGGTGTTGGGGTATCCCCCTATTACCTCATTGTGGCAGCGGTGCTCTCTGCGGGTCCCTCTGCTGGGGGGCGGCGGCGGCTCCTCTTTCAGTAGCGTGGGGGCTATGTGCTCGTGGCGGGGCTCCGCCGGCATTTCCTCAAAGCCTGGAGGCCCCGGCAGCTCCATTGCTGTGATACGGTGGCCTCCGAGAAAATGGCTGCTGCATGCTCAGATTCACATCTCGTTACAAGATCTCGGGAGACGAGATCTTGAAACTGAGCATGCGCATTGTGAAAATTAAAAAATTTGGGGCTAAAACAACATTTTATGGGAAAAATATATATTTTTAATTTTTTCAGATCAACATTGTAAAATTCTGTGAAGCACCTGTGGGTTCAAAGTGCTCAACACACATCTAGATAAATTCCTTTTAGGGGTCTAGTTCCCAAGATGGGGTTACTTGTGGGGAGTTTACATTCTTTAGGCACAACCCCAAATGCATTATGACACCCGCAGACCATTCCATCAAAGTATGCACTCCTTCCTTTTTGAGCACTGCCATGTGTCCAAACAGTAGTGTATCCCCACATATGGGGTATCTGTGCACTCAGGAGAAAATGCACAACAAATTTTGGGTTTCATGAAAATAAAAAATTTGAGGCTAAACATTTTTGGGGTCACTTATGGGGAAGTTCCACTGTTTAGGCACATCAAGGGTTCTCCAAACATGATATGTTGTCCGCTAATGATTCCAGCCAATTTTGACCTCTATGGTCAAATGGCACTTCTTCCCTTCCGAGCCCTGCCATGCATCCAAACTGTAGTTTTGCTCCACATATGGGTTATCGGTGTGCTAAGGAGAAATTGCACAACAAAGTTTGGATTTAATTTTTCTCCTGTTTCCCTCAACCCCTCAAACTCACTTCAAATGTGATGTAGTCATTAAAAAAACTGTTTTTTGTACATTTTGTTGTAAAAATGAGAAATCACTGGTCAACTTTTAGCACTAATAACTTCCTAACAAAAGAAAATTATGTTTCAAAAGTAGTGCTGATGTAAAGTAGACATGTGGGAATTGTTATTTATTAAATATTTTGTGTGACATAATGCTCTGATTCAAAGGCATAAACATTAAAAGTTTGAAAATTGCAAAATTTTGGCCAAATTTCAGATTTTTTAACAAATAAATACAAGTTATATTGAAATTTTTTTACCACTATCATAAAGTACAATATATGACAAACGATCTCAGAATCAGTGGGATTGGTTGAAGTGTTTTTTAGGGTTATTAATACATAAAGTGACACTAGGCAGAATTGTAAAATTTGGCCTGGTAATGAAGGAGAAAACAGGCTTGGGGTGAAAGGGTTTAAGGTTTGTTCAAATTGGATTCAATTTCTTTTACTTAAATGCAAAATATGTTTGACTATATAAAAATTTTACAATTTGCATTGTTTGCCTTCTTTAGGTTCTGTGTTACGCTGTCTATTATTGGCTGCAGAATGAGTTTACTGAGAATCTATCAGTGAGCTCATTCTAAGGGTATGATTCCACGGTCAGGATTGGCTCAGTATTTGACGCAGGTAAAATCTGCACCAAATCTGCATCGGAGGTCACTGGCAGGTCACCTGCGTTTTTGATGCGTTTTTTACAAACGTTTTTGATGCGTTTTTTCATGCAGATTTGTATGCGTTTTTTTGTAAGCTAAATAAAGATATATTATTTAACCAAAAAAAAAAGATTTGTGATGTCATTTCTGGTCCAACCTCCTCATTAACATTTGTTCAACCCACACTCCATTACACACATAGATAGATAGATAGATAGATAGATAGATAGATAGATAGATAGATAGATAGATAGATAGATAGATAGATAGATAGATTAATATAGAAAAAAGAATTAGAACAGCACAAAAAAAGAAAAAAGCCAAAAGTCCGGGTACACAAGTTCCAACAGGCAAATACCAAACCTTGCAATATAACAATCCAAAGAAAGGAACAGCACTCCGTTCAGATGGGTGAAAAAAGAGCTACTTTATTCAGCCCATTGATGCAAAGTTTCGGTTCAAAGTGTGAACCTTTTTCAAGCTATTTGAAACCTTTTTCTATCTATAGATCTATCTATAGATCTGTCTATTGTGAGACAGTGAGTGAATATGTGATGAATGGGGTGTACATTTCACCTAGGTATAAGGGAAATGTGTGGCTTTGTAAACCTAGTGGTAGAGAAAGGTCACTACACCTCACATTCAGCACACACTTGCAGCACAAGCCTGAAACTACTCAGGTCTTAATTAGGAGACCAGAAGTAGGTGTTTGGAAACACAATCTGAGAGCTAGTTTAGCCTGGACACAGGAAGGTGTCCTGGCACAAGAAACAGTCTCCAAGAGTGTTAGAGCTGTCTTTAGCCTGGACACAGAGAGGTGTCCTGGCACAAGGAAGCAGTCTCCAAGAGTGTTAGAGCTGTCTTTAGCCTGGACACAGAGAGGTGTCCTGGCACAAGGAAGCAGTCTCCAAGAGTGTTAGAGCTGTCTTTAGCCTGGACACAGAGAGGTGTCCTGGCACAAGGAAGCAGTCTCCAAGAGTGTTTGAGCTATCTCAGTTTGGGTGCAGGAAGGACCCCGGACATAGGAGTAGTCTCAGTGCGAATCCGTGTGAAGAGCGGCTGAACAGGAGTGGATCTCTCTCAAGTCTGGACATGGAAGGTGCCTTCAGACACAAGGAGGAGTATCTGTGAAGCTCCAAACTGGTAACATATGTGATATGTGTTGTTTTGGGCACAGACTGGTAGAGTCTGGGTCCCGGATAGAGAGGGCCATCTATCTAAGTGTAATTAGAGGCTAGACAAGCCCAGGTTTTCTGTTTATGCTTTGTTTTAATCTGTTTGCTGTGGACTTTAATAAAGCTGGTTGCGGCCAGTTTTGCACCAGAACTGCTGTCTGAATGAACTGTTTTCATGCCATTCTGTCTACCCAGACAGCGATCCTAGAGCTAAACCCCCTGGAATGCTACACTATTTATAGATCTATCTATCTATAGATCTATCTATGTGTGTAATGGAGTGTGGGTTGGACAAATGCTAAAGAGGAGGTTGGACCAGAAATTACATCTATCTATCTATATATCCCATATCTATCTATAGATAGATAGATGTGAGATAGATATGGGATAGATAGATGGATAGATAGATATATATGGGATAGATAGGTAGATAGATAGATAGATAGATAGATAGATAGATAGATAGATAGATAGATAGATAGAATGAAGGAGATAGATAGATAGATAGATAGATAGATAGATAGATAGATAGATAGATAGATAGATAGATATGGGATAGATCTATAGATAGAAAAAAATCTGTGTTAGGCCGGGGTTACACTTTACGAGAAGCTCACACGAGTCTCGCACCTCAAAACCCAGCAGCAGCTACTGGCACTCGGACAAGAGCGTGCGACTGCATAGAAATGCATGCAGCCGCATGCTCCTGTCCGACTGCCGGCGGCAGTGTCGAGTATTGACATGCGAGACATGCATGTCTGACCCCGGCCTAATATGTAATGTCCTTTCCTTTTTTTTTTTAATCAATTATTTTTTTTTGAAAAATGGAGTGGGCTCCCGCGCAATTTTCTGCGCCATAGAGAAAAAGCCGAGAGCCAGGGCCGATGTTTGTAGCCTGGGAAGGGGTTAATACCCATGGAAGTTCCCAGGCTATGAATATCAGTCCGCAGCTAGCCTTTCTGGCTATTAAAATAGGGGGACCCAAAAAAAAAATGACGTCGGGTCCCCCTATAATTTATAGCCAGAAAGGCTATGCACACAGCTGCGGGCTGATATTCATAGCCTAGAACACTAGCTCTCAGGCGCTCCAGAAATGGCGCATCTCTAAGATGTGCCAATTCTGGTTCTTAGCCTCTCTCTTCCCACTGCTGTGTAGCTGTGGCATATGGGGGTAATAAGGGGTTAATGTCACCTTTGATTGTAAGGTGACATTAAGCCTGGTTAATAATGGAGAGGTGTCAATAAGACACCTCTCCATTATTAATCCTATAGTTAAAGGGTTAAAAAAAGACACAGCCAGAAAAAAGTATTTTAATGAAATAAAACACTACACAGTTTTCCATATTTTTATTGCACACCCAAATCCAATAAAATAACAAACCAAGACAAATACTTCCTGTTCCGACGTAGTCCATTTACAACAAGTCCAGCTCTGCTACATCTGGATGCATGACATCCGGATATAACAGAGCTTGTAGATGACCACCGGAGATCTCCGGCGATCATCTACACCGTAGTTCTCATGGTCAGCTGACCGTGAGAACTAGCCTAGTGACCGGAGATAAACCCCGGTCATGTACACGGCAGTTCTCGCGATAAGCTAAGTTATCGCAAGAACTGCAGTGAACGCGGACTTCCGGCTGCAGAATAGGTAAGAACTTTACTTAAATTAGTAGACATGCGTAGTAAGCTGCGTTTACGCAGTTATTAATATATGCGTTTTTACAGACATGCTGTGTTCTGGAAAGACGCGCCGCATGTCCGTTTACGTGGGTCTGCCGCCTGCGTCTTTTAACGCATAGTAGAGACCAGATTTCCTGAAATCCCCTCCACTATGCTGTAACATCTGGACACTGCGTGTTTGACACTGCGGCTGTACGCAGCGTCAAACATGCAGCGTTTCCTGACCATGGAAACATACCCTAAGAGTTTGACAGGAAAGTTTGTAACAGTTTTCTCTGTCTTTTTCTGAGCTTTTCTCAGCTGGTTTATGATCAAAGACTATTTTACAGTTAAATGAGCAGAGAATAAAAGAGCCCGTAAAAAGTAAATGGTGCATTTTTTTTTATAAAACCCAATTGCAAAAATGTTTTTAGCCCAAAATACATGTATTTATGTACAAAAATATTGGCCCCAATATTCAGATGTCCATTTTTTGCTCATATATGTAATAAAAGCATCAGTGTTTTTGATCAGATTTCCCTCATTGTTTGGTCCATGAGTCTGTTTTCCCTTGCTTTTACCTTGGATCTTGCCATCCTGCGGGACTAAATGGCTGCAAAGAAATCATGTTTCATTATTAGTATTTTTGCCTTCAAATCATGTTCAGACAGTTGTGTATACTAGTAAATTTTTTTTATTTGTCTCTTGTTTCTTTGTTTTTTCCTTTTTGCGTTTAATTTTTAATTTAATTGAATATCAGTCATGTGATTTGGGATTCGAATTCCTATTGGTTACACATTGTATAAAATCTCTTTAAGATCTTTGATGTTTAGCCTTGAGCGATTGAAACGCGTTGCCGCACACTTACCATGTGAACCTTTTTCTACCATCAATTTTTAATGATTTTCAAATAAATGTTTTGGATTTTAGGAAGCTGGAACGCCATCTCTTTCTTATGAGTCTGTTTTTCATCAGTGATTTTCTCATATGCTTAAAAAAATTGCAAAACTTCCTACCCATTACCATGTTAAAAACGGACAGTACATGGATTGCACATAAATACCATCCGGGTGCTGTCCATGACTTTCACTCACCGCATTGACTTGTATGGGTAATTTTGATATATGACATTAATCAAATATAAAAAGGTCTCTGTGCTTTTTCACTGAATATAGATTTTACCTATGAATTGAGAATTTTGTAAATGACTGATCAGTCCAGGAGGAGAAAGAAGCAGATTTCTCTGACATGATACCTTACAAAGGTTCTTATTTTCATTTGTACTATTGATTTAGGAAATTAAAAATTAATATGTGATACATTTCTGCATGGACAGAAATAATTTTGGCTCCATCTTTAATTTTTTCAACCTGCTTAGAATTTTCATTTAGCTTGGGGAAACAAACAGACTTTTTCAGGTAAGTGTTTTCTAAGTTTAACACGATTTGTATAAAGCTGAATGTGATCATCTAGACTGCAGCGATACCTCAATAGTTAATTTTTTTTAAGGGGCTAGAAATATTATAATCTTTGCATGCATTGTTATAAAAAAAAGACAAAACACTGCATTTATTAATGTGTTTAATGAAGAGAAGCACTGGTTAGCTGTATAGCAGCTGAGAATAGCTCAGGACACTTTTACATCAGATATAGACTGGATACTATAAACAACAACTGTTTAGTCAAAATTGGTCTGATGGTCAACGCTGGTGAATATTTTTAGTGGAAAATTGATTATCTTGATGAAATGATTTACCAACAGGTTATTAGACGTTTTCAATAGATGTCTGCTTGATTCGTGCTATTTTAGTTACAGTTACTGCAATTTTGGATTTCACGTGTACCAATCTGATGCCAAAACTAGGAGTGGATCAAAAAATAGGGAGAGTCTTTCTTCTATCATATTACCACTACTAAAATCTAAATTACCACAATAGAGAACAAGATTACGGAATACTAAGAATAGTCCCTGAGATTTACTGACACAGATGATGTTGAACAGGCAGAAAAGGGCATCATTGTCTAGGGGTATGCCTTCCCTTTTACTAAATGACAGTACTCACCATGTTTGATATCAAATCAATTGGGTTATTGAAGGTGATGGTTGGTTAGAGATAATTACTGAAACATATCTAGTATAGTTTTGTAGTAAATTGACTGTCTTCATCATTCACTGTATGGGGATGACATTCTAGGGGTCCTGCAGAAGTAAATGGGGTGATTGTGTCCAATGATATTTCTGCTTCACATTCAAATTGAACAGTAACAGGTAATGACAAAGTTTTCTGACTCCTGGTTCCATGAGAATTCGATATCACAGACACTTTGTCAAAACAATGTCCTTCCAAATCCTCTTGGTCTTGAGTCACAACATTGGGGAGCTGGGAAGTATTGAAAGTGACCGGGATGTCTTTCTGAAAAGTGGTGTCATGATGGTAGGACACTAACTCATTGCTGAAGTTGACGGCTTCAACGTTGGTACTAGAACAGAATCTGTTGCATCCTAGTATTGTAGTAAACGCTTTTCTAAAATCTGCATTAAAGGCATAAATGACAGGGTTCAGAGATGAGTTTGCCCACCCAAACCATACAAATATGCTGAATGTGGTCTCACTAACACAGGGAAGTTCTGAATCACTGTGTCCTGGAAGACCAAGGTGACAAAAGGGTACCATGCAGTTTAGGACAAAAAATGGCAGCCAGCAAAACACAAATACCCCCATAATAATGGACAAAGTTTTCAGGACTTTGGTCTCCTTCCTGAAGGAAGTCTTTAGTGAGTTTTCATGGGGACAATCTGAATGACAACTTTGAGCATGCTCTACAGCTCTTTCAAGAGAAGAGATCCTCCTGATCTGAGTTTGAGCTATCCGATATATTCTTGTATATGTCCCAATCATGATAACCACAGGTATGTAGAAGCTAATGAGAGAAGAAGATATGGCATATGTCCTATTAAGGCTGGAGTCACAGTTCTCTGTCTGGTTTGTAGCATTGAGCTCTCCAACAGTCCCTTGAGATTTATGCCAGCTGAGCTGCACTGGAATGAATGATATCAAGATTGATAAAGTCCATGCTACACCAATCATGATGAAAGCCACCCTCTGGGTCATTTTTCTCTCATATCTGAAAGGACTTGCAATTGCCCAATATCTGTCTAAGCTAATGATGCACAGGTTCAAGATAGAAGCAGTAGAGCACATTATGTCAAATGCAATCCATGTGTCACAAAAGTTTCCAAAGATCCAGTAACCTGCTACCTCAGTCACTGCCTTCCATGGCATCACCAGAAGGGCAACAAATAGATCTGACACAGCCAGAGAGATGACAAAGAAGTTGGTCACCTTGGACCTAAGGTGTCTGAATTTGATGACAGCCAAACAAACCAAAGTGTTCCCCAAAAGAGTGGAAAGTATGAGTAAGGACAATAACAAGCCTGTAACTGCTCGGAGGCTCAAGTCCTTGCTGGCAACATCTAGTTCTGCACTTAATACATTGCTTGTGACATTGTAAAAGGAGAGGTTTTCCATGGGGTGGACACCAGGTGATGTCCACTCTGTTTATTTACAGGTGCAGCTTCCACTCTAGAATGCTTTTATCTCATTTTGAAAATTTACAGGCATTTACAAGTCAGTAAAAGTAGAAAGTACAGGGAACATACACAGAATTACAGGATGATTACCCACAGCCATTTGCAGCCTCTGGTTTGTGCAGCTGAAACATGACCACAATATGCAGCAAACCATTAAAGTAGCTACCTCTTCATATTTTAAGATGTACTTGTATCCATCAAAAGAAATCCAGCCAAGATCCAAGAGCAATGCCTGATAAAATCCATGAGAGGAGGGAGGACAAATGACCATTCTATGAGTCTTCATAGAAACTCAAGAATCCTGTTGTGTCAGTCTATAGCCGATCTCCTAAAATCCTGAGCGTAGTTACCTCCCAGCTAGGAGCTAGAAGAGGAGAATCGTGTGCTGGGACTCAGAGAGCCAGAGCTGCATCACTGCTCATTGTGATTATCCAGCACAAATACTCATTGCTCCTGAAATCCTCTCTATTGGTTTGGGTTAAAAATAGATTCCCGCTCCTCTTCTGTAGGGCAGTAACTCTGTGCTCCTCTGCTCAACCCACAGTTGCCTTGATTAACTTCTTCATAGCCAGTAGGGATTTGGTTTTTAGTGACTTTTATATTAACAGTAGATAGATATGATAGATAGATAGATAGATAGATAGATATGATAGATAGATAGATAGATAGATAGATACAGTTGAATGTAAAAATTTGGGCATCCCTGGTCAAAATTACTATGTAGGTGACCAACAGGAAGAAAGCTGGATGGAGTGTATATGTCTCCCAGAACATTAAGCAGGGCAAGCTATTAAAAGTCGATTAGTACTGGATGGTGTAGCAGCTTAAGGTGCTGAACCGTTTTATTCATGGTAGTTCCGGGACGGTTTTTATTGGAGTGATGAGTAGGATTTGGCAGTGGGACTCAACAATCCACTCCCTGTGTCAGGTAGCCATTACAGATACAGAAAAGGCTGAAGGAAAAGCTTCAAAGATACACAGCCTCCAAACAGATATGGTGTATTTATGAGAAGGAAATGCACGGCGGATAAATGTGTTAAAAGCTGAGTTGCTGGAAAGTCAACCCCTTTACACATCCCTGGTAGCATGAGTTAGAGGTATGGTGTATTAGTTAGTGCCTAGCCGGGCACATCTTTGTTGTTTTTCGGTTGCTTTATTGTTTGCTGCATTTTGACTGGAAATAAAAGCCCCACATTTCCTTTATATGTACTGTTTCTGCCTATGTCACGGCCATGCCGCCCTACAATGCCCCTATCATGTTACAGTATGGTGGAGAATGCGGGCACCTCCTGGTAGAGGTCATGGGTTGTCAGAGGCTTTGTGAAACAGTTCCCCTAAGAAATACTGAGTTCAAAAGTATCACCCGTGAGATTTTTTTTATGTTCTCTTGGATGGGAATTCCAAATGAAATCCAAGACAAAGGCACATCCTTCATGTCAAAGGTAATGAAGAAACTGTGACAAATGCTGAAGATGACATACTGTACATACATACCTTCGATTGTCCATCCATTTGTGGATGATATACCAAAGTATGGATGATATACCGAGGTAGATAGATACTATAGATAGATAGATTAGAGAGATAGATATAAATAGATTTGTTATTTACAGAGATACTGTAGATAAATACTTTAGATATATAGATACTAAAGAGAGATTGATACTGTAAATAGATAGATACAAAGATAGATAGATAGATAGATAGATAGATAGATAGATAGAGATAGATAGATAGATAGATAGATAGATGAACAATATCATCACCTCACAGAAACTCACCCTGTACTGGAGTTTACAGAGAGTAGATACTCGTTACTCCGGCGCTCTCCCTATGACGGAGGGGCCAGAAATAGCAATCAATGTGCTGCCATTGGTTAATTATATATGCATCTTGGATACCCCATATGTATATACATCCTGGCTCCCACTTATATATCCATCCTGGCCCCCCAGCCAGCCCATATGCTGTTTCGTAACAGAAGTACAGAACTGTAAATACAATGTTGCTTCCTTTGCCACATGTATACATGTTGCTGCTGGTAATTTGATGTAAGCACAATCAATTTTGATTAACGATAAACACTTATATAATTTGTACTTAATCTTTTAGTAAATTTACTTGGAAATTATCATTCTGATTACCCAGAAATGAACAAATTGTAATAGTAAGTGCCCAGAATTAACAAAACTCGCTACAATCCTATTCTGTTTACTGTGATCTCAAAAGGTACACATTATGGGGATTAACAGGTTTGCTTTGCTACAATGAAAATTAATTTTCCTACAGTAATTACTCCCAGCATGCCAAGATACTGTATCTTTTAGTAGAGACAGCCTAAAGTGTATACTTATTAAATTTTCAGGATTACAGAGAAAAATATGTAAAGCCATAATAAGTACTGATGTTTATGTGAGAGTACTATTCAGTGTACTTTGCTGTAAAACCCTGGCAGATTGACAATCCTCTAGAAATCTTGTATTACAAGCCTCCCTACAGTGCAGTATGAACAAGACTGTAACTCCTCACTATATCCACTATCTTATTATTTTTAAGAAAATGCATAGTGTCTTTCAAAGCCCTGTTGTTTACCGATATCTTCCCCACTTCTCGCATTTTTCACTGTTCATGCAATTTTGCTTTCTAGTTCAATCAGTCTCCAACTGTCTCTATCAAACCTGTGACAATACTGACTTCCTGATGCTGCCAATTCTATATATTCTGTTATTTTGAGTCCTTCATTTTGCTTAGATTGAAACTAGAAAGTCTCGATAAATAACAAATATTTCTAGGCAATATTATTGGAAGCAGTATGAAAATGATGGATTGACAAGAGATAAATAGATACAGATAGATAGATGGATAGATAGGTTTGCATTAAGAATACGTTAATTTTAATCAGCTGCTGTCATGAGTAGGTCAGGTCCTCCTGGGAAATTTGGGGTTAGAAGAACACTACATATTATGAATCGCAGATCTTCCATTTAGCCGGTGTGTTTGTGTTTCATATTAAATGGATTTTATTTCCTTTGGCGCTGAAGAGGTTAACAATCTTTTCTATGCTGATTAGAAACTTGCAGCTCCAGCTCACAGCAGTTCCTGATCTGGTCATTTCCTCTTGCTATAAAATCTGGCCAGACCTTCTCTTCCTTGCCAGTGAAAGTTTTTTTTCCTAGCTATTTGGATTCGCTTTGCTGAGTAGAAGATCGTTGTTACTGTTGGAGACTGTTGCATGCTGTTTTTGGTTGTATGCTTTCCTCATAGTCCTATTCCCATTTAGTTTGTACATTCCTACCATTTCCTATATAAATCTCTAGCTTTGGTGAATGTTTTGTACGTTAGTTGCTTTTTGTTATCCCTGTTTGTCTTGCATGTTTATACACTAACTTTTCTGTCCCAGGTCTAGTGGGGAGGGGAAGGGGACAGCTTAGTCTATAAAAGGAGAACAGTGAGGGGGATGGCCAAAACCTCCTCACATTTAGAGGTAAATTTGGGAGCAGAGATAGTTAGGGTCCCAGCCCTAGGGACGGGGCAGGGCCCCTTTCCCTGTTTACGTCATGGGGCACCCACCAGGGTAGTTGGGATACTCTGTACCGGGCCGCTTCTAAAAGGGGAAGTGTTACGGCAGCAGTGACCCGGTCCGTGGCCCTTGGCGTCCAATAAAAGGGGTATTTACAAGGGAATAGAGTTTATAGTAAAGTGTTCGTGACGCCACGTGGTACTCGGCAATAAAAGGTGTTAGCCGATGCTGCAGATTCAGTCCTCTGAGACAGTTGTTGATGCAGCAGAGTTGGTGCAGCCCTCCACAGGCAGGGCTATGTCCCAGGGCAGGTATAGTGTGTTCAAGATAGTAATGATGTAGTATTTGGCAAGGGATGTAGCAGTGCTGAGTGGGTGTTGCAGGAAGAACTTGAAAGGACACAGTCTGGTGCAGTTTCCAAAGCTTTACTCACAGTTCTGCAGGTAAAGTGTCCAAGGCACTGGCTACAGATGGTGCTGGAGTTCCGATTGCCTGGAAACACTTTGGATTCCACCTTGCCAGGAGGATTTAGAGGCCTTCCTGCTGCGCTCTCTGTTCCTGGCCTCTGCTGCTTATAGCTAAGCTGCGGCCCTCTTCTCTGTGTTGTTTTTCCAACCTGTATAACAAGCAGAGTGAGCCTATCAAGGGTCCCGTCTCTTCTCACTCTCAACGCTGACTCTTGTGTTACTGCTGTGCTGGCAGGTATCAGTGTGAACAGAGGACTTGCAATTCTCTGTTCTCCAGATGCTACTGTCGGGCTTGGAGTCCCCAACTGGTCCAGGACTCTGGCATCCAATTTTATCAGAGCTCTGCTCTGGGTGAGCTGTAACATACAGCTCCATTCCCACGAGCTTCTCTCCACACGTCCTCTCTTGTCCCTGTCTACAGACAGATTCCCCTAACTCTTTCCCCAGCCAGAATGTTCCAAGGAAGCTCCCCTGAAATCAGGTGTTAGAGCTCCCCTTTCTGGCCTGGAGTAGGAAAAGTGTTGCATGCTGTGTGTTACCTGGCAAGGGGTTTCCTCTTTGTTTCCAGGCATTGCATCACCCCCTGTGAAGGAAGCAACGCCACTGTGGCCATCGGACACCTGGGGTGCCACATACAGTAACAGCGTGACAGTTCTGCTCACCATGATACACCTTAAACTTATACGTCAACGCTAAAAATGTCAGTTGGTGAATTGAACATTAGTGAAGCTGCTGTTATCTCAAAAACCCTGTCCTACTTAGCCCTAAATAATTTGCTTCCAGTTACAGACAACAGGGTTTAACATCCATAAATATAAAACCCTCATATAGTGATGAAAATAAGAAAGTATAAGCACTTAGCAGACTCGAACAATCACTGATAGCCAGTGAATAAATCATACTAAACAGTGGCATGCAGGCGATCCTTTAGTAAAACAGGTTGTGTGGTTCTGCACTGATCAATGCATGCAATGGAGCCACGACCAGTGGAGTAGCAGCTTTAGAGACAGGACTCATAACTTCTATGGAGTACCTAATAGGAAAGTGTTTTGAGTTTAACTTGCCATGACACTGGAACAGCAGCCACTGGCATTTTTCAAAGAGTAATCCCATGATACACAGAGTTAGTTCCACCTAGTGGTGGCTGCATACAGAGTTATAGAATTTATGAAATTAGACATTCAGAGCTCCCTTATACAGATATAAAGTACTGTATATACTTGTTTATAAGCCGAGTTTTTCAGCCACTTTATTTTGGCTGAAAAACACCCCCCTCGAGTTACGGTCCCAGTGCGGAGGTCCCCGGGAAGGGAACATTTCTGCGCTTCCCTGCAGCTGCTGAAAGGGCCGATGTTCGGCACCGGGACAAGGGCCGATGTCCTGAGCAGGCGGGGACACCGGCGCACTATGGGGGCCAGGTGCCTGTGTCGCTGCTTGTTCAGGCCCCCGGCACTTGTGATATTCACCTGTCCCCGTTCCACCGCCACACTGTGTCTTCTGGGCCCTCTGGCTGTGACGATCAGGTCAGAGGGCGCAATGGCGTGGTTACTGCGCGCCCTCTGCCTGAACAGTCACGGCGGAGAGTCGGAAGACACAGCGCGGCGGTGGAACGTGTACAAGTGAATATCGCAAGTGCCAGGGGCCTGAGCAAATGACGACACCGACACCTGGCCCTCATAGCGTGCCAGTGTGAGCCCAAGCCCTAAGCATGCGATGCCCTTGTACAGCTGAATATTTATCACACCTGATAAGTTCACCCCCGATCAACATAGCAAATGATTATTACAATACATTTGAAGACCAATTTTTCTGTTTTGCAACAATAAAACAATTTATTTTATTATAAAAAGAATTATTTTGTCAAATAAGTTATTTTGGAGGTTTTTTGGAACGACGTTAATTTTAGCTTCCAAATAGGAGATGGCTATTGTTTAACGTACTTGAACTGTATTGTTATTAAGTCCTGCCATTGTCCTGCCATGATTAATCAGTGAGGTTTGTCCACAACATTTATACTTGATTAAGCTTTATCACATTATCAATGGTTTTAGAGTTAAGGCCTCGATACATATTTGATAACTGTCCCAACTCCGATCTCTCTGAACTCGTCCGTATACTGGACCACTCCTGTGTTCTCTATGAGAGGCCTGCTGTCAGACTCTTCTGAATGTGGTTTATCTTGAGGGAGAATAAAAGGATCTGCTGAAATTTAGCATACAATATTTTTCTGTCCTCTGACGTCCTCTGTCGAGTGAGAGCTGGTTGGCTCCATTACACAATAGATCGTTGACCAATCCAGCCAGTATCGGAGGGTCCGGACAACATTAGTCTAATGTGCATGGAGGCAGTAGTTCTGAAAAAATAGTCAGAAAAATAAGTAACGCTCACCCTGGAAGTGGAGTATTACGATATGTATTCAAAACCATGTCTAGCGGTTGGATGGGAGTGTCCACACAGGTAACATTCATTGAGGGAGGGTCGTTTTGCGCCACATATGCTTCATCTGGCCTATCAATGTCATGACGTCAACAGCACATCCTATTTATATAAGCTGTTACAGACAGTCCATTGTGCATACTGCAGAAAACATTAAGGGGCATTTTATGGAGAAATGGCATATTACTAGAATTTGACAATCACTTTGTGATCCATAAAGATTCAACCTCTGAGATCCTTCACAATCTTGACACTGAAGAGGTGGCAGCATTGATGGAGCTCTGGGACACTTTTGCTGTTTTTCCTTGATCAGCCTGCTGTCCAGGGTGCTGGAACACAACCTACACAGAAAAATGTGTCTTGCTACAGTTCCCTGCTAATCCATGTGGCTAGGAATGTCACTGGGTATGGAAACATAGGAAGGGATGCTGCCCAAAATCAGTGCTGCGGCCATTTCATTCTCAGGATTATAGAGGTCCCAGAGGTTAGACTCCCATGATCATAAACTGATGGCTTATCTTCTAAAATGGGAATATGTATTACATCTTACACTGTCCTGTTACATATTATTTACTACATAATTAGAGAGATTGATAGTCCTCGAAAATATATCTACTCGCTAAATACCCCTTAATGTTACATTTCTTGCCCTTAATGATCCCATTAGACACTGACAAACTATTCCGGACAACAGGTTTTGCTGTAATGTATATGTACTATGTACACATGACCTCATTGGTTATTACAGAAAGTCCTGTATGGGTGAATCAGCAGGGGGTTAACGGATAATGAGCACATGAGGGATTACATACAACTGACATTTAATAATTGATGCATAATTATCTTCCTTTTTGCTTTTTACCCATCAGCTACAATATCTGTAGATGTACCACTTTAGGAACACTAATTACCAAGTCATTTGCTGTTTGTACATGCAGTGTACTACTTTTTTTTCTTCCTTTTCAGTATTATGCTGCAAGCTTGGGAACACATCCAAGAGGGTTAGCAGGTAATAACCTCCTCAGACGCCTCCAATTATGTGAGCAATAATATCTGTGCAGCATAATACATACATCTCCTTTTCAGTTATATAAAGTGCATATATACATATATACTGGGCACATTGTGCGTGTATATTATATATACCCTTCTCAACATTGAAATTGCAACATCAAGAAGAAAAAGTCATTGAATTATGGAAGTAGTAATATATAGTTAATGATATAAAAATGATAATGAAATGGCAGCACAGTTTTCACAACATCTCAATTAATTCATGATCAGGTATGAGCACTATGTGCAGAAATCTCCGCACTTACACACCTCGGCTACTATCAATGAGGTTATTAATAGCTGTCTGAGGAATGTTCTGCCACGCTGAATGCGCTTTTGCCAATCATCAAGATCCACTGCTGGCAGCTCTCTTTATGATTGCTGACTAATGTAATGACGTCCAAGATGTGCTCAATGAGAGACAAGTCTGGAGACACTGTAGGCCATGGCAGCATGTTTAGGCCAAGCAGGCTGCTCATAGTAGTATGTGCAAAATGCATTGCATGAGCTGTTACAGTGCTGCAAGAAATCTGCACAAAATTATGTGGGAGGAGGCATGCGAGATGTGAGTAAGTAACAACATCAAAGCTAGGGCATGTATGGAACATGTGCCCAGGTCAAGAAGTGCCTAAAGGAAGGTTTTGCTGGGTAGTGGTTTACTGGGAGAATTTTGTATACTTGAAGCTGCATTGCAGAAACTAACCCACAGGCAATACAGGTAGAGATACATCTGTACACAGCAATGCATTTCTATGCTCCTGTATTCTAGAGGGAAAATAAAAGATTTTTTTTTATTCCCACAAAATTACTAAAAAATAAAAACAATTCATAATAAAAAAATATAATTTTTAATGCGCTTTTTAAAAAAATAATAAACATCACAAATCAACAAATAACAAGGACATATTTGGTGTTCCAGTAATCATAATGACTCAACAAAAAGCAATCAGATTATTTATGATGATCAGTAAATTTATTGCTTCAAATCCAGCTATACTAAATGCTAGTAATTCGTTCATCCCTTTGTACTAGCTTTAGGGCAGTTAGCTTGCCTCATTCAGTAAATGCTGGCAGGCCTCAGAAACGGACTCTGTGTCCTAGCATATATTTAAATGTGTCAGAACTAGTTTTGAGCCAGTATGCTCGTTGCTCGGGTTTTCCTGAGCATGCTCGGGTGGTCTCCGAGTATTTGGAAGTGCTCAGAGATTTAGTTTGTGTCGCCGCAGCAGCATGATATGCGACTGCTAGACAGCGTGAATAAATGTGGGGATTGCCTGTTTGTTAGGGAATCCCCACATGTATTCAGGCTGTCTAGCAGTAGCAAATCATGCAGCTGCGGCATAAATTAAAGGCGTAGCTAGGGGTTTGGTTCAGGGGCGAAACTTCTGAGTGGGCCCCTAAGCAGGTCACCCTGATTACAACTACGGTGACGCACCCTAATAGTGGATGTAGGAGAATCTCAGCAGATTACTGCGCTGTTACTGAAACTAATCTCTATACAAAGACAATCATCGATATTACCGCCATATAGTGACAGTGGTAGACACCTGCCCTGCTGCTAGTGTTCTGCCAGAGCTGGTTTTTAGTGCCGCTGGTGGAATAATAGCTGATAAGCGCATCCGCCTGTCAACTGAAAATGCTGACAGGCTGACTCATAAAAAAAAACAAGGGCTGCACTGGGGCAGACTTCTCCCACACCACCGAATGATAACAGCGAAACATAACCTCCAATACAGTATATTTTTGGGGAGGTGTATTACCATGCACCTCTTCACACACAAACATGGATATACGCTTCGAAATTAATGTAATTAAATGTAAATATTTTATCAATTCCTGTTGTGAGGTGTTGGAGGCTCAGTATCAACAGTAAATACATAAAAAGAGGTTCACAGATCCTCCACCTTCAAAAGCTGTGGTCCATCTACAGTTTAGTAGAGTGGAAAGACTGCTCTTCTAGATATATATATATATATATATATATATAATATATATATATTGTAGGAAAGCCAAGTAGGACAGAGTTAAAACCTAGCACTGGACGACCTGATTACATGTTCCTGGCTAGCTATGTCTAGAGCCAGACTGTGTTCAATGTTATTCAGTCAGCTGGGGGAAGCTGAGCAGAGTGGCCTGTGTTGGAGCTGGAGAAAGATAAGCCAAAATGTCTCTGAAAAGCGATATTACTGGTTACTATGGACAATAGCTATTTTGTATGCGAGACACCAGACCCAACAATGCAGACTGGTTGAAGTCTGCTATCAAAGCAACCTGGGCTTCTATAACACCTCAGCAGTGTCACAGGCTGATCGCCTCCATGCCCGCCGCATTGATGCAGTAATTGATGCCAAAGCCCCAACCAAGTATTGAGTGCATTTACTGGATATACATTTCAGTAGGCCAACATTTCGGATTTTAAAATCATTTTTTCAAGCTGGTGTTATCTCAGTAAATTAGAATACTTTATAATGACTTTTGGGTTTTCATTGGCTGTAAGCCATAATCATCGACATTAAAAAATAAACACTTGAAATAGATCACTGTTTGTAATGACTCTATATAATATATGAGTTTCACTTTTGCATTGAAGAACTTAAATAAATTAACTTTTTGATGATATTCTAATTTTGTGATATGCACCTGTATGCTTTTTTGATGAATGTCTTGGTCTATTCCACACAATTTTTAAAAAGTGTGTGGAGCTTAGAAGGAAAAGATGTGAACGAGTGTGACCAAGAGGTTCATCATAATTTACACTTGGACTGGACGACAGAGGAGAAAGTGAATCCACTGATGGGCCCCTACGCAGTGTGCAGGAGTGGTCTTCTCAAGCCTGTATATTTGAGCAGTAGCTGGCACAATACACTTGATTCACTATGTAATAGTATCTCATCACACTGTTACACCCGATCCCCGTGCTGGCTCTGCATCCCGTTCTGGTCACTCACCTCCTGCTTGTCACGCTGTCCCTGTGCAGCAGTGAGCTCCCTGTCTGGGGTCTCATGCTCTCTCTGCTTCTCAGTATCCTGCTCTCTTGCCCTCCCCCATTTCCTGGCGTGCTGTCAGCAGATCTTCAGGGAAAGCTATTAGGACGCAAGCGCGCACTCCTCTGGTTTCTTAAAGGGACAGCGTGCATTTTCTGAATTTGGTAATTATCCAATGGCAGCTCACTGATTACTATTTCTAGTCTCTCCTCCATAGGGAGAGCGCCGGAGCAAGGAGTATCTACCATTGCTAGATCCAGTTCTGTCTCTGGCCTGTCTGCTCTGCGTTAGCAGTCTCTGTGCACTTGTTCATACTATTTGTCTCCACAGAGTATCAGTATCCTGTATCCTGCTATACCTGACAACCTCTGCAATCACCTGTGCAAGTGTCATCCCGTTCCGCCAACAGCCATCCGAATCCGTGGACTGTGACAAGGTTACTGTAGCCAGCCTGCTACCATCTACCCGGAACCAGGACCTTCCTCACCTGTATCCACCTCTCTATGGTCTCTTCCATTATATCTGTTACCTCTTTTTGTCCCGCTGGGACCAGCTGCCACGTGTCTGGGGTTTAACTGGAGGTAGCACTTGTGTCCTCCGGGTATTCCACTCTGGTCCTGTTCGAGGGGCCTTACTACGGGTACCCGGGGCTCACTAGTTACGCCCCCTTCGGAGCTCCCGGACCATGGTCCTGAGTTTCCACTTTAAAAATAAAAAACAAATGTGAACTTCACCATGGAAGAATGTACGACAGGGCTCTGTCTTGGGCCCTGTATTGTTCAACATCTTTATCAATGATTTAGATGAAGGAATTGAGGGTAAACTGATTAAATTTGCTGATGACACAAAGCTAGGAGGGATAGCTAATACTAGAGAAGAGAGAGAGAGGATTCAAAAAAATATAAATAAACTGGAGCAGTGGGCAGCAACTAACAGAATGGTTTTTAACAGGGAAAAATGCAAAGTACTACATCTGGGAAATAAAAATGAAAATAGCGTATACAGAATGGGAGGAATAGGGCTAAGCAACAGCACATGTGAAAAAGACTTGGGTATACTAATAGGTCACAGACTGAGTCAACAGTGTGATGCAGGAGCAAAACAGGCAAATACAATTCTGGGATGTATTAACAGAAGCATACATTCTAGATCACGTGAAGTCATTATTGCCATCTACTCCTCTTTGGTCAGACCTCATCTGGAATACTGTGTCCAGTTTTGGGCACCACATTTTAAAAAAGACATCAACAAACTGGAGCAAGTTCAGAGAAGAGCGACCAGAATGGTGTCCGGTCTGCAAAGCATGTCCTATGAGGAACGGTTACAGGATTTGGGAATGTTTAGCTTGCAAAAAAGAAGACTGAGAGGAGACTTAATAGCTGTTTACAAATATCTCAAGGGCTGTCACATTGTAGAAGGATTATCTTTATTCTCATTTGCACAAGGAAAGATTAGAAGCAATGGGATGAAACTGAATGGGAGGAGACACAGATTAGCTATTAGAAAAAACTTTTTGACAGTTAGAGTGAGAAATGAGTGGAACAGACTGCCACAAGAGGTGGTGAGTTCTCCTTCAATGGAAGTCTTCAAACAGAGGCTGGACAGACATCTGTCTGGGATGATTTAGTGAATCCTGGTTTGAGCAGGGGGTTGGACCAGATGACCCAGGAGGTCCCTTCCAACTCTACCTGTAATGTATGTGGTACAGTTCATATAGCGTCTTGTGCTTGGGTGCGATGAAAATACTTGAGACACAGGTTGATAAAGAAAGTCTTGTATTGCTTCATACAAATTGGCAAAAATAAACACACAGGTTGCAAACACAGAAGCAGGAGACACAGCAGGCCAGAGTAATCTAAGCTCAGCAATAACTCTCCACAACAGATTCAGATCTTCTTCTCTGTTACCGCAAGTCCATGCAAACGTGAGGCTCTCAAGAGCAGAGTTCAGAGTCCACAAGTGCTTCAGAGTTCCTCAGTAGGAATGGCTGGAGTACAAGGTCCAAGGCTTCAGGAGTCAGAACACAGGTTCACTGCAGGCTAGATTCTGAAGCACTGATTGCTCAGCTGTGGCTGTTTAAGAAGCAAATGGAGAGAATCAGGGCGGGAACATGCAAGCTGGAAAACTCCATTTTGACTGAGGGCAAGATAGCTGCAGCAAAACAGAAAGCAAAATGGCCGACGAACAAACTGAGTTTCAGAAACAGATACACAGAACCTTACATTACTCCCCCCTTAGGGACAACCTCCGGATGACCTCAGACCAGGCTTGTGTGGGTACCTCTGATGAAACTGACGGAGCAAACGAGGAGCATTAACGTTATTGACTGGCTCCCATGAGTTGTCCTCCACTGGGTAGCCCTGCCATTTAATCAGATATTGTAACTGATTTCTATACAACCTGGAATCTAAAATCCTTTCCACCACAAATTCCTCCTGACCATCGACTAGCACTGGGTCAGGGCAAGGAGAAGAACGTCCAGGAAACGTATTGGGTGTCGCAGCCTTTAGTAGGGATACATGAAAGACAGGGTGGATTCTCATAGTTCTGGGCAATTGAAGACGACAAGCAACGGCACTTATAATTTTACTGATTTTATAGGGTCCAATGTACTTATGTCCCAACTTAGACGATGGAATCCTTAACTTAAGATTTCTGGTTGACAGCCAGACCAGGTCTCCTACCTTAAAAGCTGGTGCAGGTTTACGAAATTTATCTGCTGCCTTCTTGTACCTTTCCTGAGCCGATTCCAGATTCTCCTTTAGAAGATCCATATTCTTCTGTAAAGTCGTGACTCTTTCAGCCACTGCTGGCAAAGGCGTCTCTATGGGAAATCGTGGTAGAATGTTAGGATGATAACCTAGATTAGAGTAAAAAGGAGACTGTTTAGTGGAGGCACTCTGAGAGTTGTTGTAAGAGAACTCAGCCAATGGAAGTAGATCCACCCAATCATCCTGTAGGTGGCAGATAAAGCAGCGGAGATACTGCTCCAGGGTTTGATTGGTTCGTTCGGTTTGTCCATTAGTCTGGGGATGAAAAGCAGAAGAAAGGTTTACTTTAATGTCCAATGCTGCACAGAAATTTTGCCAAAACCTAGAAGTGAATTGCACCCCTCGATCCGAAATAACCTCATCCGGTACTCCATGTAAGCGAAACACATCTTTAATCATCAAATCTGATGTCTGTTTTGCAGTGGGTAAGCCGACACAAGGGATAAAATGAGCTGCCTTTGTTAGACGGTCAACCACCACTAGAATAGTGTTCTTCCCTTGAGAGGTTGGTAATTCCACAATGAAGTCCATAGAAATGGATCCCCACGGGCGGGACGGGGTGGGAAGAGGCTGTAACAGACCAGTTGGTGAAGAGCGAGGTGTTTTGCATCTTGCACAAACCTCACACGAAGTGACATAGTCCAAAACATCCTTCCTACAAGTGGGCCACCAAAAGAAACGAGAAAGAAATTCCTGTGTCTTTAGAATTCCTCTATGCCCGGCTATTTTGGAATCGTGAATGAGTTGCAATACTCTCAATCTGACTGTTTCAGGTATATACAGACGTTGTCCCAGAATCCACACACCATTCTTAAAGACAAGACTTACGTCCCTTGGGGGTTGAGCCAAAAAAGAATCCGCATGGTATGCTTCCTTGATGTCTTTAATTAGGTCTTGATGATGAATCACTCCTAGGAATCTAGAGTCAGGAAGAATAGTCTTAGGAGGAGTAATTGGACGTGTCTCTGCTGAGTAAATCCTAGAGAGTGCATCAGCCTTTCCATTGCGCGATCCTGGTCTATAAGAAATAATAAAATTAAATTGGTTTAAGAAAAGATTCCAGCGAGCCTGGCGAGGAGTCAGGCACTTAGCCGACCTGATAAACTCAAGATTACGATGGTCTGTCAGAACGACTATTTGCTGTGCAGCTCCTTGAAGAAGGTGTCTCCATTCTTTGAAGGCGGCAATAATGGCCAACAACTCTCTATTGCCCACATCATAGTTCTTCTCAGCCGAAGACAACTGCTGGGAAAAGAAGGCACAGGGATGCAAGACATTCTTCTCACCTGTTCTCTGAGAGAGTATAGCTCCCACGGCACAGTCTGAAGCATCCACCTCTATTATGAAGGCAAGCTCTGGGTTGGGATGTACTAGGATAGGTGCAGTGGTAAATTTATCTTTTAGACGGGAAAATGCTTCCTGGGCTTGGGAGTCCAGGAGAACTTAGACTCTTTCCGGGTAAGTTGGGTGATAGGTGACACTACCTCAGAGAAATTTCTAATGAAACGTCTATAGAAGTTTGCAAACCCGATGAAGCGCTGTACCTCCTTCACATTTCTAGGACTTGGCCAATCATTGATGGCTTGGGTTTTACTTCCATCCATACTAATTCCTTGTGTAGACAGTACATACCCCAGAAATTGAATTTTGGTCTTATGGAATTCACACTTTTCAAGCTTGATGTAAAGATGATTTTGTCTTAGACGTTCCAAGACCATTCTCACATGTCCATGATGTTCCTCTGTGGAGTTAGAAAAAATTAAAATATCATCCAAATAAATTACCACGAATGTATCCAGGAGATCCCTGAAGATGTCATTCACCAAGTGTTGGAAAGTGGCTGGGGCGGTACTCAGACCAAAAGGCATAACTAGATATTCAAAGTGTCCATAGCATGACCTGAATGCAGTCTTCCATTCATCCCCAGGTCTAATACGGACTAAGTTATAGGCCCCACGAAGATCTAGTTTAGAAAAAATTTTGGCATGTCGCACTCTCTCCAATAACTCAGGGATTAAAGGCAATGGATAACGGTTTCTAATAGTAACCTTATTGAGTTCCCTATAGTCTACGCATGGTCTCAGGGATCCATCTTTCTTCTTTACAAAGAATATGGGTGCCCCTGCAGGAGATGAAGAGGGGCGTATGAAGCCCTTGGCTAGATTTTCGTCTATGTACTCTTTTAAAGCCTTCAGCTCGGGCCCCGCCAGGAGGTAGATCTTACCAAAAGGTATCTCTGCTCCAGGCAATAATTCAATTGGACAATCATATGGACGGTGAGGAGGAAGCTGGTCAGCGTTCTTCTTGTCACATAAATCCACATAGTCCTGGTATACAGCTGGTAGTTCAGGGACTGACATGGTTCCTTTAGGAACAGAGCAAGCTGAAATTTTTGGACTCATCTGTTTCTCTGGAAAGTGTAATTCCTTGGTCTCCCAGTTAATGGTAGGATTCTGAGCCTGCAGCCATGGTAGCCCTAGAATAATGGGAAAGTGAGGAGAAGAGATAAGCATAAAGGACAGTTTCTCTTGATGATCTTTACCCATAAGAACCTTTAAAGGCTCTGTTTCCTGATCCACTGGTCCAGAGGTCAGCAGGGAGCCATCCACAGTTTCCATCTGTACTGGAGTAGCCTTCTTCACTGAATGTATTCCCTGTTTCAGAGCAAAGGAGACATCCATAAAATTTCCACTTGCACCTGAGTCGATCATAGCAGAGCTAGACACCCAGGCTGAGTCAACCCAGAGTTTGATGGAAAGAAAACAGTGAGAATTGTTTTTTTTACAACTCAGCTGGGACACCGCTGAGGAAACTTGGAAGATGGCAGCATTTACACAGTCAACGTCCTCAGAGGTAACGGAGTTTAAGTCAGAGAAATCAAGATCTGTTGCTGCAGATCTCTCTGGAGCCTGAGGCTCGGACCTGACAGATCCCCTCTCGCAACACTCACAATGAATGAGTGCTGCAGTAGTCTTGCGAGAATGGCTGGGCAGTTAATAATAAAGTGCCCTGACTTACCACAATAAAAACATAGATTCTCCTTAAAATGATGTTCCTTGCGTGCATCACTAACCCGTCGTAGTAAAGAGTCTACCTGCATGGGTTCAGGTTCAGGTTCCCGTGTAATCCTATTCAAAGGTTCCTTAGCTGGAGAGGAAGGTAGGAAAAGGTTAGTACGATTGCTTTCGAACCATCTCTCTTGCCTGCGTTCAGTTAAACGAGTATCAATACGGATGCAGTAGTTAATAAAGTCACCTAACGCAGTGGGAGGGTCGGCACGAGCAAGTTCATCCTTAATCAGTGGGGATAACCCCTTTCGAAAAATAGATTTTTTGGCGGAATTGTCCCAGGTGGTATCAAGGGCCCATCTCCTGAAATCCAAGGCATATTCAGCTACCGAGTGCTTACCTTGGCGCAAAGCTAACATGGCTGCTTCAGCTGTTGCACCTCGATTGGGGTCATCAAACACCTGCCCCATGGCTGAAATAAAAACATCAAGGTGATTCAAACAATCATCCTCAGTCTCAATCAGAGGGTTTGCCCACATCAAAGCCTTGTTGGTAAGCAACATAATTATAGTAAGCACCTTAGATCGTTCAGTAGGAAATTGTGAAGCATGTGCAGAAAAAAAAAGATTGCATTGATTAACAAATCCCCTGAATTTTTCACGTTCACCACCAAAACGAAAAGGGGGCAACTTGGGAATCCCAGAACTCGGGGCCACGGCAGGAGCCTGGACTCGCCCCTCCAGAACCTCAATCCTGGCTCGCAAATCCTGGGTAGTCTGTCCAACCACTTGCAAATTGTGATTATTTAGGTCCTGAAGATTTGTAAAACGGGTCTTTATATTCTGCAAATCTGCAAGGATATTATCAGTCACTCCGCAAAGTTCCTTTATGCGGGCCTCCATTTTCCAGATCTTTTAAGACAGGATACTGGAAGAAGAGGAGAAAAAAAAAAAAAAAACAATAGTGTTCACCTGTGGCAACACTGAAGAAAGAAAAAACTTTAAGGGAACTGCTCACCTGGAATGGTTGTGAGAAGTCACAACCACTATCATCACAGAAAGCTTTCAACCAGACATCTGATATCCAGAGTTTCAGCAGACAAAAAGAGAAGAGAAAAAAAAAAAACAATAGTGTTTACCTGTGATAACACTGCAGAAAAAAAAAACTTAAGGGAATTGCTCACCTGGAATGGTTGTGAGAAGTCACAACCACTGTCATCACAGAAAGTACAACCGGACATCCGATATCCACAGTACAGCAGACAAGCCTTTCCAGACCCAGCAGACACTAACGTTTGTCTTCAGAATCTTGTAATGTATGTGGTACAGTTCATATAGCGTCTTGTGCTTGGGTGCGATGAAAATACTTGAGACACAGGTTGATAAAGAAAGTCTTGTATTGCTTCATACAAATTGGCAAAAATAAACACACAGGTTGCAAACACAGAAGCAGGAGACACAGCAGGCCAGAGTAATCTAAGCTCAGCAATAACTCTCCACAACAGATTCAGATCTTCTTCTCTGTTACCGCAAGTCCATGCAAACGTGAGGCTCTCAAGAGCAGAGTTCAGAGTCCACAAGTGCTTCAGAGTTCCTCAGTAGGAATGGCTGGAGTACAAGGTCCAAGGCTTCAGGAGTCAGAACACAGGTTCACTGCAGGCTAGATTCTGAAGCACTGATTGCTCAGCTGTGGCTGTTTAAGAAGCAAATGGAGAGAATCAGGGCGGGAACATGCAAGCTGGAAAACTCCATTTTGACTGAGGGCAAGATAGCTGCAGCAAAACAGAAAGCAAAATGGCCGACGAACAAACTGAGTTTCAGAAACAGATACACAGAACCTTACACTACCATTCTATGATTCTATGATTCTATCTCTGCCTCCGCTTCCATTCATTACAGATTGCTCTGGCCATGGAACCCGCTGGACCCCAGAGGGCTCCGACTATGGAACTTTGCCAAGAGGTGACCCGTTTAAGAGATAAAAAGGACAAGATCATGACTTATCTACGCAGCTTGTCTACCTGCATGGATTCCCTGCTGACCTCGTCTGCACCTGACTCATCTACTGGCACCCAGGTACCTGCCTTCACGGCAAGCAAAGGTCCTCGCCTGGCAGCTCCTACCCGATTCCATGGTGATCCTACTCAGTGTCGGGGTTTTATCAATCAGTGCATGGAGGTCGACCGTGTAAGTTTGGCCACCCACCGCAAGGAGGCGCGTCGCAAAAAAGGAAGTTGTTTCTACTGTGGTAGTTCAGAGCATCTGATCCGTTCCTGTCCTAAGAAGTTGAGAAACTCCAGTGCCTAGGTTCGGTAGGAGAGGCTACCCTAGGTAGAGAACATTCCTCTCCCTCATTGCAAATCTCGGTCTCCGTGTGTTGCGGAGTAATAAAATTTTCTGGACTCTGTCTTTTGGATTCCAGAGCCGCCGGAACTTTATCCAGCAGGCGCTCGTGGAACATTACCGCTTACCTGTGCAGCATCTTTCTGATTCTTTCTGATCCAGGTGACCACCGTCAATGGCAAGCCACTAACCGAACCCGTCACTTCCAGACTGAGCCTGTGGGACTCCGGATAGGTCTAATGCATTATGAAAAAATCCGATTTTATGTGTAATCTGGTTTGTCTCGCCCCTTGCTTTTAGGTTTACCATGGTTCCAGAGACATGAACCAGTTCTTAATTGGAGAACAGGGGAGATTCTGCGTTGGGGAGATTCCTGTATGGACCATTGCTTAACCCGGATTGAACCAGTTTCGTCCTCTGTTCAACCTGCTGCCTTTCCAGGATTACCATCCTTGTATTGGTCCTTCTCGGATGTCTTCGGGAGAAAGGAGGCTGAGAGACTTACTCCTCACAGGTCGTATGACTGTCCGATTGATCTTCTTCCCAGTACGTCTCCTACCCGTGGGAGAGTTTACCCTCTTTCCCAAGCAGAGACTCAAGCAATGTCGGACTACATCCAGGAGAATTTGGCCAGAGGATTTATACGAAAATCTTCTTCACCGGCAGGAGCAGGATTCTTCTTCGTGAAGAAAAAAGACGGATCCTTGCAGCCCTGTATTGACTACCGGGGTTTAAACCAGATCACGGTAAAAAACAGGTATCCATTGCCTCTTATTTCAGAACTATTTGATCATCTCCGAGGGGCCAAAATCTTCACCAAATTGGATCTCAGAGGGGCCTATAATTTGATCAGAATCCGAGATGGAGACGAGTGGAAAACTGCCTTCAACACCCGTGATGGTCACTACGAATACCTGGTAATGCCGTTTGGCCTAAGTAATGCACCCGTGGTTTTTCAGGAGTTTGTCAATGACATTTTCAGAGATCTGCTCTATACTTGTGTTGTTGTCTACCTGGACAACATTTTGATCTTCTCAACCGACTTGGTCTCGCACCGGAGACAAGTATGTCTAGTCTTAGAGAGACTCAGAGAGAACAGGCTGTATGCCAAGTTTGAGAAATGCCTCTTTGAACAATCCTCTTTGCCTTTCCTCGGTTACATTGCTTCCTCCACAGGATTAAAAATGGATCCAGAGAAGTTGTCGGCCGTACTCAGGTGGCCATACAGCGATTCCTGGGCTTCGCCAACTACTACAGGCAATTCATTCCAAACTTCTCCACCCGAGTAGCACCCATCTCTGCTTTGGGCCGGAAGGGTACAAATCCCAAGGATTGGCCTCCCGAGGCAAAGGAGGCCTTTGTTTCTCTCAAAAAAGCCTTTGCTGCAGCACCTGTTCTTCATCGTCCAAATTCTAATGAACAATTTCTTCTTGAGGTTGGTGCAGGAGCTGTACTTACCCAGAAATCGTCTGCTGGTCAAATGTACTTGTGTGTTTTTTCTTCCGCAGAAAGGAACTATTCTGTTGGAGATTGGGAATTGTTGGCTATCAAATTAGCTCTGCAGGAATGGAGGCATCTTCTTGAGGGAGCTCTTCACCAGGTAGTCAAATTCACCAACCACAAAAATCTTTCTTACCTCCAACCCGCACAGAGGCTGAATCCCCATCAGACCCGCTGGGCTTTGTTTTTTGCTAGATTTAATTTTGTTCTTCATTTTCATCCAGCTGAAAAAAAGTCAAAGCAGATGCACTTTCAAGAGCCTTTTTGCCCCCTGATCAAGAGGAAGAACCTCAGCACATCATTGAACCTGCAAGGTTTGTTACAGTGGCTTCTGCGGATCTTGCCTGGCTTCCCCCTGGAAAGACTCTCGTGTATGCCTCAGAACGTAATCGAGATCTACGGTGGGGTCACTCTTCCAAGTTGGCTGGTCATGCCGGCCAGAAGAAGACTCTGCAACTCATCAGACATTACTACTGGTGGCCTACTATGGCTAAGGATATCCAGGAGTATGTCGCAGCCTGCCCTTCCTGTGCTCGTAACAAGACTGGTTAAAGGGCTACCCGCCGATAGGCTTCAGCCTCTTCCGATTCCGTCCGCTCCTTGGCAGCACATCATCATGGACTTCATCACAGATCTTCCAATCTCGTCTGGCTGTTCAGTGATATGGGTAGTCGTGGACCGCTTCTCTAAGATGGCCCACTTCATTCTGCTACCCAGTCTTCCACGTGCTCCAGAACTTGCGGATCTGTTTATTCGACACATCTTCCATCTCCATGGTTTTCCTCTCCACATCGTTTCCGACAGAGGAGTCCAGTTCACTTCAAGATTCTGGAGAGCAGTTTGTAAGCTGGTAAAAGTAGAACTGGATTTTTCCTCAGCATACCATCCACAATCCAATGGACAATTGGAGAGGACTAATCAAATCCTGGCTGGATTCCTGCGTCACTTTGTCAACGCGCATCATGACGACTGGGTAGACTTACTGTCCTGGGCAGAATTTGCCTACAACAACCAAGTAAGTGAATCTTCTGGAAAGTCTCCCTTTCAGGTTGTCTTTGGACTGCAACCCGGAATACCTCTTCCCATATCCGGATCATATGGCGTTCCGGCTGCTGATACTTTTTCTGAGGATTTCTTGAAGGTTTGGCAGGACAGCAAAACTGCCTTGGAGAGAGCCTCCCAATGCATGAAAAGGCATGCGGACAAGAGACATCTGGGTGCTCCTATCTTTTGCTCTGGAGACAAGGTATGGCTGTCCTCCAAGTATATCCATGTAGTTGCCGTCCTACAAATTGGGTCCCCGGTTCATTGGGCCCTTTGAAGTCTTGAGACAAATCAACTCGGTCTCTTACAAGCAGAAATTGCCTACTTCCTTACATGTGCCTAACTCCTTTCATGTTTCCCTCCTCAAACCAGTAGTTTTGAGCCCCTTCTTTAAGTACCCGGGTACCACTCCAGATCCTGTCTCTGAGGATGATGTTTTTGAGGTAAAGCATATCTTGGCCACTAAGAAAGTAAGAGGTAGGACCTATTACCTGGTGGACTGGAAGGGCTTTGGTCCTGATGAAAGGTCTTGGGAGCCTAAAGAGAACATCCAGGCCCCTTTCCTGCTTAAAAAATTTCACGCAGGCTTGAAAAAGTGGGGGCGTAAAGAGGGAGATACTGTTACACTAGGTCCCCGTGCTGGCTCTGCATCCCGTTCTGGTCACTCACACTCCTGCTTCTCACGCTGTCACTGTGCAGCAGCGAGCTCCCTGTGTGGGGTCTTATTCTCTCTCTGCTTCTCAGCGTCCTGCTCTCTCGCCCTCCCCCATTTCCTGGCGTGCTGTCAGCAAGTGTCATCCCGTTCCGCCAACAGCCATCCGAATCCGTGGACTGTGACAAGGTTACTTGAGCCAGCCTGCTACCATCTACCCGGAACCAGGACCTTCCTCACCTGTGTCCACCTCTCTATGGTCTCTTCCATTATATCTGTTACCCCCTTTTTGTCCCGCTGGGATCAGCTGCCGCGAGTCCGGGGTCTAACTGGAGGTAGCACCTGTGTCCTCCGGGTATTCCACTCTGGTCCTGTTCGAGGGGCCTTACTACAGGTACCCGGGGCTCACTAGGTACGCCCCCTTCGGAGCCCCCCGGACCGTGGTCCCGAGGTTCCACTTTAAAAATAAAAAAACGAATGTGAACTTCACCATCTATGCCTCCGCTTCCATTCGTTTTACACTCATTGTACAAACTACCCAGTTTCTTATTATATAGCCTCATAGGTACATTTGTAAATGAGGGTTATGTAATATTTGCATGTAGCTAAGCAGTGGGCCCCCAGAGTCAATGTTTCTGGTAGGTTCTTGTTATCCAAATACGACATTGTGCATTATGCACAATCTTTTATTATATGCAGGTGCATTATCGATATTTGAATATCCTGTAAACTGACTTATTTGTGCTATTCAGTTATCAGCTATTCAATACTAGGTTTATTACTTCAGTATTAGACATACTGCAAAACACCATCAGGTTCTAGCAGAATCACACAGAGACAATAGCTTCTCGAGACTATTTTTATTTTAACTCCACGAGCCGGATCATTATACACTTTCAGCCTCAGCTGAAAGTACGACATCTGCAGAATGCCACTTTCTTTAGTTTCATGACATATCTCAGTGCATCTAAGTATGATGAACATGCTAGGAGAGAATGATTTACTGCTGAGAAAGGTGAAATTTGAATTGTATGTCGCATAGTTTCGGGCACCTAGCAATTATTTAGCTGCCATGGCTTTAAAATGCACAATTACACATTTTAACACCTTGTTCTTGGTCAAAGTTAAATTAAATTTGAGACTGTACTATTATCCTCTCTGGAGAAAAGTTTATTTTTGGAGTTTCTGCTAGGAGCTTTAGACGGCTGATAATTTTCTTCCTGTCACTGTGGAATTTGCTGCTCACTTTTACGCTGTGCGCTCCACAGGAGTTTTAAGTCTAAAATTACTCAGTTTAGTTTATGTACAGGAAAGTATGGAATCAATGGAAATACACACAAGGCTAGGCAATTTGTCTATTGTGGAGCTGTGGAAACAATATGAAGTGTGCTGAATCCTTGTAAGGTTAAGTGCGCACAACGTCTTTTTCAGGCTGGTTTTCCAACCTCCGCAGATGGGCAAGAAACAGTAATCTTTGGGACATGTTTAACCCTTTCACGGCCTAGGACGTATAGGTCCGTCATAGGTCGTATATCCCCCTTTTGATGCGAGCTCCGGCTCATGACAGCTTATTTGATGATTTTTGATATACATAGCAGGGCTGAAGCCCTGCTATGTAAAGCACAAGCGAATAGAAGATCGCAGCTTCAAGTCTCTTAAGGTGATTATTGAAGCAAGTTAAAAAAAATTGTTTAAAAAAAAATTAAAATTTAAACATTATAAAAGTCTAAATCACCCCCCTTTTTGCCCCATTCAAAATAATAATAATAAATATATATATTTGGTATTGTTGCATTCACAAATGTCAGATCTATCAAAATATAAAAAGAATTAATCCGATCAGTAAATTGCGTAACCAGAAAAAAATCAATACTCCAGAATATATTATTTTGGTCACCACAACATTGCAATAAAACAGGCAAGTAAAACATCGTATGTACCCCTAAATAGTATCAATAAAAATATCAGCTCAGCACACAAAAAATCAGCCCTCACCCAGCCCCATATCCTGAAAAATGAAGACACTACGGGTCTTGGAAAATGGCGCCATTTTTTTTTCACAGACTTTGGATTTTTTTTCACCACATAAATAAAAAAGAAGCTATACATGTTCGGTATTTGCAAACTCGTCATGACCTGGAGAATTGTAATCGCAGGTCAGTTTTAACATATAAAAAAGTAAAAAAAACAATTGCGAAATTGCAAAAAAAGTGCACTTGGATTTTTTTCCCGTTTTCCAGTACACTATATGCTAAAATCAATGCCGTTATTCAAAAGTACAACTTGTCCCGCAAAAAAACAAGCCCTCACACGGCCATATTACGGAAAAATAAAAAAGTTATAGCTTTGGGAAAAAGGGGAGCAAAAAACGAAAAACTCAAAAATGTAAAATCCAAAGGTCGTGAAGGGGTTAAAGCTTATTATTATTTATTATTATTATTTATTTATTTCTATAGCACCATTGATTCCATGGTGCTGTACATGAGAAGGGTTACATACAAATTACAGGTATCACTTACAGTAAACAAACTAACAATGACAGACTGATACAGAGGGGAGAGGACCCTGCCCTTTCGGGCTTACATTCTACAGGATTGTGAGGCAGGAGACAGTAGGTCGGGGGGTTGCAGCAGTTCCGGTGTTGGTTGAGGCGATATCTCCGGTAGTGGTGAGGAGGCAGCGGGGTCATTGCAGGCTGTAGGCTTTCCTGAAGAGATGGGTTTTCAGGTTCCGTCTGAAGGATCCGAATGTGTTTGATAGTCGGACGTGTTGGGGCAAAGAATTCCAGAGGATGGGGGATATTCGGGAGAAGTCTTGGAGGCGGTTGGGTGAGGAGCGAATAAGTGTGGAGGAGAGAAGGAGGTCTTGGGAGGATCGGAGATTACGTGAGGGAAGATATCGGGAGATTAGTTCAGAGATATAAGGAGGAGACAGATTATAGATGGCCTTGTAGGTCAGTATTAGTAATTTGAACTGGATACGCTGAGGGAATGGGAGCCAATGAAGAGATTTGCAGAGGAGAGAAGCGGAGAGTAGCGAGGAGAGAGGTGAATTAGTCGTGCAGCAGAGTTAAGGATGGACTGGAGAGGTGCGAGGGTGTTAGCAGGGAGGCCAGAGAAAAGGGTGTTGCAGTAGTCAAGGCGGGAGATGATGAGGGCGTGCACAATCATTTTAGTAGATTGAGGCGACAGGATGTAGAAAGAGCTTGGATGTGCGGTTTGAAGGACAGGGCAGAGTCAAGGGTTACTCCGAGGCAGCGGACTTCTGGTACGGGGGAAAGCGTGATGTCATTAATTGTGATAGATAGGTCAGGTAAGGAAGATCTGTGGGATGGGGGAAAGATTATGAGTTCAGATTTGTCACATTGAGTTTGAGGAAGTGGGAGGAGAAGAAGGAGGATATGGCTGATAGACACTCCGGGATTGTGGATAGCAGAGAGGTGATGTCTGGGCCAGAGAGGTAGATCTGAGTGTCATCAGCGTAAAGATGGTACTGGAATCCGTGGGACTTTATGAGTTGCCCCAGGCCAAGTGTATAGATTGAGAAGAGTAGGGGTCCTAGAACAGAGCCTTGGGGGACTCCAACGGAGAGAGGGTGGGACGAGGAGGTAGTGTGTGAGTGGGAGACGCTGAATGTGCGGTTGGAAAGGTATGAGGAGATCCAGGATAGGGCGAGGTCCTTGACGCCAAAGGAGGAAAGAATCTGTAGTAGAAGGCAGTGGTCAACTGTGTCAAAAGCAGAGGACAGGTCAAGAAGCAGGAGTATAGAGTATTGTCCGTTCGCTTTGGCTGTAAGTAGGTCATTAGTAATTTTGGTCAGGGCTGTCTCAGTGGAGTGATGGGGGCGGAAACCAGATTGTAGAGTGTCAAAGAGCAAGTTAGAAGAGAAGTGGTAGAAAAGCTCAGCGTGGACATGCAGCTCCAGGAGTTTGGAAGCGAATGGGAGCAGCGATATTGGGCGATAGCTGGACATAGCGGTTGGGTCGAGGGTTGGCTTTTTAAGGATAGGCGTGATTGTGGCATGCTTGAAAGCAGAAGGGAAGGTACCGGAAGTTAGTGATAGGTTGAAGAGGTGGGTTAGGGATGGAATAATAGTGGTGGTGAGGTTGGGGAGGAGGTGGGTTGGGATGGGGTCAAGTGCACAGGTTGTGAGGTGCGATTTGGAGAGCTTATTTAGATTATGTATACATGTGCTCCATTCACCTAATATCTATTTTCTCCCTATTGCTTCTTTACTGATATATTTTTTTATTTTGTGAAAACATGCATAATTTGTGTATCCAATTGATTGATTATGTTTTCCAGGGGAAAAGCAAGCCGAAATTTGTACTGCACAATTATCATTCATTCTATTTAAATATTATTTCCCTAGTAAGACTATAAATCATTTACTATTATGTATATTATTTATGTCTATTTTAATATGGGTAATATACTCAAAAATTGCCTATAGTAATAAATCCAATATTTGCTCTTAATCATAATTACACTAACATGCAGTGCCCAGAGTTGGAAGGAAATGGAGCACATTTGTCGATACCTGGAATAGCGGTTATAGGTCGATGGTTGGCATTAAAAGGCGTGATGTGCGCTCGAGAAGCGAGGGAAAGGCGTGGAGTGTGATAGGATGAGAGGTGGCTTCCGGTATGTGTACAATTAGGTATGGCTTGGCTAGATGTTGTGATGGTAGTGCCCTTAGGTTGCAGGGCGACATTTTGGCAACTTGATTTATATTAATGGAATTATTGCATGCGCTTCCATTAGCACTAATATTACAAATTTTCTCCCTATTCCTTTACTGATATATTTTGTAGATTTTAGTCAGTGTCATAATTCGAGTAGCCAATGTTATTTTTTTCTGCATTGAGAAAACAATGCCAAATTTGTACTGCAATTTCATTAATTCTATTTAAATATTATTTTTGATAGACATAATGATCATTTGCATATAAGTTGTCATATTATTATGTTATTTTAATATGGGGTTATTTTAATCTATTCTATTATTTCTAAACACTGTTTTTCGGTGATTACTTTGTATCTCCGTTCATACTGCACCCACACACACAAATGATACACCATTTGAAAGGTAAACTTGCCCCCTTCAGCAAGAAAATAGCCAAGCAAACCACACATCCACGATTTGATTGCAAAATACAGTTTAAACATTAATTTTCATAAACCTGCAGTAAGGAAAATGACCTGCAGGTGGCAACACAGTACCCCAAAGCACACTACCACAAAGCTGCTTACAGACATCACAAACAAATCCAAACATTTGCCTTGGGGGCTTTCCAGCTTGCCGAACTGCTTGCCCAGCCTATTTTAGCCAAATTGGATGATTGCACACTTCACTGCAGGTGAGGCATGTATGCAAACACATTTGTAAACATGCACTGCCTATTGAATTGCATACTTGCTCCTTTCATACTCACCCACACAAACAAATGATACACCATTTGAAAGGTCAAATTACCTGCAGGTGGCAGCACACTACTACAAAGCTGCTTACAGACATCACAAACAAATCCAAACACTTACCTTGGGGTCTTTCCAGCTTTCTCAAGTGCTTGCCCAGCCTATTTCAGGCACATTGGAGGATTGCACACTTCACTGCAGGTGAGTCACATATGCAAACACATTTTTATACATGCACTGCTTTTTCACTGATTACTTTGCCCCACACACACAAATGATACACCATTTGAAAGGTAAACTTGCCCCCTTCAGCAAGAAAAGAGCCAAACAAACCACACATTCACAATTTTATCACTAAATACAGTTTAAACATTTATTTTCATAAACCTGCAGAAAGACACAATGACCTGCAGGTGGCGCCTCAACTGGAAGACATTTTTGGCCTCTACTTATCAAACCAATTTATTGTATTACCAATCTACATATATAAATACCTGCCTGTGTTCATCATCTCATGAAATACATTTACATTTGAACAGCTTGCTTTTTCTGAAATTACCTGTGCCCCCAACGACCAATGTGTGAAAATTTGCACGGGCCAAGCTAGCAGGTTCATAAATAAAGAATTACTATTTTAAAAGGAGGGTTGATTTTCTGGCAGCAATTTCGAGAGTATACGCCCAAGTATTCTATAAATTGCAGCCTCATGCGAGGGAACACATACATGCCCCCAGAGAAAAAATGTCTGCTAATGCCCCCTTGTCTGAAGGGGAAATTAGAATTTAAACTTCACTAGGTAATATCTCTGAAACAGAGATGAGAATTTTTTTTTTAAAAAAAGTTTTCTTCAGATCTGCAGCCCCTACTCCATGATTCTTTTTAACATACCGTAATTTCTCCATCATTAAATTTTTTTCAAACAATGTTCATTCACTGGCTTGAAAATTGTACAAACACATAGCCTTAAACCACCACTCCAGTGTTTTTTTTTTTATTGCACTGCTGGAGTGATGCTTTAAATGTAATTCCCCTGCCACCTCTCTGATACTCACCTGCCACCGTCTTCATCCTTTTCCAGAGTTTCTCTCATCGGTCTCCAGCAAAAAGTGACTTGCCAGCAGCTCCAGTTTTTCACAAAGCTCAGAAATCACTTTTAAACACATCTTCTTGAGAGCGTCGTTCTGACTCTAATAGACTTGCATTGAGCTCTTGTGGTTTACTTCTGACTTTCAGCCAGTCAGAAGTTAGGGGCAGAAGGTGGTGCTGCAGGACCGGAGTGGCGTGGGTAAATGGTAAAACCGCCGGAAGGTGAGTATAAGAATGGGAGCAGGGGGTGTGACAACTCTGGGGCCAGGAGCTCCTTCCCTGTGCCTAAAGCTAGGGACAACCTAGCTATCCCTGCTCCCTGGATTATTTCTGATGGGGAAGATGCCGGGGCCACAAATCTTGCTGAACTCCTGAATCAGCCCTATATCTGTCCCCCTCCCCCACCGAGAGCATTTTCTCTTCCTGCCAACTCATTCGCTCTGTTGAGGAATTTTTTGTGGGTCACATATACGATGATCCTGACCATGTCTCTCTGGCCGAGTCTATGCTATGTCAGATTCAGCATCGAGACCATCCGGAGGAGGAGCATTGCTGTGAGTTTCAGAGGTGGTCCACAGATACCAAGTGGAATGACCTTGCACTCCGTAGCCAGTTCTATCAAGGGTTATCTGTAAGGGTAAAGGATGCCTTTGCTCTGCATGAGACTCAGGTCTCCCTTGAGGCAACCATTTCTCTGGCCAACCGTGTGGACCGCTGTCTTCGTCAGAGACATATGGAGACACTCCAATTTGTGGGGGGCCCAGGGACCAGGGAACCTGGTCTGAGTCAACTGAGGAACCAATGCTTATGGGTGGGACAGCACGTTGGTCCAACGGTAGTTTGGAATAAAAGAGGTGTGTGTTTTTCTACGGTGGAAAGGGTCATTTTGTGGGTGGTTGTTCTTCCATATCCCTTCTTAAAAAGCCACCAGAAAACTAGAGAGCCCAGGTTTAGGGGAGGTTGGTAACCTGAATGTACTTATTTCCTTAGTTGGTAGATCTTAATTTTTTCTACCGACCATCTTGGCTAAGATAAAGTGGATATTTCTGCCTTTCTGTAAAGTGATACGAGGTTTAATTTGAGCTACAATAGGTTCATCCAGGCTCATGACCTCAAAACACAAATATTGTCTAGATTAATACCCTTTATCACTATTGACTCTGCACCCTTGAGCAAGGGGTATTTTATCATGTCATACATATGTTGCATTTACAGGTAGGGACCAAGCACTCTGAATTTATAGACTGTTATGTGCTAGAGGGCTTACCCTCTTCCTCTTTTCCCGGACCTCTGTAAACAGATTGTGGGAGTCAAATGGTTTTCTAAGCTCAGGAGGGATTATAGTCTCATTCGTATCAAGGATGTGGATGAGTGGACGACAGCCTTCAATATGCCTGAGGGACACTATAAAACCTTGTGATGCCATTTGGGTTGACTAATGCTCCCACCGTCTTTCAACACTTTGTTAATTAAATTTTTAGTCACCTGGCATGTAGATTTGTTGTGATCTACCTTAATGACATTTTGATTTACTCGCCTGGCCTTGAGTCAAATCAGGTACATGTCAGGCAGGTCCTTCAGATACTCAGGGGCAATAAATTATTTGTCAAACCAGAGAAATGCATGTTCTCTGTTAATGATTATGGGCAGAACAGTGGCTCAGTGGATAGCACTGCAGCCTTGCAGCGCTGGAGTCCTGGTTTCGAATCCCACCAAGGACAACATCTGCAAGGAGTTTGTATGTTCTCCCTGTGTTTGCGTGGGTTTCCTCTGGGTACTCCGGCTTCCTCCCACACTCCAAAAACATACAGATAGGGAATCTAGATTGTGAGCCCCTTTGGGGACAGTGACGATAATGTGTGCAAACTGTAAAGCGCTGCAAAATATGTTAGCGCTATATAAAAATAAAGATTATTATTATTATAATGATATCCCTTTTTTGGATTATGTTTTATCATCCACTGGTTTTTGCATGGATCCGGCAAAAGTAAGGGTGTAACTGGATTGAGATTGTCCTGCACACCTAAAGGCCTTACAAAGGTTTTGGTGTTTTGCCAACTACTACCGAAAATTCATCAAAAACTTTTTGATAGTGGCCAAACACCTGACGTATATCACCAGGAAAGGGACATACTTTTCCAAATGGTCCAGTCAGCCGGCACGGAGGCTTTTGACACCTTGATAAGATGTTTTGCAACTGCACCAATCCTTATTCAACCTGATGTCACTCAGCCATTTATAGTAGAAGTTGATGCGTCTGAAGTGGAGGTGGGAGCTGTATTGTCGCAGGGTGCATTTCCTAGTAAAAGGCATCCACGTGCATATTTTTTATAAGAAACTATCTGCTGAGAAAAACTGACATTGGTAACAGGGAACTCTTGGCAATTACAGAAAATGGACTTTTGAAGAGTGGTATCATTTTCTGGAAGGGGCAGTTCATCTGGTCATGGCAATTACTGTTCATAAAAATCTTTTATATTTATATTTAGAATCTACTAAGCGTCTGACGCCCAGACAGGCAAGGTGGACTTAGTTCTTCACGAGATTCAACTTTTTTGTGGCGTACAGACAGAGGAATTAGAGTGTTAAGGCGGATACCTTACCAAGTTGTTTTCCTGGGAGTGGAGATAATTGTGAACTGGTCCCTTTACTATAGAAAGGGGTAGTAATTGCTGCTACAAGCTCTGATCTTTAGAAAGAGGTTGTAAAGGCACAGGGGAATACACCTGCTACATGTCCTTTAGGCGATGATGATAATGGGCAGGCATTGATGATGATGGGGAGGCTATGATGATGATGGGCAGGCATTGATGATAATGGGCAGGCATTGATGATGATGGGGAAGCGATGATGATGATGGGCAGTCATTGATGATAATGGGGAGGCCATGATGATGATGGGGAGGCGATGATGATAATGGGCAGGCATTGATGATGGGGAGGCAATGATGATGATGGGGAGGCAATGATTTTGAGGGGGAGGCGATGATAATGATGGGGAGACAATGATGATTATGGGGAGGCAATCATGATGATAATGGGGAGTCTTTCCACAGCGCCCTTTCCTGAGCCGTAACAGTGAAGAACGCAGCACAGCGCAGAGGAGAGCTCCATATTTTCTATGGAGCATTATATGGGGACCAGTATCCTGTATGGAGCATTATATGGGGACCAGTATCCTGTATGGAGCATTATATTGGGTCCAGTATTCTGTATGGAGCATTATTTTGGGTCCAGTATTCTGTATGGAGCATTATATGGGGGATGGGTGGTGACATCCTGCATGGGGTATTATATGGGTGATGAGGGGAGACTATGTGGTGCCCATAATATTGTATGGAGGACTGTACTGTCCAGTCTGTACTGTGCGCTGTGAGGATTTGGCGGTTTTTGAGCTATTGTACAATTTACAATAGATATCACTCATGTAATGGAAGAAGTGAAGTATTTGGCATTGTACTGTACCTATATTTCTCTGCCGTATCTGTGCATCATGAATCGTGGTCTGTGTTAAAGGGGCCCACTGAGGCTCTTTCGCCCAGGGCCCATAAAAACCTGGAGCCGGCCCTGGTGCAGTCAACCAATTACTGCTTCTCGGAAAGTCACATGTTATGGGGAGGAGCTAACTGTTATGAGGCGGCAAGATTTGAGTCAGTCAGAAATGGATGTTGATGGCAGCAAGGACTGGCATGTGACACTCTGACAGGAGACAGGCCTCTACAGGGATCTGAGCCCTGCCACAGGGAGATAGAAGGCAAGGCAGCGGACAGCCGCCATTGTGAGAGGATTTTCACTCCATTTCTGGGAAGGCAAGGCGCCTCAGAAGAAAGAAAACAGCTCAGCCACTGAGGTGTAACTGAGTGAGGGTCTCCACAGAGAGAGACCCTGAAAGCAGCCAATATCACACTGAGAAACTGCAAATGTTCATTTGTAAGGAATAGGCTGACCCGTTTATCTCACAACTGTATATAGTTATCTACCAGATCACCTCCAGTAAAATCAGTTCTAAATACAAGCTGGCTCTGTCATCTCTGGGGAAATATCTACTGTGATGTTGTTACTATATCTGTGATTGGCTTGCTGTTATTCTTGTTTCAGTTTCTGCCTAGTAACAATGATGTAATGGGGAGGAGGAGACTAGGCAGGAGCAGGAAGTCCTGGGTAAGGGGAGCAGGAGAGAGGAACGAAAATAAAGTATGGCTGTTTAAACCTACCATCCAGCATCTCTGTGTGGCCTTCTGGAGTTCCCTTCATCTGCACAACAACACTATAACTGGCGATGAGGAAGCGTTCATCATCAGCTAAAGGTATTTCAGCTCTACAACAATGGCCTGTTTACCTGCCTTCCCTGCTTTTGATGTGCATCAGTCCCCAGCTAACCTAGCAGCATGTTGGGAGAAATGGCTGAAGCGTTTTGATATATTCCTACAAGCCATGAACATATCAGATGATACCAGGAAGAAAGCCATGCTATTACATTATGCAGGGGAACAAGTCTATGATATCTTCACTACTCTGCCTAATACAGGAGAAAGAAAGACTATGAGCTCAGTAAGGCAGCATTAAGCAAGTATTTCTCCCCACACAGAAATGCAGCATTTGAAATCTTCAAGTTTAGACAATTAAAGCAGTCAGCAACAGAAAGCATTGATGAATATCATGTCCGACTACGGCACCTTGCAGCTTACTGTGAATTTACAGATGTTGACAAAGAGATCCAAATGCAGATTTTACAAGGCTGCATCTCCTCTAAGTTACGGAGACAAGCACTCAGAGATCCCACCATGACTTTAGCAAAACTGCTTGAAACAGCACGTGTAAATGATACCGCCGAAAAACAAGCTAAACTCATAGAGAACATTGAGTGCGAGGCGGAAGCACCATCTTGTATAGCAAAGTTGACACAGAGACCGCCTGTGCCTCGTATGCAGGGGCAACTTGCTACAACTGCGGAGGGTAGTATCCTCACCAGAATGTCTGCCCAGCAAAAGGGGGGACCTGCCATAATTGTGGAAAACAAAACCATTTTGCAAAAGTGTGTAGATCCAAACCACAATCCCCTCATTCCACAGTACAACCCAGGTCACAGAAAATCCAAACGCTGCAGCTTACTGACGAGCCTCACAGTACTTATCTATTCTCAGTGACTGCAGAGGGATCTCAAACACTGCACGCACTTACCAGTCCAAGGCGACTTATCCTGATAAATGGTAGTCCGGTGGAAGCCCTAGTAGACACGGGGCATCAGTAAACGTCATCAGCCGTGCAGTCTATAGCCAACTCCCGAACAGACCTGCTCTACAAAGCACTAGCCTAAAGATTTTTCCTTATGGTTCAGCATCTGCACTACCCCTGTGTGGCAAATTTCAGTCAGAACTTGCAGCTGACGGGAAGTCCATCACAGACACTGTATATGTAGTAGAGTGCTCCGCAGACACGCTTCTCAGCTGCAGGAGTGCTATATCTCTGGGTCTGGTCAACCTGGTCAATAGCGTCACAGGTCCTTCGGCCCAACACATCATACAGAGATACCCCAATCTCTTTAAAGGTCTCGGTAAGCTAAAAGACGTTCAGATAAAATTGCATATTGACCAGTCAATACAGCCGTCTGTTCAACCTCACAGGCGCATCCCATTTCATGTCTGCAAACTTGTGGAGCAAGAACTGCAGGATCTGGAAGCGTCTGATGTTGTTGAACGAGTTGAAGGCCCGACTCCTTGGGTATCGCCCATTGTTGTTGCACCAAAACCAAAGCAGCCTGGTAAAATCCGGCTATGTGTGGATATGCGCATGCCAATTTGGCTATTCAAAGAGAAAGGCACATCACGCCACTATTGATGACATTATCACAGACCTAATGGTGCAAAAGTATTTTCAAAATTGATTAAAATCAGGTTATCATCAACTGAGTTGCATCAATTCCAGTACATACAACTTTTAGTACCATGTGGCTTACGACGATTCAAGAGGTTGAACTTTGGTATCTCATCTGCGGCAGAAATTTTCAGAACGTTATCAGTCAGGTTCTATCTGGAATAGCAGGAGTTCTAAACGTCAGTGATGACATTCTTATATATGGTACAACCCAAGAGGAGCATGACAGTCACTTAGAGCAAGTGTTTCAGAGACTGCAAGCCTGCAATCTAACTTGTCAATCCGTCAAAATGTGAGTTTAACCAAAAGTCATTAAGCTTCTTTGGATATATCTTTTCGGAGCAAGGAGTTTCAGCAGATCCTCAGAAAGTTGCTGCCATAAAGTCAGCTAGCCAACCTCAAAATGTGTCAGAGGTTCGCAGTTTTCTAGGACTAGTCACGTACTGTGGGCGATTTATGCCTGATCTGGCCACGATCTCCGAACCCCTGCGACTACTCACGAAAAAAGACACTCCTTGGACATGGACTACTGAACACCAAGCAGCATTCGATTCCATGAAGTCCGGTCTGACTGGCGACACCGTCATGGCCTATTTTGACCCTCTAAAGTCCACAGAGCTGATCGTGGACGCTAGTCCGGTGGGCCTGGGTGCAATTCTCACACAAGTGTCCAAAGAAGGCAACGTTTCTACCATTTCCTATGCAAGCAAAGCCTTAACAGAGACAGAACAACGCTATTCACAAACTGAAAGGGAAGCTCTTGCGGTTGTGTGGGGATGCCTTCATTTTCATCTGTACCTTATGGGACATAAATTCACAGTGATAAGCGACCACAAACCGCTCATTCCGCTTTTCAACAAACATTCTTCAAAGCCTCCCCCACGACTTGAACGCTGGTTGCTCCGCCTACAGAACTACCAGTTTCGGTTGAGATACGAGGCAGGAGCTGGTAATCCGGCGGACTACTTTTCGAGACACCCAACACCACAAACTACCAAGGACGACATCCCAGCAACTATCCTTGCAGAGGAACATATCAATTTTATTGTTGCACATTCTGTGCCAAAAGCTATGACTATGGAGGAAATACAACAAACGGTGGATTCCGATCACCAACTTCAGTTAGTTATAGAGACTGTTCGATCTAAAAATTGGTGCAATTTTCTTGCTGAAGCCCGCCTCCAAACACCGGATCAAACAACCTACTTGACAGCCTTCTTTAATGCACGACATGATCTCTCCGTGTCTGATTCAAATCTACTGTTGCGTAACAATCGGTTGGTGATACCCCAGAAACTTCAAAGCAGAGTACTGGATCTGGCCCACGAGGCTCATCAAGGGGTGGTGAAAACAAAGCAATTACTGAGAGAGAAAGTCTGGTTTCCAGGACTAGACAAAAAAGTAGAGGCACTCATTGAAAATTGCATACCTTGCCAAGCAACTACAATTGACCATAGACGCGCACCCTTACAAATGACACCCCTGCCAGAGGGCCCGTGGTCTGCTGTTAGTGTTGATTTCTGTGTTTTACCGGATCACTCCTATCTGCTGGTTGTCATGGATGACTATTCGAGGTTCCCAGTCATTGAACATGTTTCGACAACCTCTGCCAGGGCTGTTATACCAAAATTAGACAAGATCTTCTCGGCATATGGCATACCGGAAACAGTGAAGTCCGACAATGGACCACCTTTTAATAGCACAGACTTTCGATCATTCGCAACCTATCTTGGTTTCACTCACAGGAAAATAACTCCTTACTGGCCTCAGGCCAATGGTGAAGTGGAACGGTTCATGCAATCAATCAACAAAACTTTGAGGATCGCTACCATGGAGCACAAGGACTTACAGCAAGAGTTACACAGATTTCTTAGACAGTACAGAGCTACACCCCATTCTACTACTGGGATACCACCTGCCACTGCGCTGTTCAACAGGCCTATGCGTGTCAAACTCCCGAGCGTTCCGCAGAGCCCTGTTCAAACCCCAATTGCTACTAAGGATGCCATATCCAAACAGAAGATGAAGAGGTATGCAGATAAGAGCAGTCATCGTTGCAAGCCACCGGAAGTATTGGTGGGAGATTGGGTCCTGGTAAAAAGGCTAAGACCTAGAGACAAGTTTGCATCACAATACTATCCTGAACCCTTTCAGGTCACACAAGTCAAAGGCACCATGGTTACCGCTCAAGATCACGGTCGCCAGGTCACAAGGAACGTGTCCCATTTTAAAAAACTTTGCGACTATGTCCCAGAAACAG
>JARQOD010000003.1:527049468-527119658 GCA_033576555.1 Oophaga sylvatica | reverse complement strand
TCAAAAGGGAGTTTAACCAAAAGTCTTAATTTTTTTTGGTTACTTTTCGAAAAGGGGTTTTTTCAGCGATCCCAAAAGTTGCTGCCATAAAGCAGCTAGCCAACCCCAAAATGTGTCAAGGTTCGCATTTTCTGGACTAAGTCACGTACTGTGGGCGATTATGCCTGATCGGCCACGATCTCCGAACCCCTGCGACTACTCACGAAAAAAGACACCCTTGGACATGGACTACTGAACACCAACAGCATTCGTTTCCCCATGAAGTCCGGTCTGACGGGCGACACCGTCATGGCCTATTTTGACCCTCAAAGTCCACAGAGCTGATCGTGGACGCTAGTCCGGTGGCCTGGTGCAATTCTCACACAAGTGTCCAAGAAGGCAACGTTTCTACCATTTCCTATGCAAGCAAAGCCTTAACAGAGACAGAACAACGCTATTCACAAACTGAAAGGGAAGCTCTTGCGGTTGTGTGGGGAAGCCTTCATTTCATCTGTACCTTATGGGACATAAATTCACAGTGATAAGCGACCACAAACCGCTCATTCCGCTTTTCAACAACATTCTTCAAAGCCTCCCCCACGACTTGAACCTGTTGCTCCGCCACAGAACTACCATTTCGGTTAGATACGAGGCAGGAGCGGTAATCCGGCGACTACTTTTCGAGACACCCAACACCACAAACTACCAAGGACGACATCCCAGCAACTATCCTTGCAGAGGAAACATATCAATTTTATTGTTCACATTCTGTGCCAAAAGCTATGACTAGGAGGAAATACAACAAAGGGTGGATTCCGATCACCAACTTCAGTTAGTTATAGAGACTGTTCGATCTAAAATTGGTGCAATTTTCTTGCTGAAGCCCGCCTCCAAACACCGGATCAAACAACCTACTTGACAGCCTTCTTTAATGCACGACATGATCTCTCCGGTCTGATTTCAAATCTACTGTTGCGTAACAATCGGTGTGATACCCCAGAACATTCAAAGCAGAGTACTGGATCTGGCCCACGAGGCTCATCAAGGGGTGGTGAAAACAAAGCAATTACTGAGAGAGAAAGTCGGTTTCCAGGACTAGACAAAAAAGTAGAGGCACTCATTGAAAATTGCATACCTTGCCAAGCAACTACAATTGACCATAACGCGCACCCTTACAAATGACACCCCTGCCAGAGGGCCCGTGGTCGCTGTTAGTGTTGATTCTGTTTTTTTACCGGATCACTCCTATCTGCTGGTTGTCATGGTTTACTATTCGAGTTTTCCCATCATTGAACATGTTTCGACAACCTCTGCCAGGCTGTTATACCAAAATTAGACAAGATCTTCTCGGCATATGGCATACCGGAAACAGTGAAGACCGACAATGGACCACCTTTTAATAGCACAGACTTTTCGATCATTCGCAACCTATCTTGGTTTCACTCACAGGAAAATAACTCCTTACTGCCTCAGGCCAATGGTGAAGTGGAACGGTTCATGCAATCAATCAACAAAACTTTGAGGATCGCTACCAAGGAGCACAAGGACTTACAGCAAGAGTTACACAGATTTCTAGACAGTACAGAGCTACACCCCATTCTACTACTGGGATACCACCTGCCACTGCGCTGTTCAACAGGCCATATGCGTGTCAACTCCCGAGCGTTCCGCAAGCCCTGTTCAAACCCCAATTGCTACTAAGGATGCCATATCCAAACAGAAGATGAAGAGGTATGCAGATAAGAGCAGTCATCGTTGCAAGCCACCGGAAGTATTGGTGGGAGATTGGGTCCTGGGAAAAAAGGCTAAGACCTAGAGACAAGTTTGCATCACAATACTATCCTGAACCCTTTCAGGTCACACAAGTCAAAGGCACCATGGTTACCGCTCAAGATCAACGGTCCCAGGTCACAAGAACGTGTCCCATTTTAAAAAACTTTGCGACTAAGTCCCAGAAACAGACGAGGCAGATAGCGATGACGTCCTGCCGGATCCCCAGAGCTCAGCAGTTCCAAGGGAGGATACCTCAGGGACTCAGAAAGTTCATCTGGGACTGTGATGTCTCACCGCTATCCAGCGAGGGCAATCGTAGACCGCCAGCCCACCTCTTGACTATGTTCTGCAGTAAAAAGAAAAAAAAATCCTTCGTACTAATGTGAACTTTTGGACCGTTATCCAGTTATAATGTTGTTTTGTTTGGTGAGAAAAGGGAGATGTGAGTTGTTACTATATCTGTGATTGGCTTGCTGTTATTCTTGTTTCAGTTTCTGCCTAGTAACAATGATGTAATGGGAGGAGGAGACAAGGCAGGAGCAGGAAGTCCTGGGTAAGGGAGCAGGAGAGGAACGAAAATAAAGTATGGCTGTTTAAACCTACCATCCAGCATCTCTGTGTGGCCTTCTGGAGTTCCCTTCATCTGCACAACAACACTACATCTACATATTGTCGGTCGGCTCATGGCATTTTTTTTTAGTTTTGTCTCCACCATTGAACTGAACTTACTTTACTGTTTGATCTGATTTAAAGGAGAAAAATGCCTCGACAGTGTATAATCATCCAAACAGATTCTGCTGAGTGGTTCTTTTCACCAAAAGGCCAAGTACGTTCAATCATTCATGATATTAAAATGATGTACCAGATGTACTTTAAGTGTCCACTTGGTGAACAAGACAAAAGATGGGCCCCCTATGTGATATGCTCAAGTTGTTGAAATGTTCTTTGTAACTGTTGATATGAGGAAAGTGGCTATGCCATTTGCTGTTCTCATGATTTGGAAAGAACCCAAAAATCATAGTGATGACTGCTACTATTTTTTTGTCAAACTGAACGCTTTTCACAAAGAACAAACATAAGATTAATTACCCGAACTTGAATCTGCAATTAGGCCAGTTCCACATGATGGTACCTTGCCAGTTCCTGTACCACCGTTGTCTGATTGGATGAAAATGAAGTAGAATATGAAGATTATGGAGCTGAAGCTACTGGCGAAGACATGGAGACCTCAAGTCAAGATGAGTATGCACCTGATGGAGCAGCCAAGCAGCCAGACTGCTTTACTCAACATGAATTACATGATCTTATCAGAGACCTTTCATGGTCAAAAGATAAAGCTGAACTTCTTGCATCTACGTTGAAACAGAAGAATCTTCTTCATGATGATTAGAGATGAGGGGTTTGTTCGAAGCGAACTGTTCGCCAATCTCAAATTCGAGCTGTTTTGGGCTGTGTTCAAGCCGTTCGACAAACCCGAACGATTTTGAAAAAATTCGGCTGTTCGAGGTTATGTTCGATAACTGTTCGTGCACCTAAATCGTCACTGGATTATTTTCGCATTATTCTGAGAATCACTGTTAATACACATTTTGAGTGTCCAGCGTGGGGGGGGAGGGTTATGGCATGGATCTCTGCAGAGATAATGAAGATCTCCATTTTTTTTCTCTTTCCCCCGCATTTCCAGTGCGCGGTGCAGTCATTGTCAGGCATGTGTCATTGGCTGTGTATGTCACATGTCCTTGCCCTATAAGACCCAGCCATTTCCCCCCTCACCACCATTTTCTCACTGCTGCAGCTCAGTGTTAGACGGCACTGCTGCTGTTAGCGCTATATTGTGTGTGCATTGTGCAAATGCCACTTGCAAGTGAAATAGCTGCGAAATAGAGGGGAAGGTTTAGGGAGTAGGGACTAGTTCGTAATTACAGCCCTTTGAGGCTACGTTACATTAGTTCCTAGCAGTTTTAGCAGCTAGGTCTGTGCTCACTCTTAAATAGATAGATAGGTCAATTTGGGACAGTGACATTTGTAATTGCAACCCTTTTCAGGCTAGGTTACAGCAGTTGCTATCACTTTTTGTCACTACACCAGCGTTCAAATCACTCCTAATTATTCGCTGCATCTGTCCTGTTCAATAATTGTGTGCATAGTAGCAGTGTGTTCTACTCATTCTATTAGGGCATCTATACAAAGCTCCAGCAGCTTTTTAAAAAGAAAAAAATGTATCTGCATGTTGCCTGGACAATAATTTTGGGCATAGTAGCAGTCTGTGGGACTCATTGTATTAGCCCATCTATACAAAGTTCCACCAGCCTTTTAAAAAAAAAAAATCTATCTGCATGTTGCCTGACAATAATTTTGGACATAGTAGCAGTCTGTGGTACTTATTGTATTAGGCCATCTATACAAAGCTCCACCAGCCTTATAAAAAAAAAATTTCTATCTGCATGTTGCCTGGATAATAATTTTGGACATAGTAGCAGTCTGTTTTAAAAACGGCAATAACACCAGAGAGGTTGGAATCTATTGGATTGCAGTACCCTGACTAACCACCACAACTAAAGGCAGCCGTGGAGCGTTCCTACGTTGGTCCTAGACGCCTCGTCACAGCCTGAGAGATTAACTACACCTAAAGATAGAAAGAGGAAAGCTATCTGCCTCGGAGCAGATCCTCAAAGAACATAGGAAGCCCCCAAACATGTAATGGCGGTTAGACAAGAGGAAATACAGACACAGACAGAAAATAGTATGAGCAAACGCTGGGGCCCAATCTGCCTAGACAGAAAAGGATAGAAAGGATACTCACTGCAATCCAAAAAACCCTAAAAAATGCCAGCGCTACTGATTGCAAAAACACCTGAGATCACAAGACCTCTACCACCTAAATCAGTTCTCTGGTGTAACAAAACTAAGCCGCAGCCACTGAAAAAACTGGAAAAGGCAAATGAACAAATAACAATGGCTCCAGAGGAACTGAGAGGAGCCCAAGCCCCCCGGGGGGGGGAGGGAACCTGGCTAACTTCACAGAAATGCAGAGAAATATGCAAATGGTAAGCACAAAAACAAAAACAGAAAATATCTTATCTGAAAGCAGAAGAAGAGGCAAGACTCAGCAAGCTTCCAAGTGAACCAGGAACCACAATGAGACAAGAACAATTGATCACCGGCAACCATGATGGGAGGGAACCTCCCTTATATCAAGCCAGTCTGTGAATCCTGATTGCCAATCCTCATTGAATGGGTTCAGTACTGTTTGTAACCACCAGAGGGAGCTTCTGCTCAGAATTAATTTCCAAAACATTCACAACAGTACTCATTGTATTAGTCCATCTATACAAAGCTCCACCAGCCTTATAAAAAAAAAAAAATTTCTATCTGCATGTTGCCTGGACAATAATTTTGGGCACAGTAGCAGTCTGTGGTACTCATTGTATTAGGCCATCTATACAAAGCTCCACCAGCGTTCAAATACTAAGAATTTTTTGCAGCTATCGTTTTTTTGTGCAAACAACTCCACAGTTGTCAATTAGGTAACCACCAAAATGAGTGGCAAAAGGCCTGCTGCTGGTGGAAAGGGGAATAGGCGTGTTGTGAAGGAAAAAAAATGTTGTGTCCGTGGGGGAGGTGTTAAAGCAACAGTAACATCTGCAGAAGAAAGACCATCTTCCAGCCAAACTAAGATGTCTACTTCTTTTAGTGGACAATGTGGTACGATCCCTTTCTGACAGGCACGCCCATCGCTACAAATTCCAGTTGAGGCACAACAAAATAAGGTGCTTCAACAGATATCAAGTGCTCCTTTAAGTCAGCTCTCCACCTCAACTTCAACAACACAAAAACTCCAGTCCTCAGAGGGGTCACCCCAATCGCAGTTGCTTCCTCACAGCTCCCAAGTCTCCAACTGCCCGTCTGAGTATGGGTAGAAAAGATGGTTGAGTCTGCAGAGCTGTTTACTCATACTATAGCCTGGGAATCAGAGGTCGTCTCCACAGCTTCTGTGAATCCAGACGAGGAAATGATCTGTACTGATGCCTAGAATGTTTATGAGTCTGATCCAGGACCAGATGAAGAAGGTTCTGAGCATAATGTAGACCCTCGTTCCCAAACTGTAACTCCTGTTGGTGGAGACAATGAGGAAGACAATGATGAGACTCAAATACCAGATGTGAGCGACAACTTGAGTTTTGTGTCAGGGCAGGAAGAGGTTGGCTCTGAGGACGACGGGGATGAGAACACACAGGGTGATGATGCCGAGGTTGTAGATCCCACTTACTGTCAACCCACAGTCAGACAGTCATGAGATCAGCAGAGGAGGTGGAGGAGGATTCGAGTGACAACGAGGTCAGGTGCGCCTTCCTGGACAGAGACGTAGTACTGGAAGCACGTCACCAACTGCATCCTCAACCACAACTCTGCCTCTGACCACAAGTCAAGGTGGCTCTTCAGGTCGCATGGGTTCTAAGCCTTGCATAGCCTGGGCATTTTTTTAACATCGATAAGGATGACCCAACTCGTGTTATCTGTAACATTTGTGACCAAAAGCTAAGTAGAGGCCAAAAAATCCATAGTTTGAGTACTTCATGCATGAACCGTCACATGGATATGAAGCATAAGTTGCAGTGGCAAGCTCACTGTGCTACAATGCGCCTAGCGGGCCGGCCCAACCACCGTCTGGCCCATCTTGTGCATCCGCGGCTTCTTCATCCTCTGTGACTGGGGGACAGCAGTCAGACCTGTTTTGAGACTCAGACCTGGCACCTCTTTACCAGCAACAGCCAGTCAGATTGGCAGGTCATCAGTTCATTTGGAAGTGGATACACCAGCTGGTGTTGAGCGCTCGCCGACATCGAGAGCACCACCTTTGGATCAAGGCAACCTAACTTTTGCGCCTGCATCTTCCTCACACCCTACTCAACCCCGTCTATGCACAACAGCCAGCCTTCGTCCCTCAGATGTGGACAAGTAAAAGACCATTTCCTCCTAGCCATGAGAAAGCTAAGAGGTTGAATTTAACCATCTGCAAGCTCTTGGCTACAGAAATACTGCCTTTCTGCCTTGTGGACACAGAGGATTTTCGAGCCCTTCTGTCCGTCGCAGTGCCCCAGTACCAAATGCCCATCGGCACTACTTCTCAAAGAAAGGTGTGCCTGCGCTCCACCAGCATGTCGCACACAACATCACCGCTTCTTTGAGAAACTCAGTGTGTGACAGGGTGCATTTCACCACAGACACTTGGATGAGTCGGCATGGACAGGGGCGTTACATGTCGCTGACTGGGCACTGGGTAACTATGGTGACAGCAGGACAAGGAGCTGCTGTCCAAGTGTTGCCGTCACCACGAGTTGTGCGTCAATCCTCTTTATCTCGAAGTTCCTCCACTGCTTCTGCCTCCTCAACCTCCTCTTGGTCCTCCACCTGCACCCAAAGCCTGTCTGGTCATGCCAAGGGCTTTCTAACTGCGCAGAAGGGATCCTGCAGCACACCTCCTTGCTATGCTGGCAGAAGGCTCAACGTAATCAGGCGCTTTCTACGTTGAAATGTCTGGGAAATGTGAGTCACAAAGCTGAGGAGTTGTGGTCAGCACTGGAGAACCAGTTTCATCAATGGTTGTCTCCACTGGACCTGCAACCAGGGAAGGCCATGTGCGACAATGCCGCAAACCTGGGTCGGCCCTTCACCGGAGCAATGTCACACACTGCCTTGTATGGCTCACGTGTTGAACCTGGTTGTCCAGCAATTTTTAGCCCACTATCCCGGTCTACATGGCCTTCTGCAGAGGGCACGCTCGCTGTGTACTCACTTCCGCCATTCGCTTCCCCCAGCTCAGCGACTTACATCTCTACAGAAGTCGTTGGGCCTGCCACTTCACCGGCTAAAATGCGATGTGCCAACTCGGTGATATTCAACTCTGCACATGTTGCAGCGACTGTGGCAGCACCGACAAGCCCTGGTGCAATACGTTCTGAATAATAGTGATATGGAAATTTAATTAGGATAAAAATATCCTGTGTTTGCTGCTTGCCATGTCCAAATCTCTATATAATGTCTTTTTGAGCGCTCAGAACGAAATGAGGACTGTCCACACGAAAGTGTCAGTATAACAGTTCGTCAAAGACATACATTTATTATTCATTCAAGGTTTTATACGTTTACAAAAAGGGGCTGGTTAGTCAATTAACATACAATTAAAAGCTGCTAGATTATTGGCTGTTCTAGTGTAAATATGATAATTATGATAATCATGATTAAAAGAGCTGAAGTTGCAGAATTATTGTTTATATTCTTGTGACCTAGTTGCCTTGCATAACTATAATGTAAACAACAGATATCTAATAGGACATTTTGTACTTCATGCATTTGTTCCTTTACGAAGGTCTTATGAAGGCCAGATTTCTTTAAAACGACTGATTATATCTGGCCTAGAAATATGTGAGCACAAGGTTTTTTTAGCAAGTGAGATCTATCTAACTGTGAACTGTGAATACATATATGTGAATATACTTTGAATATATGGAATACATATATATTTCCATGACAGTCCCCCCTTAGATACCACTTGCCCTAAAAACCTGCTCCTGGCCCAAAGCGCTGCAACTCTTTTGTGCTGCCGGTGAGTTGAGACACCCCTAGTGCATGTCTCCCCAACCGAATATAGACTTTTCGCAAATGGGCGGTCAGGAGGACTGTCCCTGTCGGGGTTTATGTGTTTGCAATCATAGTCTCTTTATTTGATATGATGTTTCATCAAGGATGTGTATTCTCAGTCTGGAGGTAGTTCGGAGATCTGGTCAAGCCAGGCAGTTCTATCCGGACTGGTGCGAGGTCCAAGATGGTGAGTGGCATCAAATTGGTTGTCTCCTGAACAGTTTTTTCCATTATCCTGCGGATACAAGAATTACACAGCAACCAGTAATTAATGCAAAAATGAGAACCCCCATAATGGCTGTCCCAACCTGTGCCAACATTTTCTGCCACCCACTCATCCACCCAAAGTATCGATCCCATGGGTCAGTGACACCTGAGTTCTGTTTCAGTTCCTCTGATAACTCAGTAAGTTTCTGTATTGCCATTGTGACTTTACCATTTGGGCCAGTGTTGTCTGGGATGTAGGTGCAACAGGTGTCTTTGATCATTTTGTAAACACCTCCTTTCTCAGCTAGAATCATATCCAAAGCCATTCTATTCTGGAATGCCATAATGGAAGTGGGGCCTAACTGTGCTGCCAAACCTTTTACAGCATCTATGGTGAAGTTAGCAAATCTCTGCTGGTTATAATAGATGTAATTTATCCAATCAACATTTTTGTTTATAGTGACTCAAATCCTGCTTTAACTTGGTCTCTGCCTTGAACTCATCAGGTAGGTCATCTGGTCATCTGTCTGGTCAGTCAAGCATCCACGACATCCTTCATGGCTTAGGTGTCTCTCCTGTACAGGAGCTTCCTTGCAATGCGATACTGGATTCAAACAGGCTTTCCCTCTAGTTACACAGAGGTTGATATCATCTGGGCTCTTGGACAGGATCATCAAATCTGGCAGTGAGAGAAAAACTCGAGAATGGACATTAGTTTTTGACCAATTCAATTACATAAGTGTTATGATTTGGTAGCTGAGGAGAGCAGGCAAAAAAAATAATACACCAGAGAGGTTGGAATCTATGGGATTGCAGTACCCTGACTAACCACCACAACTAAAGGCAGCCGTGGAGCGTTCCTACGTTGGTCCTAGACGCCTCGTCACAGCCTGAAACTAACTACACCTAAAGATAGAAAAAGGAAAGCTATCTGCCCCGGAGCAGATCCCCAAAGAACATAGGAAGCCCCCAAACATGTAATGGCGGTTAGACAAGAGGAAATACAGACACAGACAGAAAATAGAATGAGCAAACGCTGGGCCCAATCTGTCTAGATAGAAGAGGATAGGAAAGGCACTTACTGCAACCCCAAAAAACCCTGAAAAGTACCAACTCTACTAATTACAAAAAACCTGAGATCACACGACCTCTACCACCTAAATTAGTTCTCTGGTGTAACAAAAACTAAACAGCAACCACTGAAAAAAACTGGAAAAGGCAAATGAACAAACAGTGGCTGAACTAAACTGAGAGGAGCACAAGCCCCCCGAAGGGGACCCGGCAGACCCCCACAGAAGTGCAGGACAAAATGCAGGCACCAAAAATCTAAAAGAAAAATGTCTTATCTGTTAGCAGAAGATGCAGGCACGAAACAGCTTTTCTGGGTCTCTGGGAGTGTGCCTTACGCTAAACAGTGCAATTGGGAGTGTGTCATGCCATGGTTTGCGTGTCTCTTGGGCAATTTTTCAGCATTCTATTCTTAAGTGTTTCGTTCAGTTTTTTCTACCTTCCTGCTGCTCTGGGGTGGTAAGGAGTGTGTAGGCCTAAATCTGACCCTACTGCTAATCGGGTCTTGTGTGTCAGATTTGCTGTGAATGCGGGTCCCTGATCACTTTCTATCATTTCTGGAACCCCGTATCTGTACACTATTTTCTGAAAGTAGCTTCGTTGCAGTAGTCTTTGCTGACTTGGAAGGCTTCTGTTCATCTTGAAAATACTTCTTTTGACCACAATGGCGTATTTGAATCCTTCACTTGGCGATATCTGGATGTGGTCTATCTGGATCCTTTGAAGCTGGTAAAGTGGTCTTTCCAGATGAGGTGAGGGGGTCTTTCTTCCATACGTCCAGGCTTGCATTTGCCGCAGGTCAGACAGCTGCTGGTGAATTTGGCTGTTAGGGTGGAGATCCCTGAAGCGAAACCAGTAAGCACCAATCAGATCATTCATTTGTGTCCTTGATATGTGATGTGGTCCATCTACCCATTGGACCACCATAGGGGGCATACTTTGTGTAGGCAGAGTTTGAAGTCTATTATTGTTAGCCTTCCTTCTTCACGATGTTGCTTTTTTCGCATTCAGCTCTTCTTCTCCTTTTGGAGCTTGGTCTTGTAACTTCTTGAGCAGATCCCAGGACGTCTTTTTGTCAGGTTTCTTGTCTTCAGTCGTCATGTAGTAGCCGTCCGGCTCTACGACCTCTCCACTTCTCCATGTTGTCTTCCTTTGGCTGCTTCTTTGGCTGCCATGTCCGCCATGTTATTGCCTCACCCCTCTTCTGTTCTCAGTTTTCCATGCACTTTGATTTTCAAATTGCCACCATTTTGGAAGTTGGAGTATACCCAGTAGGTCCCTGAAGGCTCCATGATGCTTCACGGTTGTCCCGTTTGCTGTGATGAAGTCCCTTGTAGCCCAGATGGGTCTAAAGTCGTGTGCTATGCCATGCGAGTACCTGTAGTCCGTGTAATGTTTGCAGTCTTGCCTTCTGCCATCTGGCAGGCCTTCGTCAGCGCTATCAATTCTGCTTCCTGGGCTGACAGGCTAGGTGACAGACTTCTGGACCACAGGATTTCTTGATTGCTGGTCACTGCACTTCCTGTGTTGAAACTTCTTCTGGAGCCATCCAAGTATCCCCCCTTGGGAGTGGGAGTAGAGTGGCCGGGCTGAGGACTGTAGGTCTGGAGACGGTGACATTATGAGACAAAGCAATAGAGGCGCCACAAAGATGCCTGGCGGTGGAGAGATTACTGTTGGTTGAGCTTGATTGAAGGATTGCCAAGATGTCATGCGGAGTGAGAGTTTCCAGTGGCTGTCCAAGAGTGATGTCAGCAACCTTGTCCAGGAGGCGTGTGCTGCGGATACTGCCATCAGGCAGGAGGGTGCTCTTCTTGCAACTGGATCCAAGCGGGCTGAGAGGCAGCCTAAAAGTCTCTGTTTTCCCCCGTGAATCCGTGCCAGGACTCCAGTAGCATGACCTTCTTTCTTCCATCAGGTAGACGGAAAGACTTTTCATAGTCAGGTAGGCCTGGTATTGGCGCTGAGACTGTGAGTTCTTCCAATCTCCTGAATGGGTTGAAGGCTGCGTCTGATAGAAGGAGCGGGTTGCGTTGATGCAAGCGCACAGAGGCTGCATTAGGACTGAGGCATCAGGGATCCAGGTTCTGCAATACGACACTAAAACCAGGGAAGGCCTGTAGCATTCTTGGAGTTGTTGGGGAGCCATCTTCTCCACAGTGGTCTTCCAGTCTTTTGAAAATGTGTTTCGTCTTGTGGGCAATACAGTGTCCCAGGGATGTAACTTGCTTCTGGCATCACTGACTTTGTTCTTCCAGACCTTGCGTTGCTGTTCTTCCAGGTAGAGTAGGAGAGATAAGGAATAGCTGTGCAGGTGTAGATGTCAACCACACAAAAGAGAAAGTCATCCACGTGTTGTAGAAGAGTGACTCTTGCATATTCTGCAATCCAGTTGACGAAGATGGAGGACATTGTCTTGGTGAAACTTAAAGGGCTTGTTTTGAGCACCTTGAGGAACATTGTCCATATGCACTGCACTGGTGCGTGAAAGCAGGCCTCCAGGTGGAGGGGAAACACTGAAGAAGGTACTGGCCAGGTTGATCACCGTGAATACCGTTGCGGTGACTGGGACTCTTGAGAGCAGAGTGTGATGGTTCAGCACTGTTGTGGTTTCAAATACCGTAGCCTCTTTCGCGGCCTCCAGGCCTTGCACCATTCTGAACTCAGTGGGTTTACAGTCTTTTTCTCACTGTGGAAAGCTGGGATTGATTCCGATGGGCGAGGCAGCCCAGTTTGGCCTTGTCCTTCAGTATGCGGCAGGGACTCCCATCTGCTGGTGCAGAGCTGGCGGGAAAACAAGCCGTCTACTAGGATCCACATCATGAGAGATGACGACCACTGGCTTCTTGTTCTCCACCAAGACAGTCACTGTGTTACACCTGCTCTGGTCACAGGGGGTCTTCTTGTTGGGACGTCTCCTTAAACGGCTGCTTTTTTCTTAGCACGGGCCATCAGTGGTTTCTTTTTCTCCAGCTCGGTCTCAGGTCAGTATTTGTGCACAAGTTTGAAGAGCTGAATGGCCTTTTGCTGGTCTAGGGCCTGGGTGAACTGGTTGATTGCAGGGGGCACCTGTCATGTGTGCATCGCCACGAAGATCGTCGCGGTTGCACATTCTGACTTCTCACAGCTGAGTTGCTGTTTTCTTTGTGTTTGGCAGTTAGGGAGTTAATTCTGTCTGTGCTCAGTTCTGGACTGGGTGCAGTTTCTCCCGGCTGCAATTAATTATTTGTTGATTGGTTTCCTTTAAATCTCTGGTTGTCTGTTTTGGGTGTTGCCAGTGAAATTCTTCATGCGACCACAGATAGATTGTATCTGTATAGACTTAAGTTAAAGAGCTCCTTAGTTGTTTTAAGCTCACCTTGCTTAGAGTTTAATATCCCAGATCATTTATGTTCCTTCTGTGTTTGAGTGTGTATGCAAGTCTGTGTTTTCTCCAGTCTGTCTTATATGTCTAATCTGTGTATTTAGCAGAGATCAGCCCATATCCCTTTGGTGGTAATCAGAATCCTTCTTAGGACTGATTACAGGTTCAGGACTGATAGGAGACAGGGTTAGGTCAAAGTTCTCAGGCCGTCTTCTTAGGCGAGCTCACTTAGACCTTCAGTTGGTCAGAGACATCTTGACCCTGGGTGATGGAGTGGCTTTTCTGGTACTATGTCCAGCACCTCCTGTGATAGGTCTGCAGTGTGGTTGTTTGAGGTTCCTGTTTCTTCTTGGTCGGGGGTGAAGAAAGTGTCATGGTCCCATCTTCCTGGAACACTCTGGTCGCTTTCAGCTTCTGCAGTAGGTCCACTCCCAATAGGTTGAGGGTGCAGGTTTTTGACACAACAAACTGGGACATGATGGATGTTCTGGCTGAGTCCACACGCTCAGGGGCTTCATAATCTGGAAATATCTGACTTGACCATCAATTCCCATGCAGGAAGCAGAAGATTCTGATAGATAGGTGATGTTGCGGAGTTCCACAAGAAAAGATCTGACTACGCCATCCACTCTCAGGATATTGGTCCCACTGTGGGGTTCCTTGTGGACTTGGTGTGCTCTTGTCCTATGGACGGGGTTCTTCACTGCTTTCTGTGTTTCTTCTTCTTTTCTGGGTGAAGTCAGTGTTCTGCACCGGTTCCGGAAATGACCAAACTCGCCACAGTTGTAACACTTGACATCCCTTCTGTCCCGGCGGGACTCAATCCTTTTTGCTACTGTGAGCAGGGTATCCATTGCTATTGACGTGTACTCAGGCCTGGCTGCTACCAGTGGTTTCCTGATTGGTTCTCTCAGTCCATGCACAAAGGCCTGTGCCAACATCCGTTTGTGTGTCTGATCATGGGTAATGAGGCCCAAATCTTGAAACACTTGCATTACTCTGTCATGGAACTTCTCCACAGACTCTGTCTTGTCTTGACTTGTGACATGTAGGCTGAGAGTTTGTCCTGTCAGTCTGCTTTTGGCCCATTCTCTGAGTTGCTCAATTAGCTTTGGTCCTGTCTCCCAGGCATACGCATCTAACTCTGTTGGAAGCTTGAAGTGTTCTCTCATAATTGACCAGAATGCATCACCTGCTTTTATTTCCATTTCGGTCCAGAGATCAATCCAGGCTGCTGTATACGTTTGCTGGATCTGCTGCATTTTTTGGCAAAATAGCATCGGGTGTATCCCTGGGTCTGCAGCATACTGATCACCTGGCTTGGGATGAAGGGCTCATAGGATGGTGCCTCTACCTGTCCCTGCTCTATTGGTGCTTGTGTGTTTTCTTCCCTAGTATTGGGCAGCATGTGTGACGTTGCATCTTCATCTTCATCAGATAAGAAGTGACATGGTGTACTTGGTGCATACACTGGGTGAGATTTGTGCTTTAAAGTTGTCTTGCTGCATGGGGATTTCCCACTTCCTTGCTGAGGCTGCGGTGGATCAGTGTCATGGTTCCATGCTAGCAGCCCTGTAGCTATACCACTCCCCTGTGAAGCCCTAGCAGTGGACTGTTGTGTCTGGGGGCTACATGTAGCGTTTTGTGTAGGGAGATTTGCACTTTCTTCTCCGGAAATCATGAGTGGCAGTGTCTGGACTGTGCTTGGGACATAGAACGTGCCTTGTGCTGTAAGCACTGGATACAGGGATACAGCATTGCTCTGGTTGGTCGTTGACCCAGTTGATGACGAAGTAGAAAAAAGAGGAAGAGAAGGGAGGTGTGAGGGAGGAGCGAGAGAAAAGAGGAGGGGAGGGAGAGAAGAGTGAAAGGGGGAAAAGAGAGAAAGATAGAGGAGAGAGAGAGAAGAAAGATGGAGGGGGAGAAGTAGAAGAAGATGAAGAACAAGATTTGAGAGTTGGAGAGGAAGAGATAGAAGAAGAGGAAGATGAAGAAAATGGATGTGTCAGAGATGTGATGGAGGGAAAAGAAGGAATGAGAGGGATGGCAGCGAGGAAAGAGGAGAAAAGTCTGAAGAAGAAAGAGAAAGGGACTGAGAGAAGAAAAAGGAGAGGGTGTCCCCCCTGTGACTCTTGAGAGGGGATGGTTGAAACAAAAATGCCTTCTCCCTGTGGAGAGAGGCGGAGAGCATTTTTTCCCTGTACAAGGCTCCTTACTCAATGAGAGCAGCCTACACCTGTCCCGTGTCTCCACATGATGGACATGTGATGTGTGTAACTCTGAATTCTGCTCTTGTGACATGTCAGTGATCTTTTTCTCACAGATGATTTAACACCTTTTCAAACTTATTCACATAAAAAAAAAAAAAAAATTTCCTCGCCGAATGCCCGACGGGAGGGGCTGCTCAGACCACTGCGTAGTTTGTGTCTACTCTCTCCCACAGCCTGTAATTCTCCTTATCTATGTGACCTTGTTCTAAGGCAAGCTTGTAGAAAAAAAAAATGACTGGAGAAATAAAGCTCTAAAATAAATTGCTTAGAGAAAAAATCTCTCCAAAATCATTTAAAAATGTACTTAAAAAGAAAAATTTTAAAAACAAAAGTTAGATTTAGTAAAAAAAACTCTAGAAAAAGAAAACAAAAAAAAAAATAAATTCACCAAAAAGGGGAGAAAAGAAAAACCGTATTAATCATAAAACTCTGAAAAACAACCCTTGTTACTAAAACAGCTAATTAAAAATCTCTGGAATGTCAGCTGGCTGCTTCCCCCCTCCCTTCCTTATATCTCTGCTTGCTGTCTCTATAGGCACTGAAATCACGTAACAAAAAAAAAAAAAAAAATTATTATTCCTCAGAATAGCAAAAAATGAATATAGTTCAGTCTGAATGCCTGAGAATTTTCACATTAAAACCTGTAGCCAAAAAACTAGCTTAAAAAAAAATAAAAATCAAAGCCAAGAAACAGAATGCCTGATAACGTGATTAGCAGAGGAGGGGGGGGTCAAAGGGGTTTTCTCGCTGCTGCAGCCAGCACACTGCTCTGAATGAGTTACTGACAGAGCGCACGGAGATGTGATTTAAAGCGACAGTACCTGATACAGACAATGAGACAGACACCCGGGGGATACGAATCCCTCTTTGATGATCTGTGACACATACAAGCTGCTCTGGTAACTGATAACTCACCAATTGCACTGAGCGCGGTGAAGCTCAAGGTTCTATCGCTCTGTATCGTACGCCCTGGCTGGTGCGCCGGTCACAGTAATCTGCAATAGCCTTCATCAAATTCTCACTATCCACGTCTGATTTGACTGGGATGGCCTCCCGGTGCGTGGACAATTATTGTGAGAACTTATCCAAAACAAAGCTTCTGCCCTTCACGTCTGATTTGACTGGGATGGCCTCCCAGTGCGTGAAAGTTTACTGCAGAAACTTAACCGAACAAAGCCCTCGCTTCCACAACTGGATTTTTTGGGATACTTCCCTCCAATATGTGAAGAAAATCTGCGTGGACTTATCCAAAACAAAGCTCCCGCCCTCCACGTCTGATTTGACTGGGATGGCCTCCCGATGCGTGAAAGTTTACTGCGGGAACTTATGCAGCAATTGTCTTTTGCTATACAGCCCCCAGAAATTAGCAAGCAAAAACACAGTCACTGTTCCAACTTTCTCCCGGTTCACATAAAACATGAAACATATACAGCACAGCAGCAACCAACTCGGCTTATATCCCAGGGCTTTTGGATAAGGGTAATGGACTTTTTACACAACCTGGGAATGCGGTGATGACCACGTCCGACCGGCTGGAAGTGTAGGCTAGGACTAGGCACAGGGAACATTCAGGTAAGATGACAAAGTTTTCTTACCTTACTGATGGAGCTGCAGTCTCCGTCCCGTGTGCCAAGGCCAGGGCCAACACCCCCGTCTCTCCGGTCGGCCGAGTCCTCGTGCGTTTCGTCCAATGCCCCGCGTGCAGGCGCCAACTGATATGGAAATTTAATTAGGATAAAAATATCCTGTGTTTGCTGCTTGCCATGTCCAAATCCCTATATAATGTCTTTTTGAGCGCTCAGAACGAAATGAGGACTGTCCACACGAAAGTGTCAGTATAACAGTTCGTCAAAGACATACATTTATTATTCATTCAAGGTTTTATACGTTTACAAAAAGGGCTGGTTAGTCAATTAACATACAATTAAAAGCTGCTAGATTATTGGCTGTTCTAGTGTAAATATGATAATTATGATAATCATGATTAAAAGAGCTGAAGTTGCAGAATTATTGTTTATATTCTTGTGACCTAGTTGCCTTGCATAACTATAATGTAAACAACAGATATCTAATAGGACATTTTGTACTTCATGCATTTGTTCCTTTACGAAGGTCTTATGAAGGCCAGATTTCTTTAAAACGACTGATTAATCTGGCCTAGAAATATGTGAGCACAAGGTTTTTTTAGCAAGTGAGATCTATCTAACTGTGAACTGTGAATACATATATGTGAATATACTTTGAATATATGGAATACATATATATTTCCATGACAATAGCCTGGGCCAAAGAGATCCAGAGGTGGGGCAAATCACGCTGGAGGAGTGGTCTCAGATCAGGGATCTATGCAACCTTCTGCACAGTTTTGAAATGGCCACGAAGATGTTTAGTGCTGACGATGCCATTATCAGCATGACTATTCCGGTGATTTACATGCTGGAGCAGATGTTAAATAGAATTCGGAGTCAGGTGGTGGAACAAGAGGAGGTGGAGGAAGTAGAGGAGGAGGAGTTGTATGCAGAAGGGCTAACATCTGCAAGGTCCAGAAGGTTGGCAGCACCAAGGCAGCTGGCGTGGGAGGGTGGGGGAGAGGGATTAACCAGGGCGCATGGTAGCAGCCAAACTAGTGAGGAAGGTGCAGGAGCCCAGGAAGAAGTGGATGACGAACTGGCGATCGGCATGGAAGACTCATCAGATGAGGGAGACATTGATCACATTTCTGTTGTGCGAGGTTGGGGGGAGAGGGCAGAGTAAGGAAGCATGAGTCGTACCTCGCCATCAACACAACAGGGACTTGGTGCTCCTGGATGCGCAAGACACATGATCGCCTTCTTGCTGCACTACCTGCAACATGACCCTTGAATTGTCAGAATTCTAAATAATCCTGACTACTGGGTAGCCACACTGTTAGATCCCCGATACAAAAGTAAATTTTCCGAAATAATTCCAGCCATAGAAAGGGATTCACGCGTGCAGGAGTATCAGCAGAGACTGTTGCAGAATCTTACATGTGCCTTTCCACAAAACACCAGTGGTGCACGTAGTGAATCTCACAGTTCTAACTTGCCAACCGTGGGACTGTCGAGTCTTCATCACTCAAACCGTAACAGAAACACAGTATCTGCTGGTGTTCACAGCAATTTTGGGGAATCCTTTCACCAGTTTTTTAGCCCATCCTTTGCAAGGCCACAGGAGACAAGAAGTCAGACACATAGTCAACGCCTAGAGACGATGGTACAGGAGTATCTCCAACTGAACATCGAAGCCATGACTGTGTCACTGGACCCTTGCTCTTTTTGGGCTTCCAATCTGGATAAATGGCTGTAGCTCGCAACTCATGCCTTGGAGATCTTGTCATGTCCCGCAGCCAGCGTTCTCTCTGAACGTGTGTTCAGCGCTGCTGGTGGTGTGCTGACAGATAAGCGCACGCGGCTGTCCACTGAGAATGTAGACAGACTCACATTCATAAAGACAAACAAATCATGGATCCGCAAAGACTTTTCTACCCCTGTATCATCCTGGGGAGAGTAAAAGATTGAGGATTTTGTAAAATCACCTCACCAAAACGTTTTAAGCTTTAAAATTGATAATAATTTTTTGCTGCATCTTGGCTGTAGAATAATTTTTGGCCTGTAGCAGTGTGTGGTAATCATTCTAATAGGCCATCTATACTAAGCTCCACCAGCTTTAAACTTCATAATTTTTTGCTGCATCTTGGCTGTGGTCGCCTTAGAAAGACCTTTTAAATCAGGGCTACCATCCAAGAACAATTGAAAACCAAATTACAAGAGCCACCAGAATATCAAGAAATCACCTACTACATTACAAAACTAAATAATAAAATAACCGGGTGCCTCTAGTGGTCACCTACAATTCAAATCTGGAGGTGCTAAGGGGAGCTGCACGGAAACTACAAACTCTATTACAAAAAGATGCCCGATTACAATCCATATTTCCAGACCCCCCACTACTGTGTTTTAGGCAGCCCCCAAATCTAAGAAGCATCATTGTCAGAAGTTCCCTGTCCTCCCCAACAGCTGCAGGAACCTTTCCTTGCAACAAGAAGAAATGCAAAACCTGTCCATTTATAATGACCACGGACAAGATAAAGATCCCCAACTCCCATCGGGACTACAAGATACCAGGTACTTTCAGCTGCATCACATCTAATGTGGTGTACCTAATTATATGTACTAAATGTCCAACTGGGGGTCTGTATGTGGGAGAGACCGGGCAAAAACTGAGAACAAGGATGAATTTTCATCGCCACACAATAAGAGAAAAAAGAATGGATCTACCTGTGGCAAAACATTTTTCTTCCCCTGGTCATAGCATGTGGGATATGAAATTACTTGTATTGAAAGGTAGCTTCACATCTCAGAGACAGAGGAGAGTTTGTGAATACAAACTGATGGTGACCTTTGACACTCTTAATGCTGGAATGAACCTGTCACACGGATTTATGACTTTTTACATCAATTAAGGAATTTACTCCAAAGACCCTGTGAAAACATCACAAAATATTACCAGACCCCAATCAGAGGGCAATAAAACTTTCACACTCCTTATCTATGAACTGTTCCAATATTTATGTTCATCTCTATCTCCCATAATGACAGTTCTGCTTTACGTCACTTGTCTTACCTATTGCATTTTTTCTGTGCTGTGTGGTGTATAAATATGTGATTCTTCAGATTTTGTATTAGTTTAGCCTGATGAAGAGAGCGGAGTAGTCTCGAAAGCTTGCAATTTGTTACCATCTTTTCAGTTAGCCATTAAAAGGTATCAACCACTGAGGACTTCAACTCTAAATATTTTCTTGGCTGTAGAATAATTTTTGGCCTGTAGCAGTGTGTGGTACTCATTCTAATAGACATCTATACTAAGCTCCACCACTTTCAAATTCATAATTTTTACCTGCATCTTGGCTGTAGAATAATTTTTGGCCTGTAGCAGTGTGTGGTACTCATTCTAATAGGCCATCTATACTAAGCTCCAACAGCTTTCAAATTCATAATTTTTAGCTGCATCTTGGCTGTAGAATAATTTTTAGTGTGTAGCAGTGTGTGGTAATCATTCTAATAGGCCATCTATACTAAGCTCCACCAGCTTTAAACTTCATAATTTTTTTGCTGCATCTTGGCTGTAGAATAATTTTTGGCCTGTAGCAGTGTGTGGTACTCATTCTAATAGGCCATCTATAGTAAGCTCCAACAGCTTTCAAATTAATAATAATTTTTGTTCTCTCTGAACGTGTGTTCAGCGCTGCTGGTGGAGTGCTGTGTCTGACAGATAACCGCACGCGGCTGTCCACTGAGAATGTAGACAGACTCACGTTCATAAAGATGAACAAATCATGGATCCGCAAGGACTTTGCTACCCCTGTGTAATCCTGGGGAGAGAAAAAAGCTTGAGGAATTGTTCAAATCACCTCACCAACCGTTTTAAGCAACTCTGGGGCAATTGATGCTACTTAAGTGGTGTCTGTGCCCCAAATATTTGGAAAAAATTGAGACTCTTTTTGGAGTCCCCTTGCTGCGTTTTACGTGACGTTGGCATCGTCAATTACAGGTGGGTTGAGTCTTTCCCCACCCCCCTTTTAACCGTAAGAAACTACAGTCATGGACAAAAGTTTTGAGAATGACACAAATATTAATTTTTACAAAGTCTACTGCTTCACTTTTTCTAATGGCAATTTGCATATACTCCAGAATGTTATAAAGAGTGATCAGCTTAACAGCAATTACTTGCAAAGTCAATATTTGGCTAGGAAATGAACTTTATCCCCCAAAACACATTTCAACATCATTGCAGCCCTGCCTTAAAAGGACCAGCTAACCTCTTTTCAGTGATTGCTCCATTAACACAGGTGTGGGGGTTGATGAGGACATGGCTGGAAATCAATCTGTCATGATTAAGTAAAAATGACACCACTGGACACTTTAAAAGGAGGCTGGTGCTTGGCATCATTATTTCTCTTCTGTTAACCATGGTTATCTCTAAAGAAACACATGCAGTCATCATTGCAATGCACAAAAATGGCCTAACAGGGAATAGTATCGCAGCTAGAAAGATTGCACCTCAGTCAACAATCTATCGCATCATCAAGAACTTCTAGGAGAGAGGTTCCATTGTTGCCAAAAAGGCTCCAAGGGCGCCCAAGAAAGACCAGCAAGCGCCAGGACCGTCTCTTAAAAGTGTTTCAGCTGCGGGATCGGGCTAGCAGCAGTGCAGAGCTTGCTCGGGAATGGCAGCAGGCAGGTGTGAGTGCATCTGCACGCACTGTGAGGCGGAGACTCTTGGAGCAAGGCCTGGTCTCAAGGAGGGCAGCAAAGAAGCCACTTCTCTCCAGAAAAAACATCATGGACAGACTGATATTCTGCAAAAGGTACAGGCAGTGGACTGCTGAGGACTGGGTAAAGTTATTTTCTCTGATGAATCCCCTTTTCGATTGTTTGGGGCATCAGGAAAACGCCTCATTCGGAGAAGACAAGGTGAGCGCTACCACCAGTCTTGTCTCATGCCAACTGTTAAGCATCCTGAAATCATTCATGTGTGGGGTTGCTTCTCAGCCAAGGGAATCGGCTCTCTCACAGTCTTGCCTAAAAACACAGCCATGAATAAAGAATGGTACCAGAATGTCCTCCAAGAGCAACTTCTCCCAACCCTCCAAGAGCAGTTTGGCGCTCAACAATGCCTTTTCCAGCATGATGGAGCACCTCGCCATAAAGCAAAGGTGATAACTAAATGGCTCAGGGAACAAAACATAGAGATTTTGGGTCCATGGCCTGGAAACTCCCCAGATCTTAATCCCATTGAGAACTTGTGGTCAATCATCAAGAGACGGGTGGACAAACAAAAACCTAAAAATTCTGACAAAATGAAAGCATTGATTGTGCAAAAATGGACTGCTATCAGTCAGGATTTGGTCCAGAAGTTGATTGAGAGCATGCCAGGGAGAATTGCAGAGGACCTGAAGAAGAAGGGTCAACACTGCAAATATTGACTTGCTGCATTAACTCATTCTAACTGTCAATATAAGCTTTTGTTACTCATATGTTTGCAATTATATTTCTGTCTGTGATAAAAACATCTGTCAAACACACATAAAAACCAGAGGACAGCAGATCATGTGAAAATATAATATTTGTGTCATTCTCAAAACTTTTGGCCATGACTGTACATACACTATGGCTTGGGGTAACACAGATGGTTGAGTGTGAATACTAGAGCTGTTTACTCATACTATAGCCTGGGAATCAGAGGTCTGCTACAAAGCTTGAGTGTCTGCTAGTCAGCAGAGTAGCCACCGGCTGTAGATCTAATTACAAATTTTTAACTGCATCTAGCCCAGGCAATAATTTTGCTACCAAATTCAGATAGACGGTTTCAAAGGAGCGCCAGGCTAGCCATAAAGGAAGATGAGATTAAGGTTGTCCGCTGCAGCTCCGGCCGGGTACCTCAAGAGAGGATCAGACATAAGTGATGATAAAGCAATCCGGTCATAAGGAGCGCGAGGGACGCAATTCAGCTGATATTAAAAAGTCTTCATTTATTGATATCCACAACTCGTTTCAACGGAATAGCTCCGTCTTCCTCAGGTGGCAGTTATACATAGAATGGAGTAGGAAAGCTATATAAAGGTGGAGCAGCAAATGAAAATTAAAAGGCAATTAATCAGAACACCCACATGATTAAAAATGCAAATATGACTGCAAAAAAGAAAAAAAAGAAAAAAACACAGATAAATTGAATAAAACCAAGCTAAAACAACATAAAAACAATGTGCACAAGGAAAAGTAAATGAAAATAAATAAATAAATAAATAACAAAATGCATATATTACGTGACTTTTTCAATAGTGAGGTTTAACCCCTCAGGGGCCAGTGTACCAAGTTTAAAAATCCAGAAACTCTCCCTTGTTATTAGATTATTATACTGATCAGGCATATCATCTGGTATCTGGTCAATAACAGTGAGTTTTAATGAATTCAAATTCTTTTGGTGCACTAGAGAGAAATGTTTTGAGAGACTGTGTAGCATGAACCCATTTCAGATATTTTGACGGTGCTTGTTGAGCCTTGCATGCATCGTCTGTATCGTCCGACCGATGTACTGCAACCCACAACCGCACTCAATTAAATAAATAATGTAGCACGATTGGCAATTGACATGACAGTTGATTTTAAAACTGGTGCCTGTGGTACGAGATTGAAATTCTTGCACCCCATTCATTATAGAGACGCAACATAAACACTTAGAGGTCCTACATGCAAAACAACCCGGATTAGAATTGATTCGGGTTGCAGATGAAGATAAGGACTTGAGAGTTGTGTTGCTGGGGGCAATTAGATTTTGAAGATTTCGGTTTTTCCGAAAAATCGACAATAATTTTGGGCCTAGTAGCAGTGTCTTCTAGTCTGCGGATTAACCCAGCTGTTAACCCCTTCACCCCCAAGGGTGGTTTGCACGTTAATGACCGGGCCAATTTTTACAATTCTGACCACTGTCTCTTTATGAGGTTATAACTCTGGAACGCTTCAACGGATCTTCGCGATTCTGAGATTGTTTTCTCGTGACATATTGTACTTCATGTTAGTGGTAAAATTTCTTCGATATAACTTGCGTTTATTTTTGAAAAAAACGCAAATATGGCGAAAATTTTTAAAATTTTGCAATTTTCAAACTTTGAATTTTTATTCCCTTAAAACAGAGAAATATATCACACAAAATAGTTAAGAAATAACATTTCCCACATGTCTACTTTACATCAGCACAATTTTGGAACCAAAATTTTTTTTTGTTAGGAAATTATAAGGGTTAAAAGTTGACCAGCGATTTCTCATTTTTACAGCAAAATTTACAAAGCCATTTTTTTTAGGGACCACCTCACATTTGAAGTCACTTTGAGGGGTCTATATGGCAGAAAATACCCAAAAGTGACACCATTCTAAAAACTGCACCCCTCAAGGTACTCAAAACCACATTCAAGAAGTTTATTAACCCTTCAGGTGGATGCCATGTCGCGTTTGGAGAGCCCCTGATGCGCCTAAACAGTGGAAACCCCCCACAAGTGACACCATTTTGGAAACTAGACCCCCTAAAGTACTTATCTAGATCTGTTGTGAGCACTTTGAACCCTTAAGTGTTTCACAAAAGTTTATAAAGCCTGGGTGTGAAAAAAAAAAAAAACAATTTTCCACAAAAATGATTTTTTAGTCCCAAATTTTTGAATTTTCCCAAGGAAATTGGACCCCAAAAGTTGTTGTCCAATTTGTCCTGAGTACGCTGATACCCCATATGTGGGGGGGAACCACTGTTTGGGCGCACGGCAGAGCTCGGAATGGAAGGAGCACCATTTGACTTTTTCCAACCAAAATTGGCTGGAATTGAGTTTGGATGCCATGTTGCATTTGGAGAGCCCCTGATGTGCCTAAACAGTGGAAACCCCCCACAAATGACCCCATTTGGGAAACTAGACCCCCTAAGGAACTTATCTAGATTTTTGATGAGCAATTTGAACCCCAAAGTGCTTCACACAAGTTTATAACGTAGAGCCGTAAAATTTAAAAATCATATTTTTTCCACAAAAATGATCTTTTCACCCCAATTTTTATTTTTCCAAGGGTAACAAGACTCCAAAAGTTATTGTGCAATTTGTCCTGAGTGTGCTGATACCCCATATGTGGGGGTAAACCACTGTTTGGGTGCATGGCAGAGTTTGGAAGGGAAGGAGCGCCGTCTGACTTTTTCAACGCAGAATTGGCTGGACGCCATGTCGTGTTTGGAGAGCTCCTGATCTGCCTAAACAGTGAAAACCCCCATAAATGACACTATTTTGGAAACTAGACCCCTCAAGGAACTTATCTAGATGTGTGGTGAGAACTTTGAACCCCCAGGTGTTTCACTAAAGTTTATAACGTACAGCCGTAAAATAAAAAATCTTTTTTTTTTTTTACAAAAATGATTTTTTCGCCCCCAATATTTTATTTTCACAAGGGTAACAGGAGAAATTGGACCCCAAAAGTTGTTGTCCAATTTGTCCTGAGTACGCTGATACCCAATATGTGGGAGAAAACTACTGTATGGGCGCACGTCAGGCTCGGAAGGGAAGTAGTGACGTTTTGGATTGCAGACTTTGATGGAATGGTCTGGGTGCGTCATGTCACATTTGGAGAGCCCCTGATGCGCCTAAACAGTGGAAACCCCCCACAAGTGACCCCATTTTGGAAAATAGACCCCACAAGGAACTTATCTAGATGTGTGGTGAGCACTTTGAACCCCAAGTGCTTCACAGAAGTTTATAACGTACAGCCGTAAAATAAAAAATCTTTTTTTTTTTTCAAAAATGATTTTTCGCCCCAATATTTTATTTTTACAAGGGTAACAGGAGAAATTGGCCCAAAAGTTTGTTGCCAATTTGTCCTGAGTACGCTGATACCCAATATGTGGGGAAAAACTACTGTTGGGTACACGTTGGGGCTCGGAAGGGAAGTAGTGACGTTTTGGATTGCAGACTTTGATGAATGGTCTGGGGCGTCATGTCGCTTTTGGAGAGCCCCTGATGCACCTAAACAGTGGAAACCCCAAAGTGACCCATTTTGGAAAATAGACCCCACAAGGAACTTATCTAGGTGTGTGGTGAGACTTTGAAGCCCCAAGTGCTTCACAAAGTTTATAATGTACAGCCGTAAAAAAAAAAATAATTTTTTTTTACAAAAATGATTTTTTCGCCCCCAGTTTTTTATTTTCCAAGGGTAACAGAAGAAATTGGACAAAATTTGTCACAATAATTTGTCCAGTACGCTGATACCCAATATGTGGAGGAAAACTACTGTTTGGACGCACGGCAGAGCTCGAAGGAAGTGACGTTGACTTTTTTCGCAGAATTGGTGGAATTGGATCGAGCGTCATGTCACATTTGGAGAGCCCCTGATGTGCCTAAACAGGGAAACCCACACCCCCATTTTAATCAACTAACCCCAAAGACACCACTAACGTTGGTGCCTTTAACCCCTAAACCACAAACTAATTAACCACACCTAATCAACTAACAATCCTATTTTTCCCTTTTACAAAACCTATTTTGCCGCACCCCATATCCCTATACCAAGGGAAAAGGGAAATACAAAATTTTTTCAATTTATTATTTTCCATAACAAGGGGTGATAAGGGAGGGGTTGATTTACTATTTATTGCGGTTTTATGATTGGCGTGGTCAGCTAAAAGAGCTTTTATGCAAAAAATAAATTTTTGGCATAGCCCACATTTTGAGACTATAATTTTTGCATATTTGGCCCACAGTCTAGAGTTTATTTTAGCGTAAATTACTTTATTTGTTCATTTTTGAGCAAGTGATTTTTTGACCTTTTTATTTGTTTTGGGAGGTTAGAATTGAACCAAAATCTGCAATTCATGAATTTCATTTTGGGGAGGAATTTTTATTGTTGCGTGTGGTAAAATATGAGTTTAAAGCAGTTTTATTCTTGGGTCAGTACGTAATTTAGGCGATACCTCATGTATACTCATTTTTATGTTTTGGCGCCTTTTATAGAATAAAAAAATTTTATTATAAAAATAATTATTTTGCATTCGCTTTATTCTGCGAGCTATAACTTTTTTATTTTTCAGCTGATGATGCTTTTTGCCCTGTTTTTTGCGGGACAAGATGACGTTTTCAGCGGTACCATGTTTATTTATATCGGTCTTTTTGATCGCGTGTTATTCCACTTTTTGTTCGGCGGTTATGATGATAAAGCATTGATTTTTTGCGTTGTTGTTTTTTTTTTTTTTTTTAAGGGTTCACTAAAGGGTTAACTAGTGGGACAGTTTTATAGGGGGGGTCGTTACGGACGCGGCAATACCAAATATGTGTACTTTTATTGTTTTGTTTTTTTTATTTACAGGAAGAAATGAATTTATTGGGGAATATTTTTTTTTTTTTTTTTTTATTTGGATTTTTTTTTATAACATGTTTATTTTTATTTTTTTAACTTTTTTACTTTGTCCCAGGGTGGGACATCACTGTATTTTATCAAATCGCTGGTGTGACAGTGTGCACAGCACTCTGTCACACCAGCGATCGCTCAGGCATAGCTGCAGGCTTCTCAGTGCCTGCTCTCAGCAGGCACTGAGGAAGCCGCCTCCCTCCAGGACCCCGGCGCCATCTTGGATCGGGTCCTGGGAGGGAGGAAGCCTCAGAACAGCGCGATCACATCGCGCTGGTCTGAGGGTCTCAGGGGGGTGCGCAGGGAGCCCCAACCCTGCGCGATCCTCCCCTGTGCCCCAGTACACCGCGATCATGTTTGATCGCGGTTGGTGCTGGGGTTAATGTTCCGGGAGCGGTCCGTGACCGCTCCTGACAACAGTCACGGGTCAAAATGTGTCAGAAAGGGTTGCTCACTAGAACAAAGAATGGGTGCTCTGGAGAAAAAATTCCTGCATATAATATTGACTCGGCACCCCCCAGAAAAAAGAGAGATAATCACAAGAGTTTCAAGGTAGAAAACGAATTTAATGTCAATAACGCTTGATATACAGATTCCAACAAAAAATGACGTTTGGCTATAAGCCCTCTTCAAAAACAAATTTTTCCCTGAAAAAAAGTGAAATAACAACATCCATACATATGAATCACATTTCTTATAAAAAAGAAAAAAGAAAAAAGAAAAAAAGGGGAAATTCAAACTAAAAAATGAATATAAACCCAAATCAAATGAATACACAGAGTGTATAGGAGGACGTATCGCATTAATTTGCATGCCTAAATATTAATCCAAGTAAACCTTAGAGGGATAGGAAAAGCCAGTGTTTATAAATTGTACCATAATCGTAGAACTTTCGAGGGTGTGAGAAGATCTTAATAAAGCAAAAAAGTGCCAATGGAAAATTCAGAAATTAAGAGTGGAGGGTAGGCAGACATTTAATAATTACATATAGGTATTGCGTCGTTCCTTATGTGGGTCAAGGACGTGGACACCTTAAAAGAAAGGGGTTCTCAAAAATAAGTTTTAGCCCATTTTAAAGTAAGAGGCTATCGGCATATGTCCATACCTATGAGCGGTGCTAGAGGCGAAAATGAAAGAAGAAACAGCAGGTGGGAGCTGGTGAGGGGACGAGCGTAGGTGCCGTGGTGTCGGTCCAGGAGGAGGACGGAACGCGCAATGTGCTGATACTTATAGTTCCGGAACGTCCAGTAATGAACTTCGGGTGTCTGCTTACGTGAAGACTACCGCCGTGCGCATGTGCCCTACGGTACAAGCCGGAGAGCCGAGTACTCCGAATTGGTGAGGCTTAGTGTGGCGCATGGTGGTAGGTGGTGAGATTTTAAATCAAGGCGGTCTCTCTGTTTGGTATGCCCTAATGGAAAATGACAAAGAGACAAATAAATGAAAGTAACAGCAATAGTCAAAATCTATATACATAATCTCATAGAATAAAGGGTATCATGTTTCCAGGGGGGACTATACTTGAGAATATATTTATCGCAAAACAGTGGTAAATAAAATAATAATAGGAAATGGACAAAAGAAATAATTAGGCTAAGATAATCATATTCTTTATTCAAACCCAGGGGCGCAAGGGTATTGAGGGTGTGAATCCAAATGATTTGCGCTCTTTACGAATTTTAACCCTATCACCACCCCTTCTTAAGATAGGCACATGATTTAATCACCTGGAACTTTAACTGCGAACATTATGGTTGTGTTGGACAAAATGTGCTGGAATAGGGGACACACACGTCCACATCTGATCGTGGACTTGTGTTGTGAAATCCTATCACGTATGTGCTGTGTTGTCTCCCTTTCATAACCAATCCACAAGGGCATTTTATGAAATAGACACATAAGAAGAGTCAATGTGAAGTGACCGTTGATAGGAAAACGACGTCCAGAGCGGGGATGAGTAAAGGAGTCTCCCTTATGACATTGGAGCATTGAAAACATCTTAAAATGGAAAGGTGCCTTTCCTAGGTGTAGATAAAAAGCTCTGTGCAGCACTCTTTTTAGAAGAACCTATGTCTGCTCTGACTAGGTGATTCTTCACATTTTGACCCTCTTATACAAATTAGAATCTCATTGGAAAATGCCGGGATTTTTGGGATATGAACTACGGAGAATGTTCCAGTGCCTGAAAAGACATTTGTTAATGCGATAATTGTAGGGTGGTAAGTTTCACAAAGGGAATCCGATCCTTAGAATTTAATTCTTTTGGTTGCTAGTCGTTTGCCCTGATGGTGAACAGGAGGCAAGGGATACCCTCTAGCTACAATTTTTTGTCCATCTCCTGGTGTCTCGGGTTTTTTTTCAAATTAGACACAATCTGTCTATTCTGAAGTGTTGGACTTAGGCAATGCTTTCTTAATGTGACGGGATGACAACTGGAGTGTAGAAGGAGACTGTTCTATCAGTAGGTTTTGTGTACAAGTCAGTCTCAATCACCCCTTCATCATTCCGATGATAGTAGTATCAAGGAAATTGATTGTATGATGACTATAATTTATGGTGAATGTTAACCCCCGTCTGGAGGTATTCAAATCATTAAAAAATTAAGGAGAGCATCTTCATCTCCGTCCAAATAAAGAAAATGTCATCAATAAATCGTTTCCAGATTGTCACGTGATGAAAAGAGGGTGTGGATAGACAACTGAGTCCTCGAAGTTCCCATATAGATATTAGCATACGGGGTGCCATATTGGACCCCATGGCAGTACCCCTACGCTGTATGTAGAATTGGTCACCGAAAAGAAAGAAGTTTTTAGTCAAATAAGAGTCAGAATGTCCTTGCAAAAGTTAAATTTTGGTGATCAGAGAAATCTGTATGTTGAGACAGGAATCTCACTGTGAACTGATCCCATCCTGATGTTCGATGTAGTGTACAAACTATTCACGTCCCTAGTGACCAGAAAAGCCCCGTAGGTAAAGTGCTAAAGCCTCAAGGAATTTAGGAAGTGTGTGGTGTCCTTAAGAACTGATCGTATATTCATAATCGTTGGGGACAAGATGCTGTCCAATGTGATAGCCAACGGTGATAGTATGGAATTGGTAGAGGCCACAATGGGCCTGCCGGGAGGTCTATGTAAGTTTTTTGTATTTTAGGGAGAGTGTAAAATACCGGAATAAACCGGATGTGAATTATGAAGGAAATCTCCCAATTTCCCATCATGACATCCATGTTTTTTAATGATTAATGATCTCATCAATCTCTCTGGCTATGTCGAAAGTGGGGTTGCTAGATATAGGTGTGTAGGTGTTCAAATCCCCAGTTGTGACATAATCTCTTCCATATAATAAGTACGATCCAAAACTACAATAGAACCACCCTTGTCCGTGGTTTGATAATCAGATTATGGTTATTCTTCAGAGATTCAGACTTTAAATTCTTCGCTGGACAAATTGTTCTTAACACACATCTCCCCTTTCTTTATATCATCCAAAACACATTTAATATCTCTATTGACTAGGTCAATATAGGTTTCAATAGGGTGATAGAATCGGGGTGGCTGAAAATTGCTAGACATTTTTAAACCTAAAGTCCGGAGTAAAAATTTGGATTTAATTGGTGATGAAACCATGTCCCCTTGCGGTGGACCACTAGCAAAATGAGCCTTCAGTCGTAATGTCCTGAAAAACCGTGACAGTTCCTGGTCAAGAAGAAAAGTACTAAAGTGTGGTACCGGACAAAAAGACAATCCTTTTGCAATAAAGTCATCTCGGGGGGGGAAAGGCAGTATGAAGAGATGTTGTAACAATGTTGGACATTTCCATACCTTGGAGCGTGTTGTCATGTGTGAGGATCCATGCCGGTACTGAAGCCGCTTGTTCCTCCCCTCCTCGTCTTCCTTATTGGTACTTATACTGCAGAAGACTTCAGGAAATAAAGGAGAAATTGGATCAGTCTATTACGGACCTCCGAACAAGTTTACAAGTCAAGAAGAAAAATAAGTTTTTACGTGATACGGAAGATTACAAAAACAATCAAGTATATAGATGGCAAGGTACTGGCAACTTCAGAAATCGTCGATATCCAAGACGCGGCTACAGCCCCATATCCACCAGCTCGGACAGCGATTTCGGACCTTCCCGTTCTGCTTTTTAGAACAACGCCAATCACGTCCATACAGAGGAAGACGAGGAGGGGGAGGAACAAGCGGCTTCAGTACCGGCATGGATCCTCACACGATGACAACACGCTCCAAAGGTATGGAAATGTCCAACATTGTCTTTTTGTCCGGTACCACACTTTAGTACTTTCTTCTTGACCAGGAACTGTCACGGTTTTTCAGGACATTACGACTGAAGGCTCATTTTGCTAGTGGTCCACCGCAAGGGGACATGGTTTCATCACCAATTAAATCCAAATTTTCACTCCGGACTTTAGGTTTAAAAATGTCTAGCAATTTTCAGCCACCCCGATTCTATCACCCTATTGAAACCTATATTGACCTAGTCAATAGAGATATTAAATGTGTTTTGGATGATATAAAGAAAGGGGAGATGTGTGTTAAGAACAATTTGTCCAGCGAAGAATTTAAATGTCTGAATTCTCTGAAGATAACCATAATCTGATTATCAAACCAGCGGACAAGGGTGGTTCTATTGTAGTTTTGGATCGTACTTATTATATGGAAGAGATTATGTCACAACTGGGGGATTTGAACACCTACACACCTATATCTAGCAACCCCACTTTCGACATAGCCAGAGAGATTGATGAGATCATTAATCATTATAAAAACATGGATGTCATTGATGGGAAATTGGGAGATTTCCTTCATAATTCAATCGGTTATTCCGGTATTTTACACTCTCCCTAAAATACATAAAAACTTACATAGACCTCCGGCAGGCCCATTGTGGCCTCTACCAATTCCATACTATCACGTTGGCTATCACATTGGACAGCATCTTGTCCCCACTGATTATGAATATACGATCAGTTCTTAAGGACACCACACACTTCCTAAATTCCTTGAGAGCTTTAGGCACTTTACCTACGGGGGCTTTTCTGGTCACTATGGACGTGAATAGTTTGTACACTAGCATCGAACATCAGGATGGGATCAGTTCAGCAGTGAGATTCCTGTCTCAACATACAGATTTCTCTGATCACCAAATTAACTTTTGCAAGGACATTCTGACTCTTATTTTGACTAAAAACTTCTTTCTTTTCGGTGACCAATTCTACATACAGCGTAGGGGTACTGCCATGGGGTCCAATATGGCACCCCGTATGCTAATATCTATATGGGAGACTTCGAGGACTCAGTTGTCTATCCACACCCGTCTTTTCATCACGTGACAATCTGGAAACGATTTATTGATGACATTTTCTTTATTTGGACGGGAGATGAAGATGCTCTCCTTAATTTTTTTAATGATTTGAATACCTCCAGACAGGGGTTAACATTCACCATAAATTATAGTCATCATACAATCAATTTCCTTGATACTACTATCATCGTGAATGATGAAGGGGTGATTGAGATGACTTGTACACAAAACTACTGATAGGAACAGTCTCCTTCTACACTCCAGTTGTCATCCCGGTCACATTAAGAAAGCATTGCCTAAGTCCCAACACTTCAGAATAGACAGGATTGTGTCTAATTTTGAAAAAAGAACCCTGAGACACCAGGAGATGGACAAAAAATTTGTAGCTAGAGGGTATCCCTTGCCTCCTGTTCACCATCATGGGCAAACGACTAGCAGACCAGAAAGAATTAATTCTAAGGATCGGATTCCCTTTGTGAGAACTTACCACCCGTACAATTTATCGCATTAACAAATGTCTTTTCAGGCACTGGAACATTCTCCGTAGTTCATATCCAATATCCCGGCATTTTCCAATGAGATTCTAATTTGTAATAAGAGGGGTCAAAATGTGAAGAATCACCTAGTCAGAGGCAGACATAGGTTCTTCTAAAAAGAGTGCTGCACAGAGCTTTTTATCTACACCTAGGAAAGGCACCTTTCCATGTTTAAGATGTCTTCAATGCTCCAATGTCAGTAAGGGAGACTCCTTTACTCATCCCCGCTCTGGACGTCGTTTTCCTATCAACGGTCACTTCACATGTGACTCTTCTTATGTGGTCTATTTCATAAAATGCCCTTGTGGATTGGGTTATGTAGGGGAGACAACACAGCACATACGTGATAGGATTTCACAACACAAGTCCACGATCAGATGTGGACGTGTGTGTCTCCCTATTCCAGCACATTTTGTCCAACACAACCATAATGTGTCGCAGTTAAAGTTCCAGGTGATTGATCATGTGCCTATCTTAAGAAGGGGTGGTGATAGGGTTAAAATTCTTAAAGAGCGCGAATCATTTTGGATTCACACCCTCAATACCCTTGCGCCCCTGGGTTTGAATAAGGAATATGATTTATCTTAGCCTAATTATTTTCTTTTGTCCATTTCCTATTATTATTTTATTTACCACTGTTTTGCGATAAATATATTCTCAATGTATAGTCCCCCTGGAAACGTGATACCCTTTATTCTATGAGATTATGTATATGGATTTTGACTATTGCTGTTACTTTCATTTATTTGTCTCTTTGTCATTTTCCATTAGGGCATACCAGAACAGAGATGACCGCCTTGTTAACATCTCACCACCTACCACGCATGCGCCACACTAAGCCTCACCAATTCGGGAGTACTCGGCTCTCTCCGGCTTGTACCGTAGGGCACATGCGCACGGCGGTAGTCTTCACGTAAGCAGACACCCGGAAGTTCATTACTGGACGTTCCGGAACTATAAGTATCAGCACATTGCGCGTTCCGTCCTCCTCCTGGACCGACACCACGGCACCTGACGCTCGTCTCTCACCAGGCTCCCACCTGCTGTTTCTTCTTTCATTTTCGCCTCTAGCACCGCTCATAGGTATGGACATATGCCGATAGCCTCTTACTTTAAAATGGACTAAAACTTATTCTGAGAACCATTTCTTTTAAGGTGTCCACGGTCCTTGACCCACATAAGGAACGACGCAATACCTATATGTAATGTATTAAATGTCTGCCTACCCTCCACTCTTAATTTCTGATTTTCCATTGGCACTTTTTTGCTTTATTAAGATCTTCTCACACCCTCGATATGTTCTACGATTATGGTACTAATTTATAAACACTGGCTTTTCTATCCTCTAAGGTTTACTTGGATTAATATTTAGGCATGCAAATTAATGCGATACATGCCTCCTGATACACTCTGTGTATTCATTTGATTTGGGTTTATATTCATTTTTTAGTTCGATATTTCCCCTTTTTTTCTTTTTTCTTTTTTCTTTTTTATAAGAAATGTGATTCATATGTATGGTATGTTGTTATTTCACTTTTTTTCAGGAACAGATTTGTGTTTTGAAGAAGGCTTATAGCCGAAACGTCATTTTTTGTTGGAATCTGTATATCAAGCGTTATTGACATTAAATTCGTTTTCTACCTTGAAACTCTTGTGATTATCTCTCTTTTTCTGGGGAGTGCCGGAGTCATATATTATACACAGTCACGGGTGTCAGCTGTGATAATCAGCTGACACCCGGCGGCGATTAGCTGCGCTCCCCTCAGGAGCGCAGCTGATCGCCTATGACGTACTATCCCGTCCATGGGCAGAATGGCACGGGTTTTATGGACGGATAGTACGTCTAATGTCAGAGAGGGGTTAAGCAAGCTACACCACCTGTACTTTGGACACTTAATTTTTTCAAAGGAAATGCTTCGGGCCCCGGGAAAATCAGTGAAGAGCATCGGGGAGGCACCCCGAGGCACAGGTGCTGTGAGTGGCGGTAGGACGCCTTGCGGTGGACCGCCAAGCTCGATCCTTATAAAAGCTTTTTAACTGCAGCAGTGTTATGTTACGGTAGCTGAGGAGTGCAGGTAAAAAAGGCAATACACCAGAGAAGTTGGAATCTATGAGATTGCAGTACCCTGACTAACCACCACAACTAGAGGCAGCCGTGGAGCGTTCCTACGTTGGTCCTAGACGCCTCGTCACAGCCTGAGAAACTAACTACACCTAAAGATAGAAAGAGGAAAGCTATCTGCCCCGGAGCAGATCCCCAAAGAACATAGGAAGCCCCAAACATGTAATGGCGGTTAGACAAGATGAAATACTGACACAGACAGAAAATAGTATGAGCAAACGTTGGGGCCCAAACTACCTAAATAGAAAAGGATAGGAAGGGCACTTACTGCAATCCCAAAAAACCCTGAAAAGCACCAACTCTACTAATTTCAAAATCACCTGAGATCACACGACCTCTACCACCTAAATTAGTTCTCTGGTGTAACAAAATCAAAACAGCAGCCACTGAAAAAACTGGAAAAAGCAAAAGTACAAACATCAGTGGCTGAACTAAACTGAGAGGGCAAAAGCCCCGGAGGGGACCCTGAAGGCCCCCACAGAAGTGCAGGACAAAATGCAAAATCAAGCACAAAAACAAAAAGAAGAAAATGTCTTATCTGTTAGCAGGAGATGCAGACACGACACAGCAGGCTACAAAGGAAACAGAACTCAAGGATTGAGACCAGAACAATTGATCACCGGCAACCCTGATGGGAAGGCGACTCCCTTATATAAGACCAGTCAGTAACACCTGATTCCCACTCCTCACAATCTTCACTGGACAGTCCAGTACCGCTTGTAACCACCAGAGGGAGCCTCTGCTCAGAACTCATTTCAAGTCCATTCACAACAGTACCCCCCCCTTGAGGAGGGGTCACCGAACCCTCACTTGAGCAACCAGGTCGGTCAGGATGAGTTCTATGATACGCACGGATGAGTCTCCTAGCATGGATGTCCGAAGCAAACACCCAAGAATTGTCTTCCTGACCATAACCTCTCCACTTAACTAAATATTGGAGTTTCCGTCTAGAAAAACGAGAATTCAATATTTTCTCAACCACAAACTCCATATTGCCCTCAACCAGAACAGGGTCAGGAGGCAAAGCAGTAGGAACCACTGGCTCAACAAACCTCTTCAACAAGGACTTGTGGAACACGTTTCACATGAGAGTCCCAGTCATTAGAAAAAATCAAGATATCATCCAAATAAACAATCAGAAATTTATCCACAAAATCCCTGAAAATGTCATTCATGAAGGACTGGAAGACAAAGGAGCATTAGTGAGCCCAAAGGGCATCACAAGGTACTCAAAATGCCCCTCAGGGGTATTGAATGCCGTCTTCCATTCATCCCCGTGCTTAATGCGAATAAGGTTATATGCCCCCCTGAGGTCAAGCTTGGTAAACCAAGTAGCGTTTTTCACCCTGGAAAACAGGTCAGAAATCAAAGGTAACGGGTATTGATATTTTACAGTAATATTGTTCAAAAGACGATAATCAATACACGGCCTTAATGAACCATCCTTTTTGGCCACAAAGAAAAAACCGGCACCTAAGGGTGAAGAGGATGGTCTGATATGACCCTTCTCCAATGATTCCTTGATATAAGACCGCATAGCGTCATGTTCAGGTACAGACAAGTTAAAAAGGCGACCTTTAGGGAATTTACTACCAGGCATTAATTCAATAGCGCAGTCATAGCTCCTATGGGGAGGCAAGGATGCAGATTTACTTTCGCTAAACACATCAGAAAAATCAATCAAAAAGTCAGGAACATCCTGAGCCTGGGGGAGGCAGAAAAAGCAGGAGTGTTGGTATTAACACATTGGCAGCCCCAACTGGTTACAGACACAGATTTCCAATCCAAAACAGGATTATGAGACTGCAACCAAGGGAAGCCCAGTACGATAATATCATGCAGATTATACAGAACCAAAAATTTACAGCACTCCAGATGATCAGGTTCAACCCTCATTATCACCTGAGTAGAGAACTGAGGTTTATTCTCAGCCAAAGGGGTAGAATCGATCCCCAGTAGGGGAATAGACTTCTGTAGGGGTATCAAGGGAAACCCACAACGTTTAGCAAAATCATAATCCATCAGGTTAATAGCTGCTCCAGAATCAACGAAAGCCTGAGCAGAAAATGAGGACAGAGAGCATATCAGAGTGACAGTTAATAAAAACTTAGTCTGAACACTACCCAAGACAACTGAGCGTGCAAAACGTCTTCCCCGCTTAGGGCAGACTGAAATAGCATGAGAGGCATCACCACAGTAGAAACATAACCCATTGCGCTTTCGAAATCATGACGCTGTGCCCCAGACACCACTCTATCACACTGCATGGGTTCAGAAGCAGGTTCACAAGGCAACACCATTCCACGCATACTTCTCCGCTCACGCAAACGTCTGTCAATTTGAATCGCTAATGACATAGAATCATTGAGACCAGAGGGGACAGAGAATCCCACCATAACATCCTTTACATTATCTGACAGACCCTTCCGAAAAAGAGCCGCCAAAGCGTCGTCATTCCACTTGGTCAGGACTGCCCACCTACGGAATCTCTGACAGTATAACTCAGCGTCATCAAGACCCTGATTTAATGCCAACAAGGCTTTTTCAGCTTGATCAGTGACATTAGGCTCATCGTACAATAACCCCAAAGCCTGAAAAATGCATCAACATCACTCAAAACAGGTTCCCCAGGTGTCAGGGAAAAAGCCCGATCCTGAGGATCGCCGCGCAGGAGAGAGATGACAATTTGAACCTGCTGCGCTGCGTTCCCTGAGGACTTAGATTTTAAGGCAAAAAACAATTTACAATTATTTTTGAAATTCTGAAACTTAGCTCGATCCCCTAAAAACAAATCTGGAATGGGAATCCTAGGTTCCACAACAGGCAACCTAGCAAGATAGGCAGCAATACTCCGAACCTCAGTGGCAAGCTGATCCACACGGCCAGACAACTGTGCAAACTCCATTGAGAGAAAAAAAAAAATCCTCCCCAGCACCCAGAGATACAGAGGGAAAAAAAATGCAACAAACAGAAAAATATCTCTGACAACCCTGACAACCTTTTTTCTTTCACAATATTTTTTCCCTTCTGTGAGTACCATACAATTTTCAATTTTTAGTCCGGTGATACTGTTATGTTACGGTAGCTGAGGAGTGCAGGTAAAAAAGGCAATACACCAGAGAAGTTGGAATCTATGAGATTGCAGTACCCTGACTAACCACCACAACTAGAGGCAGCCGTGGAGCGTTCCTACGTTGGTCCTAGACGCCTCGTCACAGCCTGAGAAACTAACTACACCTAAAGATAGAAAGAGGAAAGCTATCTGCCCCGGAGCAGATCCCCAAAGAACATAGGAAGCCCCCAAACATGTAATGGCGGTTAGACAAGATGAAATACTGACACAGACAGAAAATAGTATGAGCAAACGTTGGGGCCCAAACTACCTAAATAGAAAAGGATAGGAAGGGCACTTACTGCAATCCCAAAAAACCCTGAAAAGCACCAACTCTACTAATTTCAAAATCACCTGAGATCACACGACCTCTACCACCTAAATTAGTTCTCTGGTGTAACAAAATCAAAACAGCAGCCACTGAAAAAACTGGAAAAAGCAAAAGTACAAACATCAGTGGCTGAACTAAACTGAGAGGGCAAAAGCCCCCGGAGGGGACCCTGAAGGCCCCCACAGAAGTGCAGGACAAAATGCAAAAATCAAGCACAAAAACAAAAAGAAGAAAATGTCTTATCTGTTAGCAGGAGATGCAGACACGACACAGCAGGCTACAAAGGAAACAGAACTCAAGGATTGAGACCAGAACAATTGATCACCGGCAACCCTGATGGGAAGGCGACTCCCTTATATAAGACCAGTCAGTAACACCTGATTCCCACTCCTCACAATCTTCACTGGACAGTCCAGTACCGCTTGTAACCACCAGAGGGAGCCTCTGCTCAGAACTCATTTCAAGTCCATTCACAACACAGCAGCTTTACTGGACGCTACTGGACCTGGCATTACCGCGGCTGCTGGCATGAGACTTGCCCTCCAATAAATCCTTGTAAAAGGATTTAAAGTGTACTCATTCAAATTAGAGAGACAATTTAAATAAAAATGATTAGACCTGCCTCCACCGCAGGGGGACTCGCTCGACCCACCAGCGGACAGGCACCAGTATTGGGAGAGGGGGCTGGCCGTCAGGGTCCACCGCAGCTCTGGCACAAACCCGGCGACACGCAGGTCGCACGGGCAGGAACGGACTGGCCGTGTCAGCTTGGCACTTTTTTGGTTTTAGAAGGGCATGACATGCCTATATCTGTGTCTCCTCCTCCTTTTACTCCTCCACCTCTTTTCTTTTTGCATGACTATATGTACTTGTCACTTTTCCATGTGTTAGTTGTGCCTTGTGAGCAATTTGCCAGCTTTTGGACACCTTTGAAGTGTTTTCTATGTGTTTTCTTTGTGTTTCTATGTGTTTTGGTTTGCCTGCCATTGGTTTTAACGGTGTTCGAGGTGTTCGACGAACCGAACCCGAACACTACGGGGGTGGCTCATCACTAATGATGATGTCAAAGTGTGTTATTACAGAAACAGAAGTAACACTTTAACACAATTTTTCACAGTTGATGGACCAATTGTAATGTCTGCTGCAGCGCAGTAGCACACAAACCTCCACCACGGGATGCAGGTGGAGGAAAACAGGTACACTCACAGTGAGTCACAGTGCAGCAGGCAGGAGTCACTAGGTGGCGGAAAAGTAGTCAGACAAACCGAGTCAGCAATGGAGAGGGAACAAAGTACCAGAGGTCACAGCAATACACATGGTCAGAAACAAGCCAGAGAAGTCAGAGCCAGTCGAGTGCAGGAATGCCAGAGATGGAAGACAATAAAACAGGTCAGAGGACAAGCCAGGTCGAATACCAAGGGGTCACAACATAGAGAATAAGTAATAAGACGAGCGAAGTCACAGGGGAGCGTGGAAACGGGACCTAGGTAAACGGGCAGAGGACAAATCAGGGTATAATGGGGTCAGCCGCTCAAGCCAGAGGCAGAACTATAACTGACAAGGGCATTCAGAAGTAGCGCAGAGAAGTAGCCGACTACGCACCAAAGAGAGGCAGAGAAAGGTTAACCTATACATGACCAGGCCGGGGAAGAGATGGAAGAAAGCAAACCCCGACCTGTATCATGACGCCAATGGTGTACTGTAACAATGTGAATGGCCTCTTTGCAGAACTGAATCAAGAGTATTTTGTTGCAGATTGGCTATTGCTTATTGACTCAACCCAGAGAAGTTTGAAAGCAGTGTTGCTTCACAATAGAAATATGAAACCATCAATCCCTATTACTCACTCATGTCATCTTAAGGAAAGTTATGAAAATCTGTAAGTTGTTTTGGATGCTATACAATATAAGCATCATCAATGGAATATCTGTGGACATTTCAAAGTGATTGGTCTGCTAGTGGGAATGCAAGGAGGTTTCACTAAATATTGTTGCTTTTTTTGTTTATGGGACAGTAGAAATACAGTAGAGCAATATGTTTGTCGTGATTGGGGACATAGAAAATCTATGCTCCTGGTAGAGACAATGTTCAGCATAATCCTTTAGTTGCTCCAACAAAAATCTTTCTTCCTCCACTACATACACTGCGTGCAGAATTATTAGGCAAATGAGTATTTTGATCACATCATCCTTTTTATACATGTTGTCCTACTCCAAGCTGTATAGGCTTGAAAGCCAACTGCCAATTATGTAAATCAGGTGATTTACATCTCTTTAATGAGGAAGGGTGTGGTTTAATGACATCAACACCCTATATAAGGTGTGCTTAATTATTAGGCAACTTCCATTCCTTTGGCAAAATGGGTCAGAAGGGAGATTTGATGGACTCTGAAAAGTCAAAAATTGTGAGATGTCTTGAAGAGGGATGCAGCAGTCTTGAAATTGCCAAACTTTTGAAGCGTGATCACAGGGTCACAAGAAGTGTGTTGATAAAAAAAAAGGCTCAAAATAACTGCCCATGAATTGAGGAAAATCAAGCGTGACGCTGCCAAGATGCCATTTGCCACCAGTTTTGACATATTTCAGAGCTGCAACGTTACTGGAGTATCAAAAATCACAAGGTGTGCCGTACTCAGGGACATGGCCAAGATAAGGAAGGCTGAAAAATGGCCACCTTTGAACAAGAAACAAAAGACAAAACTTCAAGACTGTGCCAAGAAATATCTTAAGACTGATTTTTCTAAGGTTTTATGGACTGATGAAATGAGAGTGACTCTTGATGGGCCTGATGGATGGGCCCGAGGCTGGATCAGTAAAGGGCGGAGAGCTCCACTGCGATGCCAGCAAGGTGGAGGTGGGGTACTGGTATGGGCTGGTATCATCGGGTTGAGCATAGAATGAAGCTCAACTCCCAGACCTACTGCCAGTTCCTGGAAGACACGTTCTTCAAGCAGTGGTACAGGAAGAAGTCAGTATCGATCAAGAAAAACATGATTTTCATGCAGGACAATGCTCCATCACATGCATCCAAATACTCCACAGCGTGGCTGCCCAGTAAAGGTCTAAAAGAAGAAAAAATAATGACATGGCCCCCTTGTTCACCTGATCTGAACCCCATAGAGAACCTGTGGTCCCTCATAAAATGTGAGATCTACAGGGAGGGAAACAGTACACCTCTCGGAACAGTGTCTGGAGGCTGTGGTGGCTGCTGCACGCAATGTTGATCGTAAACAGATCAAGCAACTGACAAAATCTATGGATGGAAGGCTTTTGAGTGTCATCGTGAAGAAAGGAGGCTATATTGGTCACTGATTTTTTTGGGGGTTTTTGAATGTCAGAAATGTTTATTTCTAAATTTTGTGTTGTTATATTGGTTTACCTGGTGAAAATAAACAAGTGAGATGGGTATATATTTGGTATTTATTAAGTTGCCTAATAATTCTGCACAGTAATAGTTACCTGCACAAACAGATATCCTCCTAAGATAGCCAAATCTAAAATAACCCACTCCAACTTCCAAAAATATTAAGCTTTGATATTTATGAGTCTTTTGGGTTGATTGAGAACATATTTGTTGTTCAATAATAAAAAGAATCCTCTCAAATACAACTTGTCTAATAATTCTGCACACAGTGTATAAAGTTGGGATTGATTTAAAACCTTTGTGAAAGCCATGGCAAAGACAAATTCACAAGGGTTCCAGTACATTTCACATAAATTCTCCAGCATTTCACCAGCAAAACTGAAGGAAGGGGTATTTGTTGGTCCTCAGATCAGAGAACTTATGAGAGATGATGTGTTTGAAGGAACTCTAAATGATAAGGAATTGAGTTGAAAAAGCTTCAAGTGGATCTGAGAAAACTTCTTAGGAAAACAAAAATCTCCAGAATATGTTGAAGGTGTTGAGGAACTGCTAAATGCATACCAGTGTCTTGGATTTCGCATGTCTCTGAAAATGCACTTTTTGCATTCACATTTAGATTTCTTCCCTCAAAGTCTTGGGGATGTAAGCGATGAACAAAGCGAGCAATTTCACCAGGACATTAAAGTAATGGAACACCGCTACCAGGGTTTTTGGAATGACTCAATGATGGCAGATTACTGTTGGATGTTATATAGGGACAACCCTGAAAAATCGTATCAACGACAGTCTAATGTCAAACACTTTTAATTTCTGCTCATATTTTGGTTTCTGTTTTGCATGTGAAATTATTTTGGTTCAATAAAACCTATTTTGTAAGGTGAAGCACTTTTTTCTGATATATACTGTAGATTACTGTTATACTAATGTCGCCAGTATATTTCCTATACATTATAATAACGATGCTGCTACATGGAAACTATACGTGCTACAGAAAAACTACCGTATATACTCATGTATAAGCCGACCCGTGTATAAGCCGACCCCCCTGATTTTGCCACAAAAAACTGGGAAAACTTATTGACTCGTGTATAAGCCTAGGGTGAAAAATGATTATGCCCCCATATGATGCTCCACAGATTATGCCCCCATATGCTGCACAGATTATGCCCAATATGCTCCACAGATTATGCCCCCCTATGCTCCAGATTATGCCCCCCATATGCTCCAGATTATGCCCAATATGCTTGAGATTATGCCCCCATATGCTCCAGATTATGCCCCCATATGCTCCAGATTATGCCCCCATATGCTGCACAATTATGCCCCATATGCTGCTGCAAAAAAAAAAAAAAGACATACTCACCTCTCGTCGCTGGGGGCCAGGTGCCGGTGTCCTGAGCAGGCGGTGACACTGGCGCGCTATGGGGGACAGGTGCCGGAGTCACTGCTCGCTCAGGACCCTGGGATATTTACCTGTCCCGTTCCACCGCTGCACGCTGCGTCCTCATCTGACTCCTCTGGCTGTGAATGATCTGGCAGGGGGCGCGGCGCGCACTAACGACGTCATCGCGCCCTCTGCCTGATCATTCACACACAGAGGAGTCAGACGAGGACGCAGCGTGCAGCGGTGGAACGGGACAGGTAAATATAGCTATACTCACCCCTCCGCTGGCGCGGTCTCTGCAGCCTCTCCTCTTCTCCCGGCGCTCTCCGCAGCGCTTCCTTCCTACAGCGGTCACGTGGTACCGCTCATTAAAGTCATGAATATGTGCATATTCATGACTATAATGAGCGGTACCATGTGACCGCTGCAGGAAGGAGCCGGAGATCGTGGGAGAAGCAGGGGGGCTGCAGAGACCGCGCCGGCGGAGGGGTGAGTATGATCCGACACCCCCGCTCCCCCTCCCCGCCGACCCCCGTATATGACCCACGTATAAGCCGAGAGGGGGACTTTCAGCCCTAAAAAATGGGCTGAAAATCTCGGCTTATACACGAGTATATACGGTATATACATTTTTAAAATTAGGACAAAAAGATGATTCAGAAAAGTACAAAGTCACCTGCGATAATTACAAAAAATATTTTTTTGTAGACCTGTGAATTTTTCATTGCCTCGTGGGACTCCCCATAAAGCCCTGTAGCTATCATATTTTACAGATTATAGTATCTTGTACAGATGTGGTCTGTATGTGGGCCATCACAGATCAGCATTTTGCAGCATTTTCTATCTCCTCAGTCACTGGGTAAGAGCTCGCTCACATGATCGTTTATACTCTCATGTGAGAAAATTGGCTTAATTACGCAAATTACACTTCGATCAAACTCTGATTACAGTTTGATATGAGCGTCAGTTTACTGTGATGCGATTCTTTCCTATGAAAGAATCGTATCACAGGTGCAGAGAAGGTGGAGAACTTTCTCCATCTTCTCTATTCAGACTGCACTCGGATGACATCAGAGTGCAGTCCGATGTTTTACACACTCCCATAGATTTGTATGTGTGCATGTCATCCGATTGGTGGAGCTACTCGCAGCATGCTGCAATATTTTTCTCGTGCCAAATTGGCATGAGAAAAAAGATGCAGATCCACACAGCGACAAAGAAGAACATCGATCCAAGTGCTATCCGATAAAACATCTTATAGCACAAGCCCAGGTTATACGCTCATGTGAACGAGCCCTAAGTTTCTCCTGTAGAGTGTCAGCTCTAATAATCAGCATGGTCCACTCTTTCTTTTGTGTAGTAGAGTGTAAGCTCTTATGGTCAGTGGTGTCCTCTCTCTGTCCCGTAGATTGTAAGCTCTTATGGTCAGTGGGGTTCTCTCTCTCCTGTAGAGTGTAAGCTCTTATGGTCAGTGGGGTCCTCTCTCTCCAGTAGAGTGTAAGCTCTTATGGTCAGTGGGGTTCTCTCTCTCCTGTAGAGTGTAAGCTCTTATGGTCAGTGGGGTCCTCTCTCTCCAGTAGAGTGTAAGCTCTTGTGGTCAGTGGGGTCCTCTCTCTCCAGTAGAGTGTAAGCTCTTATGGTCAGTGGGTCCTCTCTCTCCTGTAGAGTGTAAGTTCTTATGGTCAGTGGGGTCCTCTCTCTCTCTCCTGTAGAGTGTAAGCTCTTATGGTCAGTGGGGTCCTCTCTCTCTCCTGTAGAGTGTAAGCTCTTATGGTCAGTGGGGTCCTCTCTCTCTCCTGTAGAGTGTAAGCTCTTATGGTCAGTGGGGTCCTCTCTCTCCTGTAGAGTGTAAGCTCTTGTGGTCAGTAGGGTCCTCTCTCTCCTGTAGAGTGTAAGCTCTTATGGTCAGTAGAGTCCTTTTTCTCTCTCTCCTGTAGAGTGTAAGCTCTTATGGTCAGTGGGGTCCTCTCTCTCTCCTGTAGAGTGTAAGCTCTTATGGTCAGTAGGCTCCTCTCTCTCTCCTGTAGAGTGTAAGCTCTTATGGTCAGTGGGGTCCTCTCTCTCTCCTGTAGAGTGTAAGCTCTTATGGTCAGTGGGGTCCTCTCTCTCTCCTGTAGAGTGTAAGCTCTTATGGTCAGTGGGGTCCTCTCTCTCCTGTAGAGTGTAAGCTCTTGTGGTCAGTAGGGTCCTCTCTCTCCTGTAGAGTGTAAGCTCTTATGGTCAGTAGAGTCCTTTTTCTCTCTCTCCTGTAGAGTGTAAACTCTTATGGTCAGTGGGTCCTCTCTCTCCTGTAGAGTGTAAGCTCTTATGGTCAGTGGGGTCCTCTCTCTCTCCTGTAGAGTGTAAGCTCTTATGATCAGTGGGGTCCTCTCTCTCTCCTGTAGAGTGTAAGCTCTTATGGCCAGCGGGTCATCTCTATCTCTCCTGTAGAGTGTAAGCTCTTATGGTCAGTGGGTCCTCTCTCTCCTGTAGAGTGTAAGCTCTTATGGTCAGTAGAGTCCTTTTTCTCTCTCTCCTGTAGAGTGTAAACTCTTATGGTCAGTGGGTCCTCTCTCTCCTGTAGAGTGTAAGCTCTTATGGTCAGTGGGTCCTCTCTCTCCTGTACAGTGTAAGCTCTTATGGTCAGTGGGTCCTCTCTCTCCTGTAGAGTGTAAGCTCTTATGGTCAGTGGGTCCTCTATCTCCTGTAGAGTGTAAGCTCTTGTGGTCAGTAGGGTCCTCTCTCTCCTGTAGAGTGTAAGCTCTTATGGTCAGTAGAGTCCTTTTTCTCTCTCTCCTGTAGAGTGTAAGCTCTTATGGTCAGTGGGGTCCTCTCTCTCTCCTGTAGAGTGTAAGCTCTTATGGTCAGTAGGCTCCTCTCTCTCTCCTGTAGAGTGTAAGCTCTTATGGTCAGTGGGTCCTCTCTCTCCTGTAGAGTGTAAGCTCTTATGGTCAGTGGGGTCCTCTCTCTCCTGTAGAGTGTAAGCTCTTGTGGTCAGTAGGGTCCTCTCTCTCCTGTAGAGTGTAAGCTCTTATGGTCAGTAGAGTCCTTTTTCTCTCTCTCCTGTAGAGTGTAAGCTCTTATGGTCAGTGGGGTCCTCTCTCTCTATCCTATAGAGTGTAAGCTCTTATGGTCAGTGGGGTCCTCTCTCTCTCTATCCTATAGAGTGTAAGCTCTTATGGTCAGTGGGGTCCTCTCTCTCTCTATCCTATAGAGTGTAAGCTCTTGTGGTCAGTGGGGTCCTCTCTCTCTCTATCCTATAGAGTGTAAGCTCTTATGGTCAGTGGGGTCCTCTCTCTCTCTATCCTATAGAGTGTAAGCTCTTGTGGTCAGTGGGGTCCTCTCTTTCTCTCACTCTCGCTTTTACTTTCTCTCTTTTTCTTTCTCTCTTGCTCTCTTTCCTGTAGAGCTCTAATAGCCAGTTTCTCCTTCTCTTCTCCCCCACTTGTATTTGCCGAGCAATTACAAGCTTTCCAGTATTGAGATTCGCTCAAATTTATTCACCGCAAATCAATTTTTTGGGCGACATTCGTCAAAGGTGCAAATTCTAATTTGAAAAGATCAACTCATGTCTACTCATCACCTTATGATGACGAACTGAAAATAAAACAAAAAAATACTGTACAAAGAAAGTGCCACTCAAAAAACAAATAAAACCGCTACACTTCGCCACATATAAAAGTTTCCAATTGCTTTGTTTTAATTAATCTTCTACAATCATTGAATGGATGCAATGTTTAACCATATCTCAGATATTGTGACAAAATAAAAGTAATTGCGGCACTGATAATATTGAAGGTCATTCCTGCTAAACTGTTATATTTTATTAAATGTTCAAATATTCTTCCTTGTTTTTCATTTTTGTTTGCTTCTCTTTGTAGTGGCTGTGGAGGCTTTCGCTTTTTAAAAACAAAATTACAATTGTGAGGAAATTGATGACTGATCATTCTACATAAAAGAATTAGGCAGAGGACAATCATTCCCTTGACTTTTGTGTGTTTGTGTTGGGTACAGGCAGCCAAATAGTACTGTTCGGTTTTATATAAAGCCACAAAGAACCTCCATGGGAAAAGAAAAGAGAGGTCACAGCCAGTAAAACAAACATTTGCTACAATGAAAGAAAGAAATATGATAATGGATGAAGCTATGAACTCTTCCCTATAGTAATAAAAATGCGTTGATGTGAGCCAATGCTTCTAAATGCGGATAACATCTCATTTAAAGGGAATCTGTCAGAAACTTTTACTCCCGTCCCTCCCTCACCCCAAAATCATTAATATGATTGTGCAGACCTTTACAAGCTACACCAGTAGATCCTTTTATGAACCCAAAGCATTGATCCAGCAGCGAGAAATCGTGTTTGTAAGTAATGCCTGGAAGTGCATTGGGACCCGACGAGGCAATTTTAGCTTTTCAGCCTCATATTGTATTTACTACTATAAGCTGCATCTTCCCCCGGCTGAGTAACAGGTCATTGCTGTCATACCTGACCACTGACCTGTCAATAAAATACAATACCGTAAGTAGTGATATCCCTCTTTATGACTCCCCTCAGTATAAATATCTCCCTCTGTGGCCTCAGCTCTATACAGTACTAATGCTTATGTCCACTTCTGTAGTATCAAGTACAATATTAAAACTCCTTTTTGTGCCCTTATTAGTAATGTTTATAGAAGAGAAAGAAGACTTGTTTCAGCACTCCAAACAGGTAAAATCTCCAAAATTTATTAAGTCATTTTAAAAAAACAAGAACTGAAAAAACAGCCGGTATGTGTGCCCTTAGTCATAGGATATCTCTAAGACAATGAGATCTGAAATATATAGAGGAAAGGATCCAATCAAAATAGGGAAGGAAAAATTACTTACGAAAATCAGCAGCTGGGCACACACGACGACGCTGTTACATTGTTTGAAATCTACAAAATCAATATATATATATATATATATATATATATAATAAATAATCATTTTTATAGTTTATACCGTGAGGTTATTTGGTATCTAAGCATAATATTCAATATGCTTCCCTGACGGTAAGATGTCTCTGCCAAATGCCCCCACATCTAGGATACCTAACTTTCTCCAAACTGAAAAACGCAAAATGGGTGAGGTCGCCTTTGTGAATGGACACAAAATGTTTGGTTGCTGCCGAGAAAGCACTATTTTTGCTATTGATGTTTGAAATATGTTCGTATATTCCATTTTTCTTACCTATAATCAATCAAGATGAAACTCATTGACAAAAGCTGTAGATGTGTGGCTAGAAAGGGACTTACACTTGGAAGCATTCTATCTCCCAGCCTTTTAATGCAATCCACCCCGACATCCAACTGGTTATCCGTAAAGGAGTTTCACAAACGTGCAGGAAATAGATACTGCATTTACTGAATTACTTGCATTCAACACGATATATATGGTGTACAACTATAAAGCTAAAAAAAAGAATAGTCAAACATATATGTAGGTTCGGAAAGTATTCAGACCCCTTTAAATTTTTCACTCTTTGTTTCATTGCAGCCATTTGGTAAATGCATTTTTTCTCATTAATGTACACTCTGCACCCCATCTTTACTGAAAAAAAAAGAAATGTAGAATTTTTTGCAAATTTATTAAAAAAGAAAAACTGAAATATCACATGGTCATAAGTATTCAAACCCTTTGCTCAGTATTGAGTAGAAGCACCCTTTTGAGCTAGTACAGCCTGAGTCTTCTTGGAAATGATGCAACAAGTTTTCCACACCTGGATTTGGGGATCCTCTGCCATTCTTCCTTGCAGATCCTCACAGTTCCATCAGTTTGGATGGTGAACGTTGGTGGACAGCCATTTTCAGATCTCTCGAGAGATGCTCAATTGGGTTTAGGTCAGGGCTCTGGCTGGGCCAGTCAAGAATGGTCACAGAGTTGTTCTGAAGCCACTCCTTTGTTATTTTAGCTGCGTGCTTGGGGTCATTGTCTTGTTGGAAGGTGAACCTTCGGCCAAGTCTGAGGTCTCGAAGCACTCTGGAAGAGGTTTTCATCCAGGATATCTCTGTACTTGGCCGCATTCATGTTTACTTCAATTGCAACCAGTCGTCCTTTCCCTGCAGCTGAAAAACACCCCCATAGCATGATGCTGCCACCACCATGTTTCACTGTTGGGATTGTATTGGGCAGGTGATGAGCAGTGCCTGGTTTTCTCCACACATAGAATTATCATCAAAAAGTTCTAACTTCATCTCATCAGACCAGAGAATCTTATTTCTCATAGTCTGGGAGTCCTGCATGTGTTTTTTTAGCAATCTCTATGCGGGCTTTCATATGTCTGGCACTGAGGAGAGGCTTCCGTTGGGCCACTCTGCCATAAAGGCCAAACTGGCGGAGGGCTGCAGTGATAGTTGACTTTGTGAAACTTTCTTCCATCTCCCTACTGCATCTGTGGAGCTCAGCCACAGTGATCTTGGAGTTCTTCTTTATCTCTCTTACCAAGGCTCTTCTCCCACAATTGCTCAGATTGGCTGGACGGCCAGGTCTAGGAAGACTTCTGGTGGTCCCAAACTTCTTCCATTTAAGGAATATGGCGGCCACTGTGCTCTTAGGAACCTTGAGTACTGCAGAAATTCTTTTGTGACCTTGGCCATATGTGTGCCTTGCCACAATTCTGTCTCTGAGCTCCTTGGCCAGTTCCTTTGACCTCATGATTCTCATTTGGTCTGAGATGCACTGAGAGCTGTGAGGTCTTATATAGACAGGTGTGTGCCTTTACAAATCTAGTCCTATCAGTTTAATTAAACACAGCTGAACTCCAATGAAGGAGTAGAACCATCTCAAGGAGGATCACAAGGAAATTGACAGCATGTGATGTAAATACGAGTGTCTGAGCAAAGGGTCTGAATACTTATGACCATGTGATATTTCAGTTTTTCTTTTTTAATAAATTTACAAAAATTTCTACATTCTGGTTTTTATCAGTCAAGATGGGGTGCAGAGTGTATATTAATGAGAAAAAAATGAACTTTTTGCATTTACCAAATGACTGCAATGAAACAAAGAGTGAAAAATTTAAAGGGGTCTGAATACTTTCCGAACCCACTGTATGCCGAAACAAGTCCCTCCTTTCTGATCTATTGCGCTTGCGCTCACCAGCAGGAACGGCATCCATCAGCGGCATTTCTAAACTTCAGTGTAATAAATTCAACTACATGGAAGCTCCCAGGACTTCTCTCCCCCTTTCACTAGCAATGCTTATCTTTGCACCCAAATATAGTTGTGTGAAAAAGTGTTTGCCCCTTCCTGATTTCCTATTCTTTTGCATGCTTATCACACTTAAATCTTTCAGATCACCAAACAAATGTAAATATTAGACAAAGATAACACAAGTAAACACAAAATGCAGTTTTTAAATAAAGGTCTTTATTATTAAGGGAAAAAGGAATCCAAACCTACAGGCCCTGTGTGAAAAAGTGATTGCCCTTTAAATCTTATAACTGGTTGGGCCTCTTTTAGCAGCAGCAACTGCAATCAAGAGTTTATGATAACTGGTAATGATTCTTTTTCAACGCGCTGGAGGAATTTTGTCCCATTCATTTTTGCAAAATTGTTGTCATTCAGTAAAGGTACTGCCACACTAAACAATCCCGCTAGCGATCACGATAACGACGCATACTAATGCGATCGCTAGCGGGATTGTTTCTATATCGCTGATAGCGGCTTAACTTAGCGATGTCGTTAAGGACGCTATCGCGGTTAGCGATCTCCTTAACGACTTTAGCGGTACTAAATCGCTAAGAAAAGGTGCCACACTCAGCGATATATTCTTACCAGCGGGGGCGCCGACGATAAAATAGGGTCCGGAACGATGTCAGCGACGAGCGAGATCACAGCAGGATCTCAGCAGGGGCCACGTCGCTGGTAGATGCCGCACACTACAACATCGTTAACGGGATCGCTAAATAGTGACGTTTTTTAGCGATCCCGTTATCGATGTTGTTTAGTGTGGCATACCCTTAACACTGGAGGGTTTACGAGCATGAACCGCCTTTTTAAGGTCATGTACAGCATCTCAATAGGATTAAGGTCAGAACTTTGACTAGGCCACTCCAAAGTCTTAATTTTGTTTTTCTTAAGCCATTCAGAGGTGGACTTGCAGGTACGCTTTGGATCATTGTCCTTCTGCATAATCCAAGTACGCTTCGAGGCTGACTAGCAGCACCACTGGTTTAAGGTTTATGTGCATCCTCAAATACACATTCAGTGGAAAAGTATTTAGGAGCAGCAATCCAATGGATTCCTGATCCATAATACCTGTACATGTAGTTGGCCTGTAAGAGGTCAGCGACATCAGGTGTTGTTGCAGATGGTGCAATCTATGATAGAGGAAGAAGAAACCTTTCATTGTGTGAGATAGCAGAGAAGAACCATTTTTTTTGCTTTTCGCATGAAGAACGCCAAAGAGGAGAACATTATATTATAGGATTTTTTGATAGACAGCAGAATTCATAATTCTATGTACCACAGAAAGTCTTCCAGTTTATAAAGCATCAAAACAGCCCCAGGCCATCACATTACCACGACCATATTTTACTGCTGGTATGATGTTCCTTTTCTAAAATGCTGTGTTACTTTTACGCCACATGTAAAGCGACATACACTTTACAAAAACTTCAGTCCACAGAGTATTCTCCCAAAAGTCTTGGGGATCAAGATGTTTTCAAGCAAAAACTGAGATGGGCCTTTATGTTCTTATTGCTTAACAGTGGTTTTCGTCTTGGAACTCTGCCATGCAGGCCATTTTTGTCCAGCTTCTTTCTTATGGTGGAGTCATGAACGCTGACCTTATCTGAGGCAAGTGCGACCTGCAGTTCTTTGAATGTTGTTGTGAGGTAATTTTGGTTGGTCTATGTTTTCTCCATTTGTGGATATTGGCTCTCACTCAGGTTTGCTGGAGTCACAAAGTTTTATGTGTGGAGCATTATATTGGGCTCACTATATATGGAGCAATATATGGGGCCCTTCATATACTGTATTAAGCATTATATGTGGCTGATCATATTGTTTGGAGCATTATATGGGTCTCATTATACTGTATGGAGCAATATATGGGGCTCATTATTCTTTATGGAGCATTATATGGGGCTCACTATACTGTATGGAACAATACATGGGGCTCTTAATTCAGTATGGAGCAATATATGGGGTCCATTATACTGTTTCAAGCATTATATGAGGCTTATATATACTGTATGGAGCAATATATGGGGCTCGTTATTCTCTATGGAGCAATAAAGTATGTGGCCCATTATTCTGTATGGAGTAATATATGGGGCTCTTTATACTGTTTGGAGCATTACATGAGGCTCATTATACTGTATAGAGCAATATATGAGGTTCTTTATTCAGAATGGAGCAATATATTTGGTCCATTATACTGTATGGAGCAATATATGGGGCTCATTATTCTTTATGGAAGATTATATGGGGTCCATTATACTGTATGGAGCAATATATGAGTCCATTATTCTGTATGGAGCAATATATGGGGCTCATTATTCTGTATGGAGCAATATATGGGGCTCATTCTGTATGGAGCAATATATTGGGCTCATTCTGTATGGAGCAATATATGGAGTTCATTATACTGTGTGGGTCATTAAATGGGGTCCATTATTCTGTATGGAGCAATATATGAAGTCCATTATACTGAATGGAGCATTATATGGGACGCATTATACTGCATGGAGCAATATATGTGGCTCATTATACTGTATGGAGCAATATATGGGGCTCATTATTCTTTTAAGGAGCATTATATGGAGCTCATTCTGTATGGAGCAATATATGGAGTTCATTATACTGTGTGGGTCATTAAATGGGGTCCATTATTCTGTATGGAGCAATATATGAAGTCCATTATACTGAATGGAGCATTATATGGGACGCATTATACTGCATGGAGCAATATATGTGGCTCATTATACTGTATGGAGCAATATATGGGGCTCATTATTCTTTTAAGGAGCATTATATGGAGCTCATTATACTGTGTGGAGCAATAATTGGGGCTCATTATACTGTATGGAGCAATATATGGGATTCATTATTCTGTATGGAGCAATATATGGGGTCCATTATTGTGTTTTGAGCTATATATTGAGCTCATTATTCTGAATGGGGCAATATATGGGGCTCATTATTCTGTATGGAGCAGTATATGGAGTCCATTTTACTGTGTGGAGCATTATATGGGGTCCATTATTCTGTATTGGGCAATATATGGGTCCATTAGACTGAATGGAGCACAATATGTGGCTTATTATAATGTATGGAGCATTATATGGGGTCCATTATTCTGTATGAAGTAATATATGGGGCTCATTATTCTATATGGAGCACTATATGGTGCCCATAATACTGCATGGAGCAATATATGGGGCTCATTATTCTGTATGGAGCAATATATGGGGCACGTTATTCTGTATGGAGCATTATATGGGGCACGTTATTCTGTATGGAGCACTATGTAGTGCCCATAATACTGTATGGAGGACTATACTATCCAGTTTCTGAGCTATTGTAGAATTTACAATAGATATCACTCATGTAATGTAAGAAGTAATTGAAATCTTAGACATTGTACTATACCTATATTTCTCTGCCGTATCTATTCATCATGAATCGTGGTATGTTTTAAAGGGGCCCACTGAGACTCCTTCGCCAGGGGCCCATGAAACCAAGGAGCCGGCCCTGCCTAGAGCTCTAAGAGACAAACAGAACTGTTTAACCCTTGCAACAACAGAGCAAGGGAAATCTACATTGTTTAATCCTTGCAACACCAGAACAAGGGAAATCTGCCCTGCTAACTGGAACACAAAGCAGATCTATCCAGTGCAGGTTCATGCGTAGCCAGACGCCGTGATCTTCTGACCTCTCTGTCATGGTATCCCCTTGACACAGCCAGCACAGATCCACATTTTTCAGAAGCGTGGTGGGGCATGAATGCAACACTCGGCTATGGCCACCCTGCCCGTTACACATTAGTATTGTGACCTAGTGTTGGTACGTTGGCTGTTTTTTTTCTATGATGTTTACTGGATATTACTGTAGCCTTAATCTTTTCATTTTCCTTCAATACAGTATCTCACTGTTAAAAATTGTGGCCACATTAAAAATTTATAGTGTACAATGCTACAAGGGGCATTGCTAATTGTCCCTTGTTATGGCCCATATGTTAATTATGTCCCACATTCCAGCCCACAATATAGTAATAATGTGTCTCTTTATGAGCCCTATAAAGTATACTGTCTCCCCTCTGTGGCCCCTCGTACAACACAATTTTCCCTATTCTGGCTCCCATACAGTATAAAATACCCCTCTATAGCCCCCATAGAGTGTATTGAATCCATCTGTAGCCCTGTACAATATGTCTCTTTCCATGGCCACTATATTCTGTATAATTCTGTATAATTGTAAAAAACACACCAGTACATATCCAGGCCCATCTGAAGTTCACCAGTGACCATCTGGATGACCGAGAGGAGGAATGGGTGAAGGTCATGTGGTCAGACCAAAATAGAACTTTTTGGTATTAACTCCATTTGCCGTGTTTGGGTGAACAAGAAGGATGAGTACAACCCCAAGAACAATGTCTCAACCGTGAAGCATTTTAGGGGAAACATCATACCTTGGGGGTGCTTTTCTGTAAAGGGATACTGTCTTAAAGGGAGGATGGATGGGGTCATGTACTGCAAGATTTTGGCCAACACCAACCTTCCCTCAGTAAGAGCATTGAAGAAGGTCATGGCTAGGTGTTATCCATTACAATGACCAGAAACATACAGTACAGCCAGGGCAACAAAGGAGTGGCTCCGTAAGAAGCATTTCAAAGACCTGGAGTGGCCTACCAGTCTCCAGACCTGAAGCCAATAGAAAATCTTTGGAGGGGGCTGAAACTCAATGTTGCTCAAACTTGGTCAAGAACTACAGGAAACATCTGATCTCTGTGATTACAAGCAATGGTTTCTGTACCAAATATTAAGTTCTGTTTTTCTATTGTATAAAATACTTATTTCATGTAATAAAATGCAAACTAATTATGTAAAAATCATACAATGTGATTTTCTGGATTTTTTTTAAGATTCTATCTCTCACAGCTGACGTGTACCTACAATAAAAAATGACAGACCTTTCCATTCTTTGTAGGTGGGAAAACTTGCAAATTCATCAGTGTATTAAATATTTATTTTGCCCACTGTAGTATAAGGCATTCATTTTTGGCCATTATATAATATAATGTCCCCGTCTTTCGCACTCTTACAGTATAATGTTCTCCTCTTTGGTGTTCTTCACACAGAAAGCGGAAAATATGGTTCTTCTCAGCTATCTCACAAAATGAAAGGTTTCTTCTTCCTCTATCATACATTGTGACATTGTACCATCTGCAACAACACCTGATGTCGCTGACCTCTGACAGGCAAACGACATGTAAAGGTATTACGTAGCAGGGATCCATTGGATCGCTGCTCCTAAATACTTTTTCCACTGATGTATATTTGAGGATGCACATAAAGCTGAAACCAGTGGTGCTGCTAGTCAACCTTGTTCCACCTTGGACCCAGTAATGGTCGCACCAACTGTGACCACTACACCCTGGTTACAGGGCCCATTGTGGGATTCCCTGGTGAACTGGATGACCAGTCCAAGCCTGGGTATATATTGCAGTAAAACATTGCATACATGCTTTGTAGATGGCACATATAGCACACAAGTTGCACACATCACTAACACTACATACATGTTGTACAAAGATCAAGCACGTTACTCACACCTCAGTTACACTGCGTACTGTACCTGGCTTCTTCACACGGATCACAGCACTGTTAAAATTTCCAATGTGCTAATCACACAAAGTTATGTCCCGCCAACAGGTTGCAGCAAGGCGTTCCTCCAACTGACAGCAGCTGAAGAGAAAACTGTACCAAAGTGGAATTTATGAGCAGCTAATCCTTACTTACCAACATGGTATCACACTCCTCATGGACCTTTGTCAGCCTTTTCCCCATCTATTCCATATTCATCTATGTTCTCTCTCCTGCTCATTTCCTTACCAGTTTATCTGTTGATCTGCCCATATTCACTCCCACCATCTTCCCTGCTGCTTCTGTAGGACTGAGGAACCTCTACCCCTTCCTGTGCTGCTAGTTTCATGATGAGGGGACATGGCCTGCTGAAATTCTCTCCGGCAATGTTTTCTGTATTAGTTGATGCTAATGCCAACAAAAGAATGAGTTGGAAGAAGAGATGATGTAGTCCGCATGGACTGTGCCAAGATGCTCACCAGCAATATAGTCTCACCACAGGCAATGAGACTAATGAAGTACTGCTGGTGCAGCCGCCAGACTGGTACTGCCGCCTGAGGTAAGGTCAGGTGCTCATCTCACCTCATGGTAGGTGACTGGCAGGTAATATACCTCATTCAGATGAGGTTATTAGAATAGCTAAATGTTATTTTATATATTTAATGAACTATTGTAAAATCTCTTACAAGGACTGAAAATATTTTAAAGAGTAATCATTGTTTTAATTTTTTGTCTTAAATCAATAATCAATAGAACAGAAAACACTTTTTCTAATATACGGTATGTTATTATAGAAATCTGCTGCTCTCTCTTCCTGGACTGATCATTCACTGTTAATTCGCTGGTAAAATCTGTCCTCAGTCAACACAGATTTTCCATATTCCTGAGATTGGAGATGAGAGTTGCTGCTCATAAAATTCTATGGTAAGGAAAGGTGGTAGAGCTAAAAGCAGACACAGGAATTCTGCTGCAAGTTCTCCTGAAATAGCAGTTACACTTTAGCCCTTTCCCCACACATCGCTGTATACAGTGAAGGAAATAATTATTTGAGCTCTTGCTGATTTTGCAAGTTTGCCCACTGACATAGACATGAACAGTCAATAATTTAAAGGGTGTGTTAATTTTAACATTGAAAGATAGAATATCAAAAATAAAATACAGAAAATCACATTGTATAAATTATATAACTTTATTTGCATTTTGCAGTGAGAAATAAGTATTTGATCCCCTACCAATCAATAAGATTTCTGGCTCCTACAGACTAGTTAGATGCTCCTAATCAACTCATTACCTTATTAAAGACAGCTGTCTTACATAGTCACCTTTATAAAAGACTCCTGTCCACAGACTCAATTAATCAGTCAGATTCTAACCTCTACAACATGGGCAAGACCAAAGAGCTTTATAAGGATGTCAGGGACAAGATTATAGACCTGCACAAAGCTGGATGGGCTACAAAACCATAAGTAAGACGCTGGGTGAGAAGGAGACAACTAGTGATGCAATAATAGAAAAATGGAAGAAATGCAAAATGACTGTCAATAGGCTTGATCATTAGGAAGGTGAGAGATCAGCCTAAAACTACACAGGGGGAACTTCTTATTGATCTCAAGGCAGCTGGGACCACAGTCACCAAGAAAACCATTGGTAACACATTACGCCATAAATGTTTAAAATTCTGCAGTGCCCGCAAGGTCCCTCTGCTCAAGAAGGCACATGTGAGGCCTGTGAAGTTTGCCAATGAACACCTGGATGATTCTGTGAGTGATTGGTAGAAGGTGCTGTAGTCAGATGAGAAAAAAATGTAGCTCTTTGGCATTAACTCAACTTGCCGTGTTTGGAGGAAGAGAAATGCTGCCTATGACCCAAAGAACACCGTACCCACTGTCAAGCATAGAGGTGGAAACATTTATGTTTGGTGGTGTTTCTCTGCTAAGGGCACAGGACTACTTCACCGCATCAATGGGAGAATGGATGGTGCCATGTACCGTAAAATCCTGAGTGACAACCTCCTTCCCTCCACCAGGACACTAAAAATAGGTCGTGGCTGGGACTTCCAGAAAGACATTGACCCAAAACATACAGCCAAGGCAACAAAGGAGTGGCTCAAAAGTAAGCACATTCAGGTCATGGAGTGGCCTAGCCATTCTTCAGACCTTAATCCCATAGAAAACTTATGGAGCGAGGAGAAGCTCCAAGTTGCCAAGTGACAGCCTCAAAATCTTAATGATTTAGAGATGATCTGCAAAGAGGAGTGGAGCAAAATTCCTCTTGACATGTGCGCAAACCTCATCATCAACTACAAAAAACGTCTGACTGCTGTGCTTGCCAACAAGGGTTTTGCCACTAAGTTTTAAGTCTTGTTTGCCGGAGGGATCAAATACTTATTTCTCACTGCAAAATGCAAATAAATTTATATAATTTATACAATGTGATTTTCTGGATTTTATTTTTGATATTCTATCTCTCAATGTTAAAATTAACCTACCCTTAAAATTATAGACTCTTCATGTCTTTGTCAGTGAGAAAACTTACAAAATCAACAAGGGATCAAATAATTATTTCCTTCACTGTATATATGGCCCCATGCAGAGTCCTGCCACGATCAAATGTGGGTATATATGCAGAACCATTCCAGAGTATTAGATCAGCGATCTGTCAGTAAAAAAAAGTTTAAAAACAGTTAATAAAATTGTAAAAATATTTTTAAAAAATCATAAAATAAAGAAGAAAAAAAAAGAAAAAAATATTAATGCAATAAATACATTTATTTGTGTAAAAACATAAAAGTAAACATATTTGGTATCGCCGTGCCCGGAATGACCAACCCTATAAAACTGTCCCATTATTTAACTCAGTCTGTGAACATCGTTAAAAAAAATAAACAACAAACAAGGCATATCACCGAACAAAAAGTGGAGTAAAACACGATCAAAAAGACAAATATAAATGGTATAGCTGAAAACGTCATATTTTCCCACCACACTTCTCCTTCAGCGGAAAAAAGTTATAGCACTCAGAATAAAGCGAAGGAAAAATAATTATTTTTTCTATAAAATAGTTTTTATTGTGTAGAAGCGCCAAAACATAAAAAACTATATAAATGTGGTATCACTGTAATTGTACTCAACCGAAGACTAAAGCTGCCTTATCAATTTAGCTACAGTACATGTGGCATAAAAAAAAAAAAAAAACCAAAAACAATTCCTGAATTGCCGGTTTTTGTTCATTCTGCCTCCCAAAAATCTCAATAGAAAGCGATCAAAAAGTGTCTTGTGCTGAAAAATGAAACCAATAAAAATATCAACTCATCCAGCAAAAAACAAGCCCTCGTATGACTCTGTCGGCCAAGATATGTAAAGATTATGGCTCCTAAAATATGGGGATGCAAAAACGTATTTTTGTAATAAAAAGCGTCTAACACTAATCCCTATTAAGATTTGAGAGTCCTCAGTGGTTGATACCTTTTAATGGCTAACTGAAAAGATGGTAACAAACTGCAAGCTTTCGAGACTACTCAGGTCTCTTCATCAGCCAAAGACTAATACAAAATCTGAAGAATCACATATTTATGCACAAAGCAGCACAGAAATAATGCAATAGATAAGACAAGTGACGTGAAGCAGAACTGTCATTATGGGAAAGGGAGAAGCAGCTATGGCTGTAAATATTGGAACAGTTCATAGATAAGGAGTGTGAAAGTTTTATTGTCCTGTGATTGAGGTCTGGTCCATGGTTGTAACGCCCAAAAATGGTCTGAGGAGCACATTCCTTAGTTGATGTAGAAAGACATAAATCCATGCGACACATTTATTCCTGCACTGAGTGTGTCAAAGGTTATCATAAGTTAGTACTCCCCAAATTTTTCTCTCTCTCTGAGATTTGAAGGTGCCTTTTTAATACCAGTAATTTCATGTCTACGATGCTGTGATCAGGGATACAAAAATGTTTGGCCCCAGGTAGATCTATTCTTTTTTCTTTTATTGTGTGTCAATGAGAATTCTTCCTTGTTCTAAGTTTTGGCCCTGTCCCCCCTACATACAGTCCCCCAGTTGGGAACTTGTCACCTGTTTTGGCTTATATAAGATGCGGTCACTGCCTTTTGGGGATTATCTACAGCATTCTAAAATGCTGTAGATAAGCCCCGGTCTGACCTAAAAGGTAAAAAAAGAGGTTTTATTATATTCACCCGGGGGGGGGGCGGTCCGATGGGCGCCGCAGGTCCGGATTCGGCGCCTCCCATCTTCATGTGATGTTGTCATCCTCCTTGCTTCGTGTCGCGGCTCCTGCGCAGGCGTACTGATTTGCCCTGTTGAGGGCAGAGCAAAGAACTGCAGTGCGCAGGCACCGGGAAAGGTCAGAGAGGCCCAGCGCCTGCGCACTGCAGTACTTTGCTCTGCCCTCAACAGGGCAGATCAGTACGCCTGCGCAGGAGCCGCGACACGAAGCAAGCAGGATGATGACATTGCATGAAGTTAGGAGGCGCTGGACCCCGACCTGTGACACCCATCGGACCGGACCGCATCTGACCGCCCCCCCGGGTGAATATAATAAACCTCTTTTTCAGGTCGGACCGGGGCTTATCTACAGCATTACAGAATGCTGTAGATAAGCCCCGAAAGGTATCTTATAGCAGCAAAACGATGACAGGTTCCTTTTAAGTACACCACATCAGATGTGATGCAGCTGAAGGTCCCTGGGATCTTGTAGTCCTGATGTGAGTTGGGGATCTTTATCTTGTCCGTGGTCATTATAGATGGACAGGTTTTACATTTTTTTCTGGTTGCAAGGAAAGGTTCCTGCAGTTGTTGGAGAGGACAGGGAGCTTCTGACAATGATGCTTCTTAGATTCGCAGGCTGCCTAAAACACAGTAGTAGGGAGTCTTCAATCACAGGACAATAAAATTTTCACACTCCTTACCTATGAACCATTCCAATATTTATGGCCACAACTGTTTCTCCTTCTCCCATACTGATAATCCTGCTTCACGTCACTTGTCTTATCTATTGCATTGTTCCTGTGTCCTGTTGTGTATAAATATGTGTCACGCTGTCTAATGATATGTATACAATGTCAGTAAACTATTAATACAGGAACAACACTCTATACAACAACTAGTATAGCAACATCAGCATGTAAGTATAGAATAGATTTACCTGACACGATAACTGCTGAACCCAGGGTTAATCTTGAGGACTTGATGAGCTGAAACAGGAAAGAGGTGGACCGGGATCTAACCTGACCCTAAACTGGGTCCTAACTAATCCCTCACCTTGGAGGTACTGATAATGGTTCAGAGGTCCAAGTCACCAACCTAACCCTGTCCCTATCAGACCTGAACCCTGTAATCAGTCCTAAGAAGGATCCTGACTACCACCAAAGGGATATGGGCTGATCTTAGCTAAATACACAGATTAGACATATAAGACAGACAGGATAACACTCGCTTGCATACACACTCAAACACCAAGGAACATAAATGGTCTGGGAATAAACTCTAACCAAGTTGAGCTTAGAACAACTAAGGAGCTCACAACTAAAGTCTATACAGATTCATTCCTATCTGTGGTCTGCATGAAGGTTTCACTGGCAACATCCCCAAGCAGACAACAGGAATTTAAAGGAAACCAATCAACAAATATCAATTGCAGCCGGGAGAAACTGCACCCAGTCCCAGCACCGAGCACAGACAGAATTAACTCCCTAGCTGCCAAACACAAAGAAACAGCAGCTCAGCTGTGAGAAGTCAAAATGTGCAACCGCGACGATCTTCGTGGCAATGCACACATGACAATATGTGACTCTCCAGATTTTCTATTATTCTATACCTGATGAAGAGACCTGAGTAGTCTGGAAAGCTTGCAATTTATCGTCTTTCAGTTAGCCATTAAAAGGTATCAACCACTGAGGACTCTCACATTTTAATATACTTTTTATTAACTGGCTAACACAGTACAAAGATGTATATAAGCCCACAATAGAAATTTACCAAGATGTGGCATTAAAGTTCAGGACCAAGCACCATAAATTTATAGCACTTTGTCATGACTAATATACTTTCTGCATTTATTCTTCAATGTTTTCAAAATCTGTGCTTGCTGTCATTTTCTATGAACCTTTATATACGTAAATGTCATCAAATGATTAGGACAGATTTTTAGCCACTGGAAGTAAGAGATGCAGACTCATGTTGAATGACATCAAGCTGAGGAACTGATGTAGAAAGTTGTACACCTTTTTATTACACAAAGAATACCATTTTGACATCATAGCTATACTATTAAACTTCTGTAACTGCTTGACTTTACGTATATAAACTCTAAAAAAATTTTATTGAATTTATCATAGAGCAGCACAGGTAAAATTCTAGGTCATAATGATTCACTTTTCTTATATTCGTCCTTCACATTTTAAATAGAAATGGAACAAATTGATTTCTGAATGTGTCTTACAATGTGTTTATTTTCATTCATTCACTAATAGTTTACTTTATACTTGCGAATATGGATAAGGAAAAGTGATATACCCTATCTAAGTATGTTCTGTGTCTTTCATGAGTCAATGAACATCATGCATTAGCTGACTTTGTGTATAATGCAGCAACGTGTACTGTGTGAGATCTGCACTTACTTATCAAATTCTAATGTATTGCAAAGTTTCAGTAACTTTTATACATTGCTAAATAAACTTTACAGACAAAAGCCATGTGGCATGGACACTTAAAGGGAACCTGTCATTAGGATTTACCCCTAGAAGGTATTAAGGGCACTTTTTCAGCCTCCTAACACCCTCTTTAATGATGCCTGTATTAGCCCTAACTGCTAAATGTACATCTGCCCTGATTCATCAGAGCAATTTTGCCAAAACGAAAATTGCTTGTAAAGTTACAAAATTTATACGTAACTCAGAATTGTGCAAAAATTTAGCGATTTTTGTCATTTTACAGCAGTTTCTCACAACTTCGCCAAAAGGGGCTGAACATCGGAGCCACAGCACGTCTAATTCATGGCGCGCTATGGCATTCCTTATAGCAGAAATGCTACTCTGGACTAAGATTTGTGGGTTGGTGCGAACCACTTTTCATACATTATTGTTATACATTATTAAGAGACATACACTTCATAGTGAATCAGGAGCGTTTGATTCCAACACACCCCCTCATCAAGACAGTCATGAACTTCATCTATCTTGATTAATCAGGGCCTGTGTGTTTAAAACTAAGACCGGGGTCAGACTTGCGTGTACAGTGCGAGAAACTTGCGTGAGTCTCTCGCATCAATACGCGGCACTGCCACCGGCACTCGGGATCGGAGTGTGTGGCTTCATAGAAATACATGCAACCCCACACTCCAGTCCCGAGTGCTGGCGGCAGTGCCGGGTATTGATGCGAGAGACTCGTGTGAGTTTCTCGCATTGCACACGCAAGTCTGACCACAGCCTAAGTTAAATTGTCTCTGCTCTTTCTGCCTGCTCTGACTGGACTAGTCCAGGATGACTATCAGTCAATGCTAGTGCATGGAGGCAGCATACTCACAGCGGTGTAAGAGTATGTTCACACAAGCATTTTTTATTCCAAGTTCAGTCCATGAAAAAACCCAGCCCTCAGACCAATGTTATTCAAGGGGCAGTGCAGATGAGCAATTTTCTCATGGGTCGAATCTGCTTGTGAAAAAAAAAAATCGCACTATACACCATTTTCTTTGGGTCCCATCTGATTTTGTAAAGGAAGGTGAACTTTTCATTTCTTTAAATTTAAAGGGAACCTGTCACCAGAAAAAATGCTATTAATCTGCATATATGGGATTAACCCCTTCATGACCGGAGGTATTTTTTTTTTTGCGTTTTCGCTTTTTGCTCTCCTTCTCCTCAGAGCCTTAACTTTTTTTTTTTTTCCGTCAATATGGCCATGTGAGGGCTTGTTTTTTTGCGGGACGAGTTGTACTTTTGAACGACACCATTGGTTTTACCATGCTGTGTACTAGAAAACGGGAAAAAAATTCCAAATGCGGTGAAATTGCAAAAAAAAAGTGCAATACCACACTTGTTTTTTGTTTTGCTTTTTTATCAGGTTCACTAAATGCTAAAACTGACCTGCTATTATGATTCTCCAGCTCATTATGAGTTCATAGACGTCAAACATGTCTAGGTTCTTTTTTATCTAAGTGGTGAAAAAAATTCCAAAGTTTGTTAAAAAAAAAAAGCGCCATTTTCTGATACCCCTAGCGTCTCCATTTTTCGTGATCTCGGGTTGGGTGAGGACTTATTTTGTGTGCTGAGCTGACGTTTTAAATGATTCCATTTTCGTGCAGATACGATCTTTTGATCATCCGTTATTGCATTTTAATGCAATGTCATGGCGATCAAAAAAATGTAATTCTGGCGTTCTGACTTTTTTTTCTCGCTACAACTTTAACGATCAGGTTGATCCTTTCTTTATTGATAGATCGGACGATTCTGAACACGGCGATACCAAATATGTGTATGTTTGATTTTTTTACTGTTTTATTTTGTACTGTATGGGGCAAAAAGGGGGGTGATTAGACCTTTTATATTTTTTAATTTTTTTATATTTTTACAAACTTTTTTGTACTTTTGGCATGCTTCAATAGTCTCCATGGGAGACTAGAATCTGCCACAACCCGATCTGCTCTGCTACACAGAGGCAATGATCAGATCACTTCTATATAGCAGAATTACACACTTGCTATGAGCCCCGACCACCGGGGTGGCGCTCACTGCAAACCGGCATCGACAACCATAGAGGTCTCCAGGAGACTTCTGGCTGTCATGCCAATGAACGAATGACCCGCAATCACGTGATGGGGGTCTCCAGTGGTGCGAGTTAAATGCCGCTGTCAGCGTTTGACAGCGTCATTTAACTAGTTAATAGCCGGGGTGGATCAAGTTCAAAACAGCTGACATGTCCCTGGAAAGATGTGGGCTCAGCACCGGAGCCCACATCAAAGGGAGGGAGTCCGACATTGGCGTACTATTACTCCTGACGTCGGAAAGGGGTTAATCTGCAGGTTAATAGCGCTACTAACCTGCCAGCGCCTGCACTTAGCCGAACGTCACAGGGAGAAAATGATCTTGATTCCAAGCAGCATTTCCTTCAGTCATGAGGTAGTGCCGGCGCTGGTTCTGTCACCACTTTGAGTATACAGAGCAGCGACTGTAACTGCTCCCCCGGCCCTGAGTGACACTGGCTCTGCTTTGGGGTCAGCTGTCAATCAGGGCCAAGGGGGCAGTTTCCTTTAATATGAAAGGTCTCTTTACTTTGGGATACCTGTTTTAATTGCCTGCTCTAAATACTGTACACCCCATGCATATACTGCGTTTTTGACACATTTGTTACTGATTTCTTGCACTATATTTGATCCTATATGTATCAACTTTGCAACTTAGCATTTTAGGTTTTATTAACTTTCTTTTCATTTTCATTGAACATCATTATTTTTAAAAAAGAAATAAATGAAATGGAATTCTGGTGGTGCACAACTAGGATAACCAAATCCGTCAACAGCAATGTAGAAATACTTGGCACACATATAGGTGTTGTAGCGATATTATGAACACATAGACAGATGGGAGAGTAGGTCATCACTATACCTTTGTATGTGGTTTGAGGACCTGTGATGATGTCACTACCACATGACCAGTCATGTGTTCTGTGTTAGCTGGATGTCTGAGATATAAATGAGCCTACTGCTGACCACAGGTGTGAGTGGCTGGAGGTCTGGAGACCTCCAGTGTGTGTGCTCTGAGAGACTACTCTGCTAGAGTACCAGGACTGTATATATATATATATATATATATGCTTTTTGTTACTTTGTGCCAGAGAAGGCTGTTTTTGTTTTTCTGTTATGAGCAGTTTATGAAGTTTGAATAAACTTGCTTGAAGAATCGAGTGAAGTCGCCCTCCTGCTTACCTCCGGTCGCACTCAAGCGAGGCCTAATCCTTACAATTGGTGGAGACGTGCGAGCAGCGTTCCCAGCAGAGAAGTGGGACTGGTTACTGCATATCGTGGGACAAGGCTATAGCAAGCCAGCCTGCATTGCCGGAGAAAATGGAGGACCTGCTGAAACACTTGGTCCAGGCACAGGTGCAGCAACAAGAGGTCAACAGGATGTTGTTGCAACAGATGCAGCAGAGCCAGCAGGAGCACCAACAGCAGATGCAGCAGAGCCAGCAGGAGCATCGGCAGCAGATACAGCTTCTGACAACCGCCATCCAGGGCAGGACGAGCGCCCCAACCCCAGGTCTTTCTGATGACAACCACGTTCAGAAAGGCAGTAAGACGCACATTACAAAAAATGACCCCCGGGGATGATGTTGAAGCCTTCCTGACTGTATTTGAGAGGGTTGCTGAGAGGGAAAGACTTCCCCAGAGCAGTGGGCAGAGGTACTGGCCCCATACCTGACAGGGGAACCCCAGAAGGCGTACTACGATTTGACTGTGCAGGACGCTCAGCAGTATCCTAAGCTAAAGGTGGAGATCCTTGCACGTATGGGGGTAACAATGACTGTCAGGGCACAAAGGGTGCACCGCTGGGCTTATCACCGGGACAAACCGCCGCGCTCCCAAGTGTTTGACCTGCTGCATCTGGTCCAGAAATGGCTACAGCCAGAGTCCGCTACACCGGCCCAGATGGTAGAAAGAGTAGTAATGGATCGGTTTGTGCACTCCCTGCCAAAGCCCCTACAGACCTGGGTTGCCCAGGGTGATCCTCGGAATGCTGATGAACTGTTCGGACTGGTCGAGAGGTACCAGGGGATGGAAGGAGCAGTGGGGAAGCAGCCCCTTACGTACTGGCGGCCCCAACAGGGGCAGAGTCCCAAAAAGGGGTGGAGCGCCCAAGGTCAAAATGGCGGGGGGAGGTGGTGCTCAAGGTCACTGCGGGTGATATTATTTGTTGGAGGTGCCATGAGCCAGGACATATAGCTGCCCGGTGTCCGCAGACCACCGAGCAGATGGACTGCAGCATAGGACACCGTATTTCATGGTATGCATATCCAGCCTGCAGTGGAAACCCGTTCCCAATCAGGGTCCTCAAGTATGTCCCGTGAAGGTGAACGGTGAAGCAGTGACGGCGCTGCTAGACTCTGGGAGCTTAGTGACCTTGATTAGGGCCACTTTTCCTCTCAACATACTACCAGGAAAAAAAGTCGGTGTTCAATGCATACATGGTGATGTAAAGGACTACCCTATGGCCAGAGTGGACATTGAAACGACGCATGGCACTGAGTCCCATGAAGTCGGCGTCGTTCGGGACTTGGTGCGTCCTATAATTATAGGCCGGGATTTCTGTCTGTTTTGGGATCTGTGGATAAAGGGTTTTGAGGTCCCTAGTGAGAATGGGGAACCAGTAAACCCTAATAAACTACTGCCACACTCAGAAGGGGCGGAGTCCCAAACTGAGTCGATGAGGAGAAAAGAGGTGGCGGCGGATGAGCCGAGGAACTATTGCCGGTTCAGGGTTTGAACAGCGTATGTCGCGAATGGTGTACTGACTTTACATCTGACCGGGGGCACTGAACTGTTCTCTAATAGTGAATGGAGAGTGTGTGAGTGGACTTCTAGACTCAGGAAGCCAGGTGACTCTGCTGAGCGACACACTCCCTGTCTATCTGATTCCCGAAAAAAAGATAGAAGTCCCTTGTGTTCATGGGGTCACTAGGGAGTATCCGGTATCCAGGGTAATCATTGAGACGTCCATTATTATTTCTACCCATGATGTCCCTGTAGTCCCAGACTTACCATACCCTATAATAATAGGCCAGGATTTTAAACGGTTTTGGGAGGTGTGGGACGAAGCACTGGCTGATTGCTCAGAAGGGAACCAGAATGACCCTAAGAGAGGCCCATCCCTGCAGGAGGCTGTAGTGGTTGCTGATAGTGTGGTGGGTAAAACAGAGGTAGCCACCCCTAAAGTCAAAGATACCCAGTGCCTGGTGACCGTAAGAAAGTGTGCTCAGACCAAAGTGGAAACTTTGGGGTGACCAAATATAGGACCGCAGAAAACTGGGTAGCTCCAGGAATAGGGGCCGACACCTGGTTAAGTGGGGACTTGCTGTTCCAAGATGACAGGGGGAGTGGAAATGACTCCTATGCAGACTGTAACTTAGCCGCAAGTGAAAGCGAGTGCAGCAAGGTGGATCGGGTACAAGTGGCAGATCTCCTCCTCACCGCAGGGGCTGCAGGAAGGCCAGGCAGCCTATACGCTCTAAGAAGAGAAAAAAGGGGGAAAGGATGGTGCCACATGTACTGGATAAAAGAGAGCAAGTCCATGAGATGGAGCTGCTTAAAGAGACAGTCGGGCGAGAAAGGATACGGAGACAAGGGATTCAGCAACGAGTGGAGGACCTGGAGAAGGAAGCCTCTAAAGTCCAAGGTCAACTGTCAGCGTGCCAGACGGCGAACAAAATCCTAGTGAAAGATATGGAGATGCTCAGAGAGGCCCAGGAGAAGCATCAGCAGGAACTTCTACGGAGAGAGGATGAGCACCGTTGCTGGCAGAGGAGAGAGAGAAAATTCTCAAAGAACTCCAGATTGAGAAGGAAGCTAATGCCCAGCTCATGAAGTCCACGACAGACCGGGAAACCGAATGGTTGCGATCTCCCGGTCCGAGCGTACGGGAGGAGAGTGAACTGGAGAGGCTGACCAAAGAAGGGGCCTCAACGGAGGAAGAAAGTCAGCAAGGGAACCGCCACCCAGATGGCCACACCTGGGAAGTCACAATGAAGCGGGAGGCTGACATAAGGGATATGCCACTACAATGCCTCCGCGAGAAGCAGAAACGTCGGAGCCAATAAGAAAACCTCCAAGTCGGAGGGGGTTGGTGGAAAACCTTGGGAAGATCCGGATGCTCATGGAGGTGCACCAGGGAAGAATAGAGCAGCTAAGAATTGAGGAGGAGCAGACCAACAGACATCTGCAAGACTTGGGAAAAAAAGGCAGCCACCTTCAACCCGCAATATAGAGAGGCGCAGAAGTTCGCTTCAGAGTGAAAGTCATCGAAGTGGAACTAAGACAGGACATAGATCGCCTGAAATGAGAGGTAGAGGCAGTGACACCTCAATTAGCTCAGGACTCAGTGACCTAAGCCAAACTCTGACAGACCGGTTAATTGTGGAGACGACTGAAAAGAGTTTCTAGTCGGTGAATGAAATGTGCCAGCCCACGGCTTTAGGCAGAGGGGGAGGTATGTAGCGATATTATGAACACATAGACAGATGGGAGAGTAGGTCATCACTATACCTTTGTATGTGGTTTGAGGTCCTGTGATGATGTCACTACCACATGACCAGTCATGTGTTCTGTGTTAGTTGGATGTCTGAGATATAAATGAGCCTACTGCTGACCACAGGTGTGAGTGTCTGGAGGTGTGGAGACCTCCAGTGTGTGTGCTCTGAGGAGACTACTCTGCTAGAGTACCAGGACTGTAATATATATATATATATATATGCTTTTTGTTACTTTGTGCCAGAGAAGGCTGTTTTTGTTTTTCTGTTATGAGCAGTTTATGAAGTAATCTAGAATCGAGTGAAGTCGCCCTCCTGCTTACCTCCGGTCGCACTCAAGCGAGGCCTAATCCTTACAGTGTATTCAAGAACACAACAAAACACAACAATAATATCGACGCAACCAGTGCTCCATGCTGGATAAAGTCTGCATCCCTTAGAGCCATGGACTGCTCTCTACGTCCATTCATCCAATAGTCTTTAGTTAGTGGCCAGCTCCTCACACTCTTTCTTATGGTGGAGTCATGAACACTGAGCTTGTAGAAATACTTGACACTCATATACAGTATGTGTATTCAAGAAGTTATTTATTGAATGTAGAAATTCCAGAAAACTGAGAGATGTTTTGATCAATACCTGACCTTCATCAGTCATCTGGATAGAGGAGACCTGTGTGGAAGCACGCTGTGTCCACCACTGAGATTGGACACCGC